>BLBF01000010.1:45933082-45979404 GCA_015471245.1 Laticauda colubrina | reverse complement strand
ATGATTACACGTGAATGATACAATGTTGCAAATGCCTGAATGATACACAGTTGCAATGATACACAGTTGCAAACACATAAATGATACATAGTTACAACACCACAAAAAGGTGGGACTGAATGCTATCTCCACACAAAGAAAAAGGTCATATCAAGTTAGGACCAATGACCCTTCTCCATTGTGGTGGAGATAGCATTCAAGATGGGACATACCAAAGCTGGCTGTCCTACAGGTGGGCCTAGTGCGGTCCGAGTCCCTTATACAGAATGGACCTTTTGCAGAACCCTCCGTCCAAAAGCTGCCTCAGCAGAAGCAAATGAGTCTAGCTTATAGTGCCTGATGAACGGAGGAGGAGAGGCCCAGGTAGCCGCCCTGCAAACCTCCTCCAGAGAAGCCTGGGTGGCCCACGCCGTCGATGTTGCCGCACTTCTTGTTGAGTGCACTGCTATCCTTGGAGGAACTGCAAGTCCCTGTGCTTGGTAGGCCTTGAATATGCAAAGTCTTATCCATCTCCCCACAGTCATTGGGAGTTACCTTGCAGCCCATGGTGGAAGGTTGAAAGGAAACAAAGAGGGAATCAAACCTCCTGAAGGACGATGTCCTCTTGATGTAAATCCTCAACGCCCTCCAAACGTCCAGAGGATGCCATCGTCTTTCTAACGTGTGCACATGATTCAGACAAAAGTCAGGTAAAATTAGTTCTTGGGATCTATGGAAACACGAGTTCATCTTTGGCATGAACGAAGGGTTTAGTCTTAACACCACTTGATTGGTGTAAAACACACAAAGAAGGTCTTTCCTGACAGACAAGACTGCCAAGTCCAAAATCCTTTTGGCAGAGGTGATTGCTACCAAAAGGGCTACTTTACAAGACAAAAACTGCAAGGGAATTGACCTCAGTAGTTCAAATGGGGCCTCAGTCAGTGACTGCAGTACTTTAGAGAGATCCCATGTTGGATATCGATGAACCACTGGAGGCCTCAAGTTTGTAGCCCCCTTCAGAAACCTGCAGACCGTGGGATGTCTAGACAAAGATTGCACTCCCCCCCAAGGATAGAACAGAGGACAAGGCTGCAACCTGCCTCCGCAGAGCATTAGGTGAAAGCCCTTTGTCCAGGCCCTCTTGGAGGAAGTCCAGCACCTGGGCAATCGAGGCACCAGAAGGGACAATGTCATACAACACCATGCGCTGAAAGCTTTCCAGGTTGCATCGTAGATGCGGTTGGTGGATGGTCTCCTGGAGGCTTGGATAGTTCTTATTACTCTGGAGGAATAATTGTCTCGGATCAGAGATTCCCACTCAATCTCCAGACGGCCAAGTGAAGCCACTGGGGCTCTGGATGCAAGATTGGCCCCTGGCTGAGTGACACTCTGTCCTCCAGTATCCTCCAAGGTGTGGAAATGGAAAGGTTTACTAAGTCTGCAAACCATGGCCTCCTGGGCCAATGAGGGGCTACAAGGATAAGCTCTGCTCTTTCCAACAACAGTTTCTGGATGACCCTTGGGATCAGGGGCAGAGGAGGAAAGGCATAAGGAGCTCCCATGGCCAAGGGCTGAGGAAGGCGTTCGTTCCTTCTGCCCCCAGAACTGCAAACCGGGAATAGAATCTCTGGAGTTGCGTGTTGTTCTGGGAAGTGAAGAGATCCACTGCTGGGCATCCAAAGTGCGCAGACAGCTCCTGAAACAAATTGGGATGCAAGCGCCACTCTGCATGGTCAATGGTGGCTCTGCTAAGCCAGTCAGCCTCAACATTGGCCACGCCTGCAATGTGCTCAGCTCTGAGCAACACCTGGTGTCTCTCTGCCCATAAACCGAGCTGCCTCCAGCATCAGAGGCCCTGAATGAGTCCCACCTTCGCGGTTAGTGTGTGCCTTGGTTTACACATTGTCAATCAAGATCAGGATGTCCTTACCTGAGACCACGTCCCCTAACTGTCTCAGAACCAGATGGACTGCTCGAAGCTCTAACCAATTAATATTATGGTCCAAATCTGCCTGGGACCATTGTCCTTGGAGCACCCTGGATTGAATGTGGGCACCCCAGCCATGAAGACTGGCATCTGTGGTCAGCACCAACCTGTTCAGTTCCTTGAATAGGAGTTCCATGGAAAGCGCCTCAGATGACCACCATCTTAAAGACTTAAGGACCAATGGAGTCTGACCTGTAAGAGGGAACAACTCCTACCTGGCTTCTGATAAGGTAGAAGGAACCATTGGAGTGTCCTGGCATGCAGTCTAGCCCAGGGCACTATATTAATTCATGATATCATTTTCCCTAGCTTAGAAAACATAGCCAGGGATACCCAAGGTTTAGATTTCACTTGTCCAATTAACTCCCTAAAGCTCTCCTGATGTTCTTGAGAAAAGGACATCTTTCAGGAATTAGTATCTATAACAGCTCCCAGATGGAGTAAGATATTGGTGGGAGTGAAGTGGCTTTTGGCCTCATTGACAGAGAAGCCATGCTCTTGGAGCACCTGAATGGTGATCTCTAAATCCTCTACAGCTCTAGACGGGGAAGATGACTGGACCAGTATGTCATCGAGACAACACTGGACCGTAACTGGTATAGCCCTAAGGTGGACTACCAAGGCTGCCAACAGCTTAGTGAATGACTTGGGGGTTGGGGAAAGTCCAAAGGGCAAGGCCCTGTATTGGTAGTGCCTCTCATTTGAAGCAGAACCTGAGGAATTGTCGATGATCAGGGATAATAGGGACATGGAGATAGGCCTCCGTTAAATCAGTAGAGGTAAGGAAGTCCCCCTGCCTAATTCCCTCCAGGATGGACTGGAGTGAATGCATCTTGAACCGCATGTATTTCATCCGGCAGTTAAGGCACTTCAAATCCAGAATTGCCCTCCAGCCCAAGGCTTTTGGGATTACAAACAATATGGAATAGAATCCCATGTCTTGTTGACCCTCAGGCACCGGCTGAATAGCCTGAATCTCCAGCAGGTGCTGAATAGCTGTTTCCATAAGGTTCCTTCTCTCTGTGTTCCTAGAGATAGGGCAACGAATGAAAAACCTCAGGGCATAGAGTGGAATTCTATAGATAGTCCGGAGCGGACTGTCTCCAGGACCCAGATGTCAGTGGATACTTCCTCCCAACGCCTGGTAAACAAGACCAGACGTCCCCCAATGGGAGAGTTGGTCTCTATTTTATTTGGGGCATCGGAAGAGACAACCCCCAGCCCCTCGAAAGGGCCACTTGTTAAAAGGACAATTTCTACCTGTCCTGTCCTGGCTTTGTTCCTGCCTAGGGGCGAAAGACCTTTGGGGTCTGGGAAAACCCCTCTTGTTTTGGGGGGTCCTATAATAGGAGCGTCTGGCAAAGGGAGTTGGTCTATAATCACTTTTTCTGAACTTGGATGGCAAAACCTTCCCTTTGTCCTTGGAGTCCACTAGGACCTTGTCAAGAGCCTCTCCAAATAATTTATCCCCTTTAAATGGGACCGTGGCCAACCTCCACTTGTGCCTCATATCAACCTGCCACTGCTTTAGCCAGAGCAAGTGACAAGAGGTCACTGTTTCCCTTATTGCCCTGGACGCAAATCTGGCAGCACTCAGTGTGGCATCAGCTGAAAATTCTACTGCTGCCAATAGTTTGTTCCCTTGCAGGTGTGATCTGACGTCATCCAGCGGAATTCTCTCCTGTAGCTCCTGGAGCCAGATGAGAGAGGCCCTGTTGAAGAAAGATGCAGCTGCCCATGTTGCTGACAGGTGTGTTCTTTGCAATGTTTGCTCAGCTTTCTTGTTCTCAGCCTTCAGTGAATCCTCAGGCTCCCCAGAGATGTCTGTTGGCTTGCAGGGCCGCAACAGAGGCACCAACATCGGGCACTTCCAGGGCCTTGGAAAGATTGCCTCCTACATTAAACAATTTATTGTCTTGGCAGGAAGGGCTTGGACCGGACCCAAGGGATGACCACTGTCTTTGGATGACTGTGGTGAACATCTTTGGCACAGGGATGACATCTGCTGTGACTGTTTTCTCAGAAAACAATGGGTCATTGGGATCTTCAGAGGGGTTTGCAGGCTCCTGCATTTCAGGGACTAAGCCTCGCCCTGTGGCCTTTTTGGTCTTAAAGAGGAGAGATCTAAAGATGGCAGGTTGGAACAAGCCAGGGATAGAGCCTTGGTCAGCCTCATTGAGGCCCTCATCATCGGAATAGTTTCTGTCCATCAGCTGGCCACTGTCAGATGTGATGGAGTGGCAGCTTACAGCAGGAATATACACACCTGATTCTGGATGCAGGGAAAGATCATCATCATCATGAGACCTGGGTCTCCTACTGCGTCTGGATGAGGAAGCCGAAACCTCTGAGGGAGAACCTCTAGTCTCTCTCAAGACAGCTAATACTCCTTGCCTCACTGCCTCATTTAACATAGCCTGCATATTAACCTGGAACTCAGGTTTCTGTGCCCTAACTGGTCTGATCCCAGCTCACATGGGAGTAAAGGTTGCTTCTGGAGCTATTCTGTGCCTCATCAGTAACTGTCAGTTGCTCTGTTGTTGGGAAGATAGAGAAGAAATTTCTGATCTCAGAAGCCTCAATAGATTCCTGTTCTTCAGCTTCCTCTATGGCCGCTTCTGCTACTGCAGCCCTGTCAGTTTGCCTCTCTCCTCTTGATAACAGCCATTCCTCACTTGGGTGGGAAATTATGTAGGGCGCCATTTATCATTTTGCTCTTTCCCTCGAGTCCACACTTTATCCAGCACCTTGTTCCTGCAGCGTTCGTCCCTCTCTGCTGCCTTGGAGCCCTTTCAGGTTCCTGCAGCCTTGTCTTTTGGCTTATGGCTGTAAAATGAAGCCATCTGTTCTGAGGCTGCTGGGTTTAGACAGCATGACGGCTGTCGAGCCACCCCCTCCCCTCTCCTGACGTCACGGCTAGCCTTTTGTGATTCTGCCATCTCTGACGACGATCTTACTCTGGAGTCACCCCGAGCACGCTGCAGCCTTTCACTTTGCTAAACCTACTCTCACTACCTCGACTCTTCGCTGCAGGTCTTCTGCCCCTTTAAAGGCTACCGCGGTTAATCTCAGCTTCTCCAATGGCTGAAACCGCTGGGAGCCTCCCAAGCCAAAGTGCAGGAAGGAGATGAGGATGGTATTCAAACTCTTTCTGCAACTAGAACCTTAGTACCTTGTAGATCAGCCCTCAGCTGAACCAAAGTCCAATCACCGGGGCAGAGTCCCGGCCACGCTGCAGTTTGACAGCTGCCAAAGAGGTAGACCGGTTCTGGCTTCCAACAGAATTCAGGATTGGTGTTTTTATTCCTATTTTCCCAATCAATTTGAAAGGATTTGTTAAATTTGCTAGGAGAAGAAATTAACACGTCATCCAACAAGCTGACTGAGTCAATTTCTGGGGAGGTCCCTAGCAGCAGAGGGAGTGTCATCAAAGTTTTAACAGACTCAATCCAATCACAGGCAGAGACTGATCACCCAATCCTGAATACTATCTCCACCACAATGGAGAAAAATATTTATTCTTATTTCCTGAAATTTTACACAGCAATACATGTGTTCAACAAAATAACTTTTATATTAACAACCACATTCCTTCATTATTATTATTCAGGTATGTTTATATATAATTATCTGAAAACTAGGCCTGGTACAATTATTACTACTAACATTATTAAATCTATTGTTCAGATTTTACCATCACACATTACTATATACATAGGCACCCATTTTCAGTCTGCCTATTGTTCAGTTGTTGCTGGTGTTAATAAATAATGCAGCCAAATCTACAGAATTCCTACCAAAGTAAAGTGCAAGCTAGATGGGAGCCATTTCTCCATTTGTCAAACTGCTATATGCCAATACTAGCCAAGGAGTAACTTTCTCTCAGTCAGATGGAATGCCAAATAGGTTGATGAAGGAAAAATGAAACATTTAACCCCTCCTTTCAGTAAATTACATTTTATCTGTGCTTCACTCTTTATTATTCATCAGACTGTCACACTTTGCCAATATCATCCAACTCAATGTCCTAATATCACTGGGCCATAAGGTCCAGCCGTAAACATGCTCTGCTTGGTCCAATTTAGTACAATACTATTAGTAGTGATTGGCAACAGTCTTTCTGGATTTAAAGCACGATGCTTCCATGAAAACATCCAGATTTAAATCAGAGATTTATTTATTTTTGCATGCCAAGATGTTCTAGTTCTAGATAAGTAATAATATTTTATTTCTACAATAAGATTCCGCAATATAGATAATATTAAAACTGATCTATAAAGATGAATATAATTATTTTAGCTATTTTATGTGCTAATCAGGAAGCCAGAAATTTGAAAACAAAACAGAAAGAAAACAGAGCTACAGTACATCAGAGATGTGCAACCTTTTTCCAGCTGTGTTCTTCTGTTGGTTGTTAAGCAATATGCCAAGGATGGAAATTAAAAAAAATAGTAATTCCAAGACAAAAAACAGAAGCATTAACAAAAATTGCTTCTGAATTTGCTTATTCTCTTTGTTTTAATAAATTCCAACCCAAAAATTTAAAATTTGGCAGCAAATGTCTCCATTATTTAGGTATAAGGCTTTCAAAAGTTGCATGTAACCCCAAGGCCTCAGGTTGTGTACCCTCAAATACATGCACATAATTTTTTTTTCCAGTTAAGATAAAAATAAATTAGTTTTAACCTTACCTTGCTGAGTTGTTATTCTTAAAGGCAATTTTGTAAAAGCCAGAATAAGTGTCTGATAAATTAGAGGAATACTCTATGCTGATATTATATTTAACTCCTACAAGAAGAGCTTCTGGAGCTATAATGGCAATCTGGTCATTCATTGGGTATTCCAGGAAATCGACTGGTTTTGACTGGCTTGAACTCAGTGAAGCAAGTGTTACCTTGGTAATATTAAGCTTTGAACTATGAAGTATAACATGCATAGTAACCTGGAGAACCTCAACAGTTATTTGGACAGAACCTTTAAATCTCATTGTGGTTAGATTTGGCTGCAGAACAATGTCATAATGGTTTGGAACAACAAATTCTGGAAGCCTAAAATGAGCCCATGGAAACGGTTTTCCATTAGTTGCCAAAGGATATGTATCTTCCATTGTGTGGTTTTTGTTGTGACAACCTTCTTTAGTAAAAGTGCACTTGGGGAGAAGATAAATCGCCATTATTACGGAGACAGCAATCACAAGAACAACTGCACAGATTATTGTGGTCCTTACGGATGGAGCAGAACACAATCCATCTGAATGTTGCCTATAACCAGCCATATTACTTCGCAGACCAGTACTTCTATTCATGAAAGACATTCCCAGAAGTTTGGCTGATGACGATTCATAATTCTCTTCATCCTCATCCATTTCATGATCTCCAAGACCACGTACAAGAAGACGAGAACTTTTTGGTTCATATTCTACCTCATCGGGCTCCAAAGGATGCAAGCTAGACTCTTTAGCCAAGTCAACCACATCAGGCTCTTCCTCAAACATGCTGTTTTCAATCATATTTCTAGGTAACTGAACTCGATCTAAGAAACACAAAAACAATATGTTACACAAAAAATAACTGAAATAGCTACGGTTGGGTTTTTGATTATTTTACATATAGCTGATAAAATTGGGGAATATATTACAGCTCACATATAAGAAACTATTTGCAATGTATCTATAAAGTAACAACTTAAATAACTGCTGTAATAGCTGATGAAGAAATAAATGAATCAAAATGCTTTGGTGATTTCTTCATAATAAAAATGAATAATCAGAGACAGAGAGAGTATACAATTCAGACTGGATCTAACATAACATCAATAGAAAGCTACTTGCAAAATGGGAGTTCTATAGTTTAGAGCAGGGGTGTCAAACTCAAGGCCTGGGGGCCGGATCCAGCCCATGGGGTGCTTAGATCTGGCCCACAGGGCTGCCCTGGAAACAGCAAAGGACTGGCCTGCAGTGCCTTTGCCAGCAAAAATGGAGCTCGGGAGGGCCGCAAAAGGCTGTTTTCACGCAGAGCACTCAGGCTACCACAGGCACTCCCAACATGAGTGACATCAAGCTGGCCTTATCAAGTTGACAAAAAACTATTTTCTGTTCCCCTCTTAAATATAAATACCTTCCACATCTTATTGGAGTTTTCTGTCTTTAACAAGCATAGTGCCTTTATGCAAAATTTAAAAATAAAGAGTAACAAACAGCAAACATTCATCAAATACTATACTGGATTACATCTGCATTATATTTTATAAAATAAAACAAACTAACTTTATATGCATGCAACTCTGCTCAGTTACAGGGGAGTATAATTTATATTCAAAAATAAAAGCTTGTGTTGTAAGGTGATTTCACTGAATACACAGTTCTGTAGCAAAACATGCAGCAATATATTTATTATATAGCCCTCAAATCATTTACACTAAAATAGACTTAGTTTAGCCTCACCTAGAGTAACCAGATTAACATTATTCTAACATGATGTTTAGTTTGACATATTTAACTTGTAACATTACTCTTAAGCATTTATACATCTGAACTCTTTTATTATTATTAAGAGTGACATATGATTTTTTTCTCCATAGCATTAATAGCAGCAGACAATTTCACTGCATGCAACCTGCTAAGATATCTGCTTCAATTATGCATTAAGCAGTCTGTCATATTTATAAGTATGAATTATTTAAAAAATCAAAGTGTGTCAGAATGCAATACTTACAGTTGCAGATTAGAACAAGTTTCCTAAACGTAGCACTTTGCAAATGTTTTGAAATAACAAGTTACAACATTCTTTTCAAGCATGGCAGAAACACAAGCGTGACAGAAACACTAATGGTAAAATCTGCATAATCCTGCTATTGAAAACTCTACCGAAACCCTTTTTTCCCAATTCAAAAGTATATTTGTATAATGACCAATTCAACTAACAATTAACATGTTTATGCTTCTTAATTTTCAACATCAAGCAACATTTGGGAGACTTGGGATCTAGCAGCTCCTAGGCTCATGCCTAGCAGAATGTTCCATATGCACCTTGTAATATTACTAATTCACAGGATGATAGAAAGTGCTTCATTCGGAGTTCTCAGAGAGCCTCTGACAATCGGATGAAAGTTAGTATAGTAAGAACTACTTAATATTGTCTAGTACTGCTATACTATACTATGTAGATGAAAGTATACAATGATGAAAAGTCCATCAGAACTAAAACAAATTTTGTATACATGTCAAGAATTCATCCAAGTCACTGAAACTGGATTAAATTTGCTTAAAATTTTCTGGACAGAGATATGGTTCACCTACTATAGGTTCATGATTCAGGGACTGTGAGCAAATTGCTTAATATCTTACTTTCCCTCTTCCCACCCCTCCCCACCACTAACTAGGCTCACAGACTTCTACAATAATGACGGTCAACAACATTTTAATTAACATTTTAAATTAATTAAATTAATAATTAAATTAATAATTATATTAGATAACTAAATTAAACAATTAAATTAAATAATAAAATTAAAAAATAAAATTAATAAAATTAACATTTTAATACAGTACATATAAAATTAAGTATAATATTTATTCTAACAATTCTTTGTGCTGGACTGTAAATAATGCTTTTTTCAAATAAAAAACAATTTAGTACAAAACAGGAAACATAGGCCTTGTACAAGTGGATCACTGCATATGAGTGAAACTGAAACAAGGGAAATGGGCACACATTCTACTTTCACCTCTAACCTTCCCATGCATTGCTTGATGTGGTTATTGCCTGATTTGCAGTCACATTAAAGCTGAAAATGCTTTAAATCACTTTTCAAAGCTTTATTTTAAGAGAACAAAAATTTCTTCAAGCAATCTGACTATCAGGAAGGTTTGGGATGGTTTTTCCATAGAGGTTTAATCTTTGTTCTGTCAAGGCAGCAAAAAGAAAAATATTAAGAAATACAAGCATAAAACAAAAGTTCTTCCAGCTATTGATGGACTAATTTTATTCTGAGAAAGGAAGGACAAAATATAGATTACCAATTGGTTAAGCATTGGAAATTTAATGTGAACACCCAAAATTGAATGAAACAGTCACCATTTTTTGTGCAGTGTCAGCTTTCAGGATTTTATTTTATTATTTATTTTATTTGATTTGTAAATCGCTTACAAGATAATAGGTGTAAGTATAAATATTCGTAAGAATACAGGAAATAGTTACAAATAAACGGGGACAATAGGACAGGGACGGTAGGCATGATGATGCACTTATGCACGCTGCTCTAAGGAATGGGGTGAGGTCAATAGTGGATATTTGAGGTTAAAGGAGTAGGGGTTTGAGGATGTAACAAGAGAGTCAGGTAGTGCATTCCAGGCATTGATCACTCTGTTGCTGAAGTCGTACTTTCTGCAATCATGTTGGGAGCAGTTAACATTGAGTTTGTATCTGTTGTGTGCTCTTGTATTGTTGCAGCTGAAGCTGAAGTAGTCATTGACTGGTAGGACATTGTAGCAGACAATTTTGCGTACTACACTTAAATCCAACCATGGGTAGCGTAGTTCAAGATTGTCCAAGCCCAAAATTTCAAGCCCGGTGGTATAGGGTATTCTGAGCAGAGGAGTGTAGCATTCTTTTTATGAAATACCTCTGGACTCGCTCAGTTGTATTAATGTCCAATATATACTGCAGATTAAGTGAGTGTGGTCTGAAAAACAGATTTCCTGACATTTTATTGGCAACTGTGGTTGAGGATCTTCAGAGGCAAGGTTATCTGTTACACAGACCATGGCTTCTGAGGAGAGATGGTCTTACTTTGTCTTTGAAAATGCCAGCCACAGCTGTCAACAAAATATCAGCAAACCTGTTGTCTAGAACACCATGTTCACTAAACCCTGAAGCCCAACAAATGTTGGCTGTGAAAGCCCATAGCAATGTATCAGTCATAATTTGCTTTCCTTTAGTCAGAGAAGTATTTCTGGCTTCTTATCAGAAATATCAGCACACATTATATCTTTATAAAAATAACAAATAGAAAAAAGATGTATTTTTTATTCGGTCCTGTTTCCTGCTCAACATCTAGTTAAGACTGCTAGACAGCAAAAACCCATCATCCAGAATAATAGTCTGTTTCACTGACATTTGTTCTGACCTTTAAGACCCTTAATGTTTCACCAAAATCTGTTTCTTTCGCAGTTTCCCTTCCTGGATTCTAATCCTGCCTTGAAATAATAGAAAATGATTTTGCGCCATTATCTACATGATAGTGTTTTAAATATTTAGAAGACCCTAACATATCTCCCTTTCAGCTTCTCTTTTTAAGGCTGAACAATCTTCAATCTTTCAGTTGTTCCCCATACAAATACCTTCTCCAAGTGTGCTCAAATCTGTGAATGCTTAATTTATTTTTAGAACTGGACACAATATTACAAAGTCACCTATTTTTCTTATTTAAATGCAAGGTTTTCATTTATATTGCCTAAAATTTATCTTTTTGATTTGAAGCCAAATGTAAGAGGTGTGACAGTACCTAGGGGGTAGAGTTAAATAAGGATCTGCCTAGAATTCTTATATAGCCACAAGTGAATTAAGTACAACCTGTCCCCTGCCTTGAATTCTGTGGACCTTTATCTAACTCCAAGCAGGTGCTAATCATTAATTGGGAAGACTCATGTGCATACATTGTTCAACAATAAATCAGTTTAATTGTATTTTCACAGGTGGAACTGGTCTTTCATACCTGACATCAAACATGTTCAGGAAATGATTCAAGAAAATTAATATAATTGGACATATGCACTAAAAACTTAAATGTTTACATTTTTGAGAGACAAAATTACCATAGACCAAAGAACAAAATCATAATATATGAAAATATAAGAACTTGTAGATTGTATTCCAATACTTGTCTTCATGCCAGATTCCTCATATTTTCACTTCAAATGCATAACATTCTTTGTTTTGCCTATAGCTGTCAAACTGTAGAACTTCAACATACATGGTATTAATTTAACAGTTTAGTTCATATGTTCTAAAGATGAATAGGAATGTTCTTGTTAATATATAAACAATGCACACCTTTATCATTTAAATTCAGACTTTTAAGAAATTCTACTTACAGTTAAAATGTATTTTGAAACTGTAGATCAGAGGCAGACAGTCTGTTCCCTAAGGCCATGGTCTAATTTCATAAATTCTTTGCGGAACATAATTTCTAATCTTTGGTAAATGATATCTATCCACCTCTACATCTTATACTGAATTGAAAGAAGACAATCAGAAACAGAATAGTAAAGAAAAGGCTGGATGCTAGAAAAAGTAGAAAAGATTGTCAAATAAAAAGCATCCTCGCTCATAAAGACTCTGAACTTATTCATTTCAATCTTGCCAATTATGTCTTTCCCAAAAATGTAGCCTTTTTTTTTTTAAATTGCTAATCCTTCTCTAGATAATGATACAGATCAGGACCATACATTAAGTTCAGAAGCAGTTCAGAAAATTTATTGTTCAAGCCTACAGTGTATACAAGAATCAAAATGGTCAAAAAATTGTCTACGTAAGAGTTAATGAAATTTAAGAGGCTGGATTTAGTTTGCTTGTGGCAATGTGACAACTCCAGAATTATTCTCTGAACTCCATCCCCTGGCTTTGCCTTCTCTTCTCCTAGTAATTGCACATATAAAATCATTCATAATTTTAGACAACGTAGTAAAAAAAATATGGCATTCTAGAATTTTGATTCTAATATGAAAACATTATCTCATTATTGAAAACAGGCGTTGGTAAAAGTTACTGTGAACACCCTTTCTATCTATGCTGCAAGAGAGCCTAGGATGAGTTGACTCCTTCCTATGACGTCATTTAGCTGAGTCTGTATTAAGATATGAAAGCCAGCCCCTGGGAGAGACCCCAGCTTTGGCAAAGATACTTGACAGATCTTTTGTCTCTGAAAGCACAAAATGAATGAAGAAATATAACTTACCCTCTCCGGACAAATCAAGGGAGGGGTTGGGCTCTCCTGCAGCATAGATAGAAAGGATGTTCACGGTAACTTTTACCAACGCCCATTCTCCTTCATGCTGCATCTAGAGCCCAGGATGGAACATACCAAAGCTTGCATGTCCATGGGCGGGTCCTTATCCGGCTCGTCACACCGACTGTTGAACCACTTGTTGAAGCACCCGTCTGCTGAAGGCTGCAGTCACCAAGGCAAAGGCATCCAGATGGTAGTGTCTGATGAAAGGAGACGGGGATGTCCACGTGGCTGCACGACAGATCTCCTCCAAAGATGCTTGGGTTGCCCAGGCAGCAGAATGGCCGCGCTTCTGGTAGAGTGCACTGTCAGACCTCGGGGAACCGGAAGGGCCGCAGCTTTGTAGGCCTGCTCAATGCAAGACCTGACCTACCTGCTAACAGTAGGAGAAGAGGCCTTGTGCCCCAAGTGAGAAGGGAAAAAGGATTCAAACATGGCTTCTGACTTCCTGAAGGAGGAAGTGCATTGAATGTATATTCTAAGAGACCTTCTTACGTCTAGCATGTGCCATTGCCGCTCTAAGTCATGTTGCGGGAGGGGGCAGAAGTCAGGCAACACAATGTCCTGGGACCTATGAATTCAGGTGTTAACCTTCGGAATAAATGAGGGGTCCAGATGGAGAACAACCCTATCATCGTGAAAGGAACAAAGGTCTTGTCTGATGGAAAGAGCAGCGAGCTCAGAATCTCGCCTGGCTGAAGTGATGGAAACAAGGAACACTACCCTTCAGAGTCAGGAAAAGGAGAGACACTGTTCTAAGAGGTTCAAAGGGGGGTTTTGTAAGGGCATTAAGGACCACATGAAGGTCCCAGGAAGGATACCTGTGAACCACCGGTGGGTGCAGGTTGGAAGCCCCTTTCAAAAACCTCCTGACTGAAGGGTGATAGGATAAGGAAAAACGTCATGAAAGAACCAAGAAGAGGGCTGCAACCTGCCTGCGTAAGGTGTTGGAGGCCAAACCTTTCTCCAGACCATGCTGAATGAATCTAAGAACTTCTGCCAACTGGGCTGAAGCAGGAGAGAGACCCTCCCTCAGGCACCATCGGGAAAAGGCCTTCCAGGTGGCATCATAGATGCACCTTGTAGAAGGTTTGCGAGACATCAGGATAGTAAGGATGACCCTTTCTGGAAGATCAGCCTCCTCTAGCCACTGCAGCTCAAGTGCCACACGATCAGCTTGAGCCACTGGGGCTCTGGGTGGAGCAGAGCCCCCTGATGAAGGGAGATTAGATGGGCTGGGATCCTCCAAGAAGAAGCTACCGATAGGCTGACTAGGTCTGCAAACCAGGGCCTCCTTGGCCAAGAGGGTGCCAAGAGGAGCTCTGCTCGTTCCTCCAACATCTTCCGAATTACTTCCGGAATGATGGAAAGCAGGGGAAAGGCGTAAAGGAGACCTTTGGGCCATCTGCACTGAAGAGCATTGGTCCCCTCCACTCCCTGGTACAGAAACCTGGTGAAGAATCTGGTGACTTGGGCATTTTGAGTAGTGGAGAAGAGATCCACCTCCCTTGTCCGAATCTGAGGGAAAGGTCCCTGAATAGAGATGGAGGAATGGACCACTCTGCCTGGTCAACTAGGTTCCTGCTGAGCCAGTCGGCCTGGGAGTTGTCGTCCCCAGAGATATGGTCCGCCGAGATCAACAACAGGTGTTTCTCTGCCCATAATCCCAACCGTAGAACCTCTCTCATGAGGGCTTTGGACCTCGTTCCCCCTTGTCAGGTTGACATGAACCTTTGCGGCCTGAAATGCTTGAGCCAGAAAAATGGCTCTGAGCTCTAGCCAATTTATGGGAAGGATCTGCTCTGATCTGGACCAAACGCCCTGAGCTATCTGGCCCTGCATATGGGAACCCCAACCCAGGAGGCTGGCATCAATGGTTATCACTAGCCTATCTGGAACCCTGAACAGGAGTCCCTTCCAGATTGACGGGGAACGCCACCAATTGAGAGTTCTCCGGATTTGTGGTGGGAGCGGGACCTTGATGGATGAGTGGCTGGTTCCTGCTCATTGGTAGGGAAGCAGGAACCATTGGAGCGGTCAGGAATGGAGCCGAGCCCACGGGACAATGCCAATACAGGAGACCATCTTCCCCAGAAGTTTGGACAGCAACAACAGGGGGACGGCTTGATGTTGCTGGATCTGGCTGATGATCTCTGCAAGGCTCTTTCCACGAGCTGGGGACAGGAAAACCTGGCACAATGTGGTATTGATGACTGCTCCCAAGTGTTGCAATTTGGTTGTGGGAGAGAGCTGGCTCTTTTTGGTGTTGATGGAAAATCCATGGCTCTGGAGATATGACAGGGTAATTTGCAGATCCCAATGGGCCGCATGGATGGAGGAGGACAGAATCAAAATGTCGTCCAAGTAGCATTGGATCCTCACTGGAACAGAACGTAGAGATGCCATCAATGCTGACAGAACCTTTGTGAAGTCCCTTGGAGCTGATAAGAGGCTGAAGGGAAGTGTTCGATACTGGTAATGGGTATCTGAGAATAGAAATGGAGAAACTGGCGATGATGAGGCCAAATGGGGATGTAGAGGTAAGCCTCCGTGAGATCAATGGAAGAGAGTGCCCTCCCAAACGTCTCTAAAATAGAATGCAGAGTCTGTATTTTAAATCGCCTGTATTTTACAAATTGGTTGAGAAATTTTAGATAAAGGATGGCTCACCACTCCCCCGAGGCTTTGGGAACAATGAAAAGGTGAGAGTCCAAGTCCCCGTTGAGAGAGGGGAACAGGTTGAATAGCTCTGATTTCAAGAAGGTATTGAATAGCCTGATTCATGAGGGCTTGCCTTGAAATGTCCTGACAGGACAGATCAAAAAATTTTCTGGGGGTGGCCTTAGGAAGTCCAATTGTAACCCTGACCTAATAGTGCTGAGCATCCAGGCGTCTGTCATTGACTCCTCCCATTTGGAGGCAAAGAAGGTTAGGGGACCTCCGATGGGTGGGGAGAACGAGGGATTACTTAGAACGACAGAAGGAAAAACCCCTCCCCCCCGAAAGGGCCATTTACCAGTAGAAGGTTGTTGCCTGCCAGATGCTTCCACACGTTGGTCTTGGCATTGGGAGTACAGCCTCTGAGAGCAGGGGAAGCGGGATGAGGTCTCCTCTCAAAAGGCAGGAGGGCGATAAGAAGCTGGGTGATAGTCGGCTTTCTTTCCAGAGGAAGAAAGAATTTTACGTTTATCTCTGGTTTCGATGAGATAAGATTCCAGAGCATCGCCAAAAAGCTTATCGCCTGCGAATGGAACTGAAGTCAGCTTCCATTTTCAGCATGACTCCGCCTGTCAATTTTGGAGCCATAACAGTTTTCTTGCTGCTACTGAAGATGCCATGGCCCGAGATGCAAATTTGGTGGAATTGAGAGTGGCATCTGCAGTGAATTCCGCCACTGCAATAATCTTATTAAGGTCTTGGTGAGACCGAAGGTCAGAAGCAGGCCATCTATTCTGGAGTTGGAGCAGCCACTGTATGAATGCTCTTGTGAAAAAGGATGCTGTTGAAGCGCAAACAGCCCACGCAGCGGCCTGGTGATTGCGCTTGAGGGTCTGTTCGGAACGTTTATCATCCGTTTTCAGGATATCTTCTGGCTCCGTGGGAGTGCCAGAAGATGAGAACAAGGCCAGAACCAGAATGTCAACACAAGGCACTGCCAGGGCATTGTCCAGGTCTGCGCTGACGTTGTAAAAACGCTTATCCAGAGAAGATGGGCGAGGACCTGCTGAAGGGGAAGCACACTGTTCCTTGACCATGTCCAGGAACAAAGTGGGAGAAGGCAAAACCTCTGCATGCACTACAGGCTTGGAGAAGAGCAAGTCTCCCTGGTTAGAGGAATTTCTTTGTGGCTCAGGAGCCACTTCCTCCGGTGACAGCTTAGCAGTGACCAAGGCCTTGCTGAGTAATGGCCTGAAGAGAGTAGGTTTGAAGATCAATGCAGAGGATATCTGCTCTGGGCAAGAATCCTTTTCCTCTGAAAGATTTTGGTCAAAAATCTTGCCCTCTTCATGCTCTGAATGAGAGGAGTACTGTGTTCAGATGGTGCAGCCATTCCTTCCTCATCAACCTCCTCCCATTCTGGTCGAGAAGGGACCTTGAGGTCCTGGGGTCTGTGTAAATCAGGGTGATGAGGCAAGAAACTTTGAGAAGGGAGAAGGGCCTGAACCCTTTCCAAAAGTCAAAGAATTTGCTTGAAGCCTTCAGTCAATCCTAGCCTAATGGCCAATGAGACAACATCTTGGATATCCCTGGTCTATGCCCAAAGGTAGAGGCAGAAGGCAGAAGGCCCGTTGCTGTGGGAATGAAGGTGGCTTCAGAACTAGATTGAGAAGAGGTTCGAGGCCTGGAGGGAGGGGGAGGATGATAGGCCCCAGAAGCCTGTTGGAAATAGGGCCCAGATCTGCTGAGATCCTGAGGATCTGATTGTTCTGCAAAAGCCTCAGGAGACCAGGATGGATGGAAATGCACATAGATAACTTCTCCTCCCCTGGGAAGGCTTGGCTGGGGCCCAAGGGTATCACGTGAAACATGCTGTAGTTACACTTCCTTCTGTTGAATAGTTCTGTTGAACTGCCTCTCCAGGGTCGCATGTCTGCGCTTCTCTGCCCTCAACTCAGCCTGAGTTGCCTTCTTAGGGGCTAGAGCCTTAGTTCTGATTTTTACAGCCATATCCCTTTGGACTGATTGGATGTGTTGCCTATGTATTTTTCTCTTATTGGGCTTAAGAGACTGTTCTACTGGGGGGGAAAGCTCTGCCTGAGCCTTATCTTGCTCCATTTGTAGAATAAAAGCTCTTGCTTTGGAAAGAAAATGTTTAGAATTTTTTTTATTAAGTCCTTTAGGGTATAAAATGGCCCCCGGGCTTACAAAATGGCCTCTCACTTTGTGGTGGAAGGCTTCAATCAAAGATGGCCGCTGACTAGGGGAAACAGGCTCCAAGATCGAAGAATCGCTCCTTAGACTATAAAGAGTCCTGAGTGAAGTCAGCAAAGGAAAAGGTAGCCGCCAGCCACACAATCAGCAGGCTGACGCTGTTATCGGTTTGCCAATTGTTTTTACAATCGCTCAAACCATAGGCATGGGGGAGGTTTGCAGACACTGCCCAACTTGCCTGCACAGCACTCTGGCAACGCTGCTTCCAACGTTGCAGGAGAGAGAGCCCTGCTCTCCTGGAAGAGCAGCTGCCCAGATCCCTGGGAGCTGCTTGAAACAAGGAAAAAAGTACTGAAGATCGCTGGTGATTGCAATCTAACAGAATACTTTCGGAGACACAGCTGCTGACTGAAAGTAGCTGAGTCAAAAGCTAGGGTCTCTCCTGGGGGCTGGCTTTTATATCTTAGTACAGACTCGGCTAAATGATGTCATAGGAAGAAATCAACCCATCCTGGGCTCTTGATGCAGCACGGAGGAGAAAGATTTAATTTTGGTGGGATACACATGCTTGTGTACATCACAACATCATCAGAGCACGTACCTATGACAGCTAAAGTCAGAGGTTGTAATTTTAAGAGTTCAACTCACATTTGAGGAAATAAATACGCAATCATATTGCATTCCATGCTGTTCAATACAGCAAAATCAGGATTTAAGAAATAATATATCCAAATATATGGAGGATATGCATAGCCATGTCACCAGCTTTAGTGGCATACTAAAGTATCTCAACAGGATTTTGGCAAATCAGCTCATTTTAAAAATACAAAGGGGAGAGTGCAGTCATTTTCCATTATAGTATTTTTATACATGTCTAAGAAGCTGGTCTCATACCCTCCAACTAGTATAGCACCTTTGGGACTAATAGAAAATTCACTGTGGTTATCAATTGGAAGAGTGGTGTAGTCAGAAGGATTAAATAGCAAGGAAATTGTGATTCTGCCATTAAGCTCAGATTTGTGCAACTTTCTCACTACAAAGATGTCTGATATAATTCTGTTCTGCAATACACAGAAGTATATTATATACACAGATGTATATTAGGAAATAATTATAGACTGCACAGCCATTTGTATTTGGTAATAAATGTTTACTTGGTAATAAATGCCCTCTTATGAAAATGTGGTTTCAGTCTAGGTCATCTTCCTTATGTCACTGCTACTTAATCAATCCACATTCTACCTATAGGCACTTGAAAAAGGATACAGTGATAGTTAGGGCAGCTACTATGGTGACAAATAAAGTCTCAAGACTTTCTCAGTCTGATTTCACGAGATACCATCTAAATCCAATTAGAAAATTATCTACTAGCCCATCATTTATGTAATTACAATTGATAGAGGAAATAGTTAATGGTATAGCAATATGTTCAGATAACATTATCCAGAAAATGTTCCTGTAGTTTAGCGAATTCCAATGGACAACAAACGAAGAAGAATCCCATCCCAAGTAATGATCTCTTTCAGTCTTAATTGACAAGTTAAATAAGTGGGAAAATGTTGCACAGGTGAAATAAATGATCAGCAGAATTATTTTGGCAAAATTGTATCCTAAATCAGAATTAAATGTGATTCAAATATAATCTCTTTTAATTTGGCAACACACTGGATAAATGTTTTCCAGAACTATCCCACTTTCTTGAGAGAATGAGGGAGAAGGCAAGTAAAGTTGCCTTCCTGCACTTGAACAGTCTTTATTTCAAATGCTAACCATCAAGCAGTTGTTCACATTACATCTTTGTTAAAGTATAAAATAGAAAGACCTGTAGCTTAAGGTGCCTAGTATTTTGTCTATTCTGTATCTTTTCCCATCAGTACAATTTAAGATTGTTCACAAAAAGATCTACTTTGTTATCAAACTTCAGAAATTTCAACAAAAGTAACAGCATTTCTTTGGTCATGTACTACAGAAGCTATATATTACAGTAATTGTTCCAAAATAAATTCATTCTGTGTCACAGACAACTTGCAATCTTTTCAGTATACCAGCATTTTTGTTACTCAGATACTTATTTTCCAAATACTTTGAGCCCAATATTTTATCCGAAAAATACTTTTTTTAACCAATAAAAGACTGGCATCATCTATACAATTCACATTCCAACAAAAGTTTCAACACAAGATCCATGCACAGACAGATGTAATGAACAGCTGCTGTAGCAAATGCCCACCATTCTAACTCTTAAAGATAACAGGAAGGAAATGAGATTCAACAAGCACAGCCCTGAGGTAAATGAAAGTAAGTTTGCATATTTAATTAACTGCGAACTTAACGAACAACTCATATTTTGGTTGCCTTTCACTCACAAGTTTGGATAGAAATCTAACAAATAAATCAGTTGTTATACCATCCTTTCAACACATAATACGGTTCATCCCTTTGAACTTTGCTGGCCAATCAAGGACAGTGATCCCATGGTCATTGAACCAGGTTTTGGTGCTTTTGGCAGTGTGGGCAGGTGCCAAGTCATGCTGGAAAATGAAGTCAGCATCCCCATAAAGCTCATCTGCGGAAGGAAGTATGGACTGTGGAAACTTCGCACTGGGCTTCAAGCATTTTGCAGTGTGCGCCTCTCCATTCTTCCTCCAGACTCTGCGACCTTGGTTTCCAAATGAGATGCAAAAGTTGCTCTCATCAGAAAAGAGGACTTTGGACCACTGAACAACAGACCAGTTCTGTTTTTCTTTAGCCCAGGTAAGACGCTTCTGATGTTGTTTGTTGTTCAGGAGCGGCTTGACAAGAGGAATACAACATTTGAAGCCCATGTCCAGGATCCGTCTGTGTGTGGTGGCTCTTGATGCACTGACTCCAGCCTCAGTCCACTCCTTGTGAAAGTCCCCAACACTTTTGAATGGCTTTTTCCTGACAATCCTCTCCAGGCTGCGGTTATCTCTGCTGCTTGTGCACCTTTTTCTTCCACACTGTTCCCTTCCACATAAATTTCTATTAATGTGCTTTGATACAGCACTTTGGGAACATTCAGTTTCTTTTGCAATTACCTTTTGAGGCTTTCCCTCCTTATGGAGGGTGTCAGTGATGGTTTTCTGCACAACTGTCAGGTCAGCGGCCTTTCCCATGATTGTGATTCCTACTGAACCAGACTGAGAGACCATTTAAAGGATCAGGAACCTTTTGCAGGTGTTATGGCTTAATTAGATGATTAGAGTGGGATACTTTGAGCCTAGAATATTGAACTTTTTCACAATATTCTAATTTTCTGAGATTGTGGATTTAGGGTTTTCATGAGCTATAAGCCATAATCATCTCAATTATAACAAATCACACCTTGAACTATCTTGTTTTGCATGTAATGAGTCTATCTCATATATCAGGTTCACCTTTTAAGTTGCATTACTGAAATAAATGAACATTTGCATGATATTCTAATTTTTTGAGTTTCAACTGTATTAATAAACATTCAGAAATATTTTCTATATCCTGTATTTATTCTCTGAAATTATGTGACCACATAGTGAGCAAGGCAGTCCTGGGAGTTCATTTTTAAAACCCATTAATAATATTGCACTCAAAAAGTAGCAATCATATCCTGAGTAAGCAGAAGGCAGAAGATCCAATCATCAGCCTCTTGAAACATAGCATTAAAAAATCAATTATGGATAAAAGCTTGTTCAAGACTAACTTTCAGAAAATGCCAAAGGGATCTTTTAAAAAAGGCTAAAAAGAAATCTAGCATGATTTTTAAAAAATATTCCTCACCCCCCAAAAAAACCCTGATGCTAAAAGATAAACAATTTTTTCTTCACCAACTGTTCTTTCTGTGGGTCTTTAAATATAGCTCTGTGGGTCCCTAAGCCAACACATATTTACAAAGAGGAAAAAAGAAAAAAGAAAAAAATTTATAAATAAAGCACTGATTTTATTTTTAAAACTACAAGCTTCATGGTAAGTGGAGCTTGTAAGTTAAAGTGTTTGTCTAGATGCAGTCTTTTACATACAATTTACAAACAAGATTTGAAAATTTAAATAGGGTTATGAATTCCCAGAAGAGCCCTGAAAACAGGCATTTGCCAGATTTTAAATCTATTTCCAAGAGCTCAACACAAATATATATTCACACTAATTGGTTTTTTCATGAGTTTAATTACCATGTGAAGTGTTTTGATCCACATTTTTGCCATAGGGCGACAAAAGACAAAAAAAATACCACGAACAGAAAAAAAATAGTGCTCCATTAGAACAAAAGGGTCTTCTCTAAGGACCACAAAATTTGAAACCATCAAATCAGAATAGCAATTTGACATAACAATTATTTACACAATCTTTTGAACGAAGAGTTTGAATGCTGTTTTGATAAATCTGTGCAAGGTCATTTAAGACTGTGAATAGAATAGAATTCTTTAATGGCCAAAACACACAAGGAATTTGTCTTTGGTACAAATGTTCTCAGCGTACATAAAAGAAAAGATACATTCCTCAAGAGTCAAGAAGCATAAGGTACAATATTAATAATAATCATAGGATACAATATGAGCTTCATTTTTCTGTATCTTAAAATGAGTTTTATGAAATAAAAGATCTATTTAATTAAATAATATTATCATATCATATTATGATATCAATAGATAAAATTGAGCACCTCCAATATATATGAAATGCCAGAAAATATTATTTGCAGAATGTTAATAGATATGGTACAAACTTTATTTACTAACATTTGTATGCTACCTATTCTTAAAATATGCCCACTTGTTAACTTTTTGGGGGGTTCAAATGCAAAAGGAGGTTTAACTGCTGATTTGTATTTCAGTTTTCTTCCAGGAACTCAGGGACATATACACTCTTTCCAATATTTCTTTGCAACAAGTCACTGAGGTAGATTGGGCCAAGAGCAATTGACCAAGTTACCCAGTAAGTTTCCAGTGCTGAAGTAGACTTGAACCTGGATCTCACCAATCTTAGTCTAGCTCTTTAGCTACTACCCATATTATAGACTCTACCTTGGCAAATTTATTATGTGTGGACTTCGACTTCCTGAATTCCCCAGCCAGCAGGCTGCCTCGGGAATTTTAGTGGTTGAACTCCACACATCTTGAATTTACAAAGGTTGAATACCACTATTTTATACTGAGTGACCTATGAAAGACACATGTTCTGCTTAGCTATACCTCAATATTTGGGATCTCTCAAATTATCAAGAATTGTAAACTTTTTACAAAATACTAGACAAAATACTTACTATACAATATAAAATTCAGGTAGTCCTCAACTTGCAACAGTTCATTTAGTGACCATTCAAGGTTACCACAGCACTGAAAAAAGTGACTTATGACCATTTTTCACATTTATGACTATTGCAGCATCCCCATGGTCACGTGATCAAAATTTGGATGCCTGGAAACTAGTTCATATTTATGACGGTTGTAACATCCCAAGGTGATGTGATCCCCTTTATGACCTTTTGAAGAGCAAAGTCAATGGGGAATCCAGATTCACTTAACAATCATGTTACTAACTTAACAAATGCAATCATTCACTTAACCACTGTGGCAAGAAAAGTTATAAAATGGAGCAAACTCAATTAACAAATATTTCACTTAGCAATTTTAGGCTCAATTGTGGTAGTATCTCAAGGGCTACCTATATATGAGGACCCAAATTGTTGGGGGCAATATGCTGACTCTGAAAACTGCTTAGAGAGGGCTGTAAAGCACTGTGAAGTGGTATATAAATCTAAATGCTATTGAAATTTGGAGCAAAGACTTTATCAATATTTGAATTAGGAAGTATTTTTGTACAAAGATTGGGAAGAAAACTTTAGAGCAACTTATTCAAATCTTTGGGATATTTTTAATATAGTTTTCATGGCTTCTTCAGAAGTGGAAATAAGGAAAATGGAACACCAGAGACCATTTGATATTCTTTATCACTTTGATCATATATCTTTGATCTTTTGAATCTCAAGTATACTTGGAATACTGTATTATGTAGTTAGGTCAGGATATTACTCTTTAAAAGGACTAAGGAAAAGCTGAAACAGATTCAGCTACCAAAATTTTAAGAGCTCTGAAAGACTAACAAGAAATTATTAAACAACTGGGAACATATCATAGCAAATATAGTACCTAAAAGACAATCAAGGGCTATCACATTTAAAGGCTATGCTCAGTTGAAAATAAGGACAAAAAGATAAAAGGGTGAAATTAAAAGTGAGGCTCATACTGAATATTAGGAAGAATTTCTTGATAATAACATAGATGAATCCGCCAGGAACATTACAATCTTTCCCACCCAGGAAATTTCAGATAGGAGATATATGGCTATCTCTCAGGAATCTGGGGCAAATGATTGGATTAAATGGTCTATAAAATTACTTCCAATCTGTAAACTGCTTAGAGAGGGCTGTAAAGCACTATAAAGCAGTATATAAGTTTAAGTCTAAGTGCTATTGCTATTATAATTCTAGACAAGAGGAAGGGTTGCTACTCTGATCTAAATAGATCAATACATAACTGTTGCAAGAATGTTATCCATATAAATGTGCTTATGTAATCCTTGCAATTTTATTTCATGCAAATTGATTCTTACCTCAATGTATGCTGAACCCCTTAATCCCAGATAATTTCATTGTTCTTGAATTAACACACACACAATTTTTGCAACAATTACAATAAATGATTTCAAGTTATATGAATCATTAAAAATTATTGCAATATTTTTCCTCAGGCCCAATGGGTTCACCAAATATATTCACCAAGTAGTAGTGAAAAGGAAGTAACTCTGTCCTGGCTGGAAATCAGAACTTACTTGTATCTCAAAGATAAAGAATTTTAAGACCTATACATCCTTTACGGTCAACAAATAAAAATCTATTTATGGATTACAATTTTATCCAAAGAAGAATAGGCTGTCTCCTTTTCTAATTCAAGCACCACTGAAAATCTGGATTTAATTAATCTAATCTTAATGCTTCATATTAAAGATCATTGCACCTTCCTTGAGGTAAGGTCATCTGTATGTCCATGTGGTTTACTTGGTCTGCCTTTTTTCTTTTCCTGGCATTTTTTTTCCAGACTTCCCAATCTAGTTTATAGACTCGGGATTCTCATGAAGATTACCATTCTAAGAGATCAGAGGTATCAAACTCATATTGTCATGACAGTATCACATGATGTATAGAGACTTTTTTCCCCTTCGCTAAACAGGCCGTGTGCATGGCCAGCACATGATGCATCTGACCCGCGGGCCAGGAGTTTTATAGTTCTGTAATAGATACTTCACTCAAGCCTACTTAGTTTCTAATCCAGGTGTTTAGCCAACCAACCCTGCTTAGTTTCTAATCCAGGTGATTAGCCAGATGCTGACACCAACTGAAGTTTCTTAAAATCTAGAAACGAGTAAACAAACAAAAAAGTACTTAAGGATGTACCTTGCCACAAAAAAGAGAAAAATATGCAACAAACATTAATAACCCAACCAATATTCACTGCTCATTTTAAGGAACAAATAGAGAATACACATATTTTAAACAAATTATTTCACAAATAAATTCTGAATAGGGCAACAGTAGTATTTTTCCTCCTTTCTACAATCTACTGTGATTAGTCAAAATTGAAATTTCTGAAAAATGCCTTAATAAATTATTGATAAAGGGGAATGTTTGTTGAAATGTGGGGTTCTTGGTGCTGAGCTTGATATTTTTTTACTAGAATACCTCTTCTAGAATTATATTTCTATATGTTTACCAGGATATCTCCTTTATGAACAAAAGTTTTGGTTCATTGATTAACATTAAAAGATATTTCCTTGTAACATTGATTTCAAGATTACTGGGGGGGGGGGGGGTTTCACTCTAAACTGCTGCATTTTGAAATATCAGTTGCATTCTATAATTGAAATTATATCTGGTAATTACATTCTAAATGAAATAACATGGATTGTAATTCCATCATCATTCCTAATCATGATAAAAATTTGTGAACTGAATCCCCATGAAATCTTCACTAATCATAAAATAAGATTCAAACCCTTGCACAAAGAATTCAAGCTGTTCTTGCTATTTCTATCCTCATGATAAGCCAAATGAGAATTGCTCTGTTGATATTGCCTAAACAGCAGTTGCCATCGTCTTTGAATTAAAACTCCTGCTCGGGAAAGAAGAACTTTCTTTCGACCCAGTTTCAAGAGGTAATTTATTTTCCAATCAGCTTCTGGACATCTCCAGTCAGACCCTAGAAAAACTGAGCTGTACAACCCAATAAATAAGAAGAAAATATTTAAGGAAAAAAAAAAACCCCAGTAAGTCAGAAAGGATTTACATCACTTTGGATGCAGTTGGCTGTCAGCCAAAGATAGGTGTTGACAGAGATTCCCTCCTCCCCTCCAAAGGAGGAGGATTTCCCTGCCATTCAAGTCTCTCCAATTCTGGAGCGCCTGTGAAAGGCTAATACCTGGATACAATTATCAGCATGTGTTCTTTTTACACGGTAGTTCCTCTCAGAAATTCTTGGCTGTACCCCACAGCCCCAAACACTTTACCAAAGGTCGGGTTTATTCTTCCCGCATCTCAGGAAGCCAAACGAGGCCCGCGAAAACTTATTGCGAGACCTTTTCGGTCGGCAAAGGGGGAGACGTCCTTCCCCCAAACTTTCCACAGGTCGAGACTGTCACCATATAGCAACCTTAACTTCACGACTTTCTATGGGGATGGGTGGCGGCCACCTTCGCCCCAACACACCTGGAGGCGCGGAGTGGTGTAGGACGACTCTTCGGAGCCGGCTGCTTTCAAGGCGCGCGGCCTTGGGATTTCAAGAAGTTTAGAGCCGGGCCGTGGCCTCTCTTGAACGACCGCCAAAGGGCCGGGTCGTTCTGCTGTAACGAGAGGTCCTCGGCAGCAGCCCGGAGGAGTCAGGTTACCGCTGGCGGGCGGGAAGGCCAGAAATGGGGCTGCTTTTACTCACCGCTACTGGGGAAGGACTCCATTTTCCTCCTCCCGCGAGCCGAGCCAAAACACGGAAAAGGCGGAAAAAGGCACACGTCCGAAACCAAAACAAAAAGCAGAAGCCGTCCGCGGCTCCTCCTTACACCCTGGCCTGCTCCTCCTCCCGCAGCTGCATGTTACCGAGGCGGACGCGGACGTCGGCCCTTTGCGGTCCGAGGAAGACTTTGTGCAGCCTCTGTCGCCGCTGCCTACAAAATAACAAGCCCTATGACGGGAGCAGGAGGACGGTCTCGGGAGGGAGAGCTGGTCCGCTGCCCAATTCGGCTCGCTTCCCCTCCCAGCTGAACGGCTCTGGCGGCTCGATGTCGAGGGCAGAGACAGCCCTCAACCATTTTCTGTTTCTCAGCTTTTCCAACCCCTCCCCTGCTTAGGGATGGGCTGTTTAGCGGCCGCCGAGGCCACCTCCTCTCAACGCTTCGGGTCCCGCTTGAGGAGGCCGACGCAAGTGGCTGAATCCAGAAGCGGCTGCGCCTTATCCAGATTGTCTCGGGGCGGTTTTTTGTTTGTTTGTTCGTTTTTTTCACGGATGAACCGCGGGCCCCCATTCCACCGTTTGGAGCCCCCGCTGTCTAATAAATACGATTGGAATCAAGTCCAACTCAGATCTTAAGTTTTACTTAGAAACTTTGAATTTCGGGCTCAGGCCCGAAAAGTTTAACATTAAACCTGTTTTCCCAGATTCTTTTTCTCTGCCGTGTTTTACGATGTTTGCCGCCTCTCCCTTCTTTTTATCCCTTGAATTTAAAGCCAGTTAAATTCTCATCGAGTTGAAACATCTCAGACCAAACAAGAGGTGATAGTAAATCATATATAGACAGACAGTAAAAGGATTGCTGCTCCTTGGATTTTGGCAGTGCTGTGGTGTCTTAAAGCTGTTTTAAGGAGTAACATACACCAAGCAAAGTTGCCACCCCCACCCCCGAAATGTGCATAAATAAACTGTCATCCTGCCTTTTTTCATAGTTGCTGAGACACAAGGAAATCTGCCAGGAGAAGAAATCTTTTAAAAAAAAAAAATAATGTCCAGGCTTGCTCTTTGTTTATAGATAAATCTGTTCCTGACATTATTCTTTTTGTAATTGTCATTTGTTATTAAATTCTAACCTCATGGCACCCAAAATGCTTCAGAAATAGTAATGTGAACTTGTTTAAACTAGCTGTCTAAATTCTCAATTATAGTTCTTATATCCTTAGATACAAAGGATTTGTAGACGTTCACCTTCATCTCTTCTTGTAATTTAAAACATTTGACCATCCTCTTGGAGTTCTAGGAAGCTCAACACCAGTCAAAATGAGGAAATACAATCCAACCATTATTGCAGCAAAAAGTAACTGCCCGAAGAAAGTTAGTACCCACCCCTCTTAGCAGAATGAAAAATTTTAGGAAACATTAAAAAGGCAGAGTATTTCCCCTGAAAAAGAAATAGAAATCTTAAGGGAGACAGAAACTCAGCTCCCTGCATCTTCCTGCCTCCAGCAGATATTTGATGCCCACTGAGGACTGGGCCAGCCTATCTACAAAAGACCTCAGCTCCAGGGTGATGGATTAAGACATGACCCTCCAGGACATAATAACATTATCAGCAGAGCTCACCACATGGCACAACCAAGACCCTTCATTACATCAGCCCAAGGTTCAACCAGCTTTAATCCAGGGATGGGTTTCTACCGGTTCTGTCCACCTCTGTAGAACCGGTAGCTCTGAAGAGTAGTAGACATGGAACCGGTTTTATGTCTGCTGATATTTTTGCCCACCTGCCCACCTGGGCTCTTACCTGACCTTTATTTCCTGATTTTTTTCAACTTCAGCTACAGTTAAAAAAGCAGGAAAAAAGGGCTTTTTGAAAAGCTGCTTCTCTGCACGCAGCATGCTGATGACGATTCGGCTGCATGCAGGGAAGCACATCGTAAATCACCAAACCTCATAAATGACCGAACTGGTAGTTAACCCTGTTGGATCCCACCCCTGCCTTAATCAGATGACCTCAACTGTGACCCCTGCATAGCCCCCTGGGAGTCTGACAGCCAATAGAATAAATACCTTTGCCACAGGAACAGGAAGTTCAAGTTCAAAGCCCAAGAGAGAATATAAATAAAATTACTCTCCACTCTATGTGTTCAGCTGCACCAGGACTTCAAACCCATGTGGTTCATCAATAAACCATATTTCCAATCAGCCTTCATGTTTCCAGTGTCTTTCTTTCCACCTGGATATTTCTTCCAACAGTCAGTCTATCTCTGGATGCTTCCTCCCAAAAGGAAGGTCTTCACCAATGCAACAGTGTCACAAGATTCCCTTAAGCAAATTTCAGAATAAAGTTTCTAAATCTTCTAGAATAAAGTCTATATGAATCCTACCAGATGAATTTTGATGACTACATCTAGGTTCCATTGATGTTGCCAGGATAGGTCCACTATGTTCTGTCCTAGGCCTCCCCAAAAAGCACTGTTGTGGTTCGCCAGCAGCCTATGCAGACAGCAGCGGAATTGGACAGTGGGGAAGAATGGGGACCACTCCGGGAGTCTGGGTAGGACTCAGAAAAGGGTCCTGTGTCCGATGCAGAGTTGGGGCCAGGATCATCTGGGAATTTTGTGCTGACTCTGGAGCCTCCAGAGTCTGGCAGCAGTGAGGCAGAGGAACAAGAGAAGCCTGTTCCCAGTGTGCGCAGAGCTGCTAGAAGGCAAGAGCAGCTAAGACAAAAGGGGTGACTCGGGAGTAAGGTTTGGAGGTGATCGCCCCTCCGCTAAGGTATAAAGTAAGTGCAGGAAGCAAAGTCGTTTGTTCTGTTCAGATTAAACATTGAAGTCTCTGTGGACTTTGTACTTCGGTTGTTTTTTTTTAGTTAATTTGGCACTTAGTTTTTGGCAGCAATTCAAAGGAGATAAAGGTGGATGCTTATCTTGAGGGACTGTTTGGGACTTATTACGAACTGGGAATGGACATAATTCCCAGTGTTGAAATAAAACAAGAGTTGTTTGAACTAAATGTGTGCTTAACTATGGTCTCAGGATGCCTTGGTCAGAACAAGTACTAAGTCAATTCTGAGTCCCAGCAAAAACATCTTTTATTTTAATTCTGAGTCCAAGCAAAAATGTATTAATGTGAATTTATTTCATTCACAGTCAGCCAACAGCTTGGCAAACAGTCTTGCAAAAGTATACTAATGAGCTCAGACCTTTATCAATCCTGGAACACTGCCCAGTAAATAGTTCTGCATTCACTGCTGGCAGGGAAGGTCTGGGTTGTACAGACAAATCTCCACGACGCTGAACCGAACAAAGAACTGAACAAGTGAGCTGTTTCCTGCAAAAGCGCCCTTCCCTTTTGCTTCTCTTTTAGTCCTGATGGGAGGGGCCATTCATTATCCACTTGTGGCTTTACTTCCACATCGACCCTGAGTTCTTAACTGTGCCTTCCTTTTGGCAGCTCTGTGCATGTGCTGGTTGGAAACCAGTTCCAGAATCTCCCCCGCCTCACTATTGTCCAAGCTGAAAGGCAGCTGATGACTGCTAGCCTGCCCTGGCCCCATCTTTGCCTCTGATGCAGAGCCCTCATCCAAGCCTTCCTCAGCCTCCAGGAATGGCCCAGGTTCCTTCCCAACCTCCTCACTACTGTCTGACTTTGCTGCCAGCTCTGCCAGCCACCCGGTGGGTCACAATATAGTATCAATCTGACTCTTTTCTACTGATGTATATGTTTTTGAAAGAGATAATGAGAACTCCAGTGGTCCAGTTATTTGACTACAATATGTAATTTCTTTTCTTTTGACAAGCTATATTTATTACTGGCAATGGAAAATTCAAAGTACTAAAGTGATGCTTCCTTGTTACACTTTTTTCTCTGGATCTTTCTGCTTTGCATTTTATGAGCAAGTTGAAATTCATTCTAATGAAATGGCTGTCATAATGGGTGTGGAAAATCACAAAATGCCTAATTACCAAAAAGCAGTCTAATGAAGTTATCATTCTTTGGCACCACAAGATGTTCTTTGCTATTTCAGTTTGTTGCTCTTGCTGACACTGATACTGCTCTTTTTTCCATTCTTCCTTCTTGTCTAGATGGACATGGAGCTGCAGCCACCAATTCTCTTTTTTTTTTCTAAACCAACAAAATATTCAAAAGAAATTATGCAATGTGGGGATGGACACTATCAGTAGGAATATTTCAAAAAACATAATATAACGAAATTTGGTGTTGGGGGAGAAACTGGCAAAACAGAAATTTAGTTAAAAATGTGCCATACCTGGCCAAGGCCTGTCCTGTGGAGAAAAAATATCTAGAAAAAGTTTCTCCTAGGCTTCCCAATAGGAGAGGCAATTAGATTTTCAACTGAAATTTCTAAACATTCTAATTCCTCTTTCTTTAGTCATTTGACTAAAAGCAACCAGTATGCAGCCTTCTGAGTGACCATATACTATACATACTAGCAGATGCAGTATGCAAACACTCACCCTGATTAGATCTTCTTTATCTATACTGTACATCTGTTTCTCACACACAGCACATGCACCATGATTTACCCCTCCCACCCCACATAGACAAATGTATTTATGAAATATACATTTATTTTATTAAATATAAGGCCGCTCAAATTAACTCTGGGAAGCATATAGATTCAAAACAGATACAATACTTAAAACTAGACAATAGCAAACATAACAGAGGAAAACATACATACCTAACAAAAGGAGATATTTCATGCAAGATGAACCCATGTGACCTATCCTAGAAATTCAGGAATAAACCAGGTCCTCAAAGATAATTTAAAACTATTATGAGTTAGGCCAGTTTGAACATCTGAGGAAATATCATTCCAAATGACAGGCACTCCAAGGAAGAGGCATGTTTCCTCGGTCCTGTCAGACTGCTTAATTTATGCATTCTTTATTGAACCATATTCACATTGTTAAATCTTAGGAGTTGGGCAGAAATCGGAGAAAGATCATCCCTCATACAGCCAGCCTCTATATACCAGGAGGGCTTTATAGATTAATCCTGATAGCAAGAATTGCACTAAAAAACTTGTTTCAACCAATGCAACTCATATAAGCAGAAGTATTATGTGGACTTACTAAGTTGTGCTCATAAAGCCCCTGTCCCACTGCACTAACAGATGCAAAGAGGATGTAAAACATTAAAAAAAGCTTGCCATCCGTTGGAAAATGCTATGCATCCATTGTGTACTCATTGCATATATGTTTCATACGCTCTATCCGTCAAGCATCTGTCCACTGCGATTTCATCCACGCAAGAAGTTTTGAGCTGCATAAAACTTTGTGAATGGATGAACTTTCCGCTGTGTACAATGTAAATCCGTGACATCCGAGCAACAAACGTCCTATGTCCATTTATCATCCGTTAAACGTCCACTGTATCCTCTCTGCATCCTCTGGGCATCCTCGCAACTCACATCCGTTGCAGCTGAAAATGGAAAGAGGGAGGAAACAAAAGGTACACAGAACGTCTACACAGCATTAGTAGCACGGAAATAGAAAGGATGCGCAGTGAACGGTTTGCATCCAATATACATCCGCTAGGCTTCCTATGAACATCCATTTAACATCCCCGCTACATACTACCCATGTCTATTCTTTTCCGTTCTGTTTATGCAAATTTTCACCACTTTTTGGAGCGGATGACAACGGATGGAGCCACCCCCGAAATTTTGCTCGTCCGCTGTGTCCTTTTTGCATACGTTTTGCGTCCATCGGCCAGTGGGACTTAGCCTTAAGTGTTTATGCCATTGTATTTTGGATCAGCTGTAGCTTCCATGTGGTCTTCAAGGACAGCCATGTATAGTGCATGTTGCAGTGTTACATCATTATGAGTTATGTGAAAAATTCATATGTTAAAAAGGGATTCCCAATTCATGAAAGAACACACACATTAATCTGTGAAAAGGCCTTTCTGGCTAGCTGCAATCTGCTCTTCAGAAATGAGAATCTCAGATTGTGCACAAAATATGTCCTGCCACCCCATTCAGAATTAATTATGGAGATTCTGCAGCACTGGAAGAATCACGGAAATTGAAGTTTAACACACTTACAGCCCCTAGCTTGAAAAAAGTTGCACTAGTTTGTGGCTAAAGAACAATTTACACTGCCCACAAAAAGGCTGCTATGATTCTGCAATATTACAGTATGCAGTACAATGTTTAGAATAATACGGCAGGCTCATCTCACACAATACCATTCCTGATTAAGTGAAAATTAAGTATACTGCAACCATATGCCCCATCTTTGACTTGCAGGAAGCACTACTTTATACCTAAGCTGCGTTATATGTACAGTCACATCATTTCTGTCATCATATTTCATCAAATAACACTCAATGTAATAGTACCTCCATTAAGAAGTAGCAAATGGATTACAGAAAGGTCAAGAGGGATTTTAAAATGGTGGAAGAACAGAGAAATGTTTGACATCAAATATTTTAGAAATGTATAACATAGTGAAATAAGAGTATATAAAGCTTACCTCTTACTGAGTATAAATCATACTTTAAAAATCAGCTGTTACCATAAGGCAATAAACTGTATTTAATGGTAAGAGATACCAGTGTTATTACTCTGAGGCTAGAATCCTGACTCTGTGTGTTCTTACCAGTAAAGCTACTGAAATCAGAATATTTAATTCACCATATTACAGATTAAGACAGGCTGATTTAAAGTTGCCTGCAACAGCCTGTAGCCATTGCTGCATACAGTACCTATTCATGGGGCTGATAGGTTGTAGATGGCTTCAGACAGGCCGATGCAAACAGCTTTCAAATCCCAACGGTGCGCTGTGTGGAAGTGCACATCCTGCATGCTGATTGGTTGGTTTAGTTTCCTGTTTTGTGCTGTGCTGTTTGAGTGCCCCCTAGCTAGAACTATATGCAGAAATATACATGAAACACCTATGCAACTGTCCCTGCACAACAGATGCATACATTCCCTGATGTGTAATGTTGGATAAATCTGCTCAATCTTAAAACATGAAAGATGTAGCAAGCTTTGTCATCTTGTATGTCATAGAAATCAGAACTGTTTTGCTTAGCCTATTTGGATCTAGATGTATCTATGCCAGTGGTGGGATTCAAAAAATTTTACTACCGGTACATGGTGGGCGTGGCAGGGGAAGAATATTGCAAAAATCACCATTCCCTCCCACTCCTGGGGAAAGGTTACTGAAAAATCCCATTCCTTCCCCACCCCACTAACCTACTTTCCAACTCCGTTCTCCTGTGCAGGGCAACAAAAGAAGAGCCAGCCAATTAGCTGGGACTCGGGAAGCAGAGAATAGACGGGTGCAGGGCCAGGCAGAGGTGGTATTCCAAACTACTCAAAATTTCTGCTATTGATTCTCCGAACTACTCAGAATTTCTGCTACCGGTTCTCCAGAACTGGTCAGAAACTGCTGAATACCACCTCTGATTTATGCTTATGTTTAACACAAGCCCCAGTTTTCAAAGTAATCATAAGAAAAGTAATGGGATTTGTCTATCAATTGTGTCCACTCATTTACTCAAAGGTTAAAAATAAACTGCAGCCTAGGCCAAATAAAGTTGCTTTCCCTTGCCCCAAAGCTATCATTTTCCTCTTTTTAAAAAATTATCCCATGTTGAATAATTATCTGATAAGCATCTGCCACACCAACAGACTAATGGCTGTTGATAAAAAAGACAAAAAAAATTGTAAAATGGGCATTTTACAGTATCTGGAGACAGTAGAATAGGAAGAAAAAGAACCTGAGAAAAATCACAAAACATAAAGATCTGCAACTAGAAGTGGAACTGTGGAAAAAGAAAGTAAATATAGTATCAATGGCAATAGGCACTTTGGGTGCAATCCCAAAACATACGAAGCACCATTTGAACGCCATCAGCATTGACAAAATCACGATTAGCCAAGAGCAAAAGGCAATTTTACATGGAATAGCAAACATCCTGTGATGATACCTTTAATATTAATTAATAAGCAACAATAGTTGCCTACCCGAGATTCTTGATAAATACTTGAACAAAATGAACAAAAATGCCAAATCCAATCCAAACATCTGGCTGACTATGACCAACTATAATAATAATATGTCTGCACTGCCACATTAGGGGAAGCTTGCTCATTCTTGTTATCATTGTTTCACTTCTATGTGAAATCAGTGCACAGAAGTGCACAGAACAATAAAACAGACATTGAGTGTCTAATGGTGTCCTATTTTTGCAAAGGACTCTTATCTTTGTATTCTGGCCCTGTGAACCCTGTTAATGCCTATTTGCATGACAGGATTGGTCAGGAAAAATAAATTTAGCCCTCAATTAAGCCATAAGATAGGTTTAGTTGCTTCCATGACAATGTAATTCTCTGTAATCAAATTAAGCAAAGATAGTTAAATTTCCAGATATAGGAATTCTTGTTTCATTTTACATATCCTTTTATGGCTTAAATGAAGCAGAAACTACCAGACATTTGATGCATTGTGTCTTCTAGTTCAGGGGTCGTCAACCTTTTGGACCTCAGGGACCACCAAACTCATAATTTTAAATCCCGGGGATCACTAACATGAATTTTGACTGATGGTGGCTTGCTGATATTGGTGGGAGAGAGAGAGAGAGAGAGAGAGAGAGAGAGAGAGAGAGAGAGAGAGAAATCTGATCTAACCTCTCTCTCTTCCTCTCCCTGCCCCCCCCTCATACACACACACACATACAGAGGCAAGGGTGGGATTCAAATTTCTTAACAACCAGTTCTGTAGACATGGCCTAATTTGTGCGAATGGCTTGGTGGTCATGTGAGTGGCTGGGCATGGTTTGCATGTAAATATTATAAATATTTATGTAAATATTGAATTTTTTTTTATAAAAAAGAGCAACTTTTACCCAAAATCAGGCAAAGCAGGCAGGCAGATGGAGTTGCTCACAGAATCACAGATTCACTTAGAGATCTATGATTCTGCTATTGGCTACCTGCACTGAATAATAGAAACTTCAGTCCTAAGGAAGGTTAGCTAGAAAGCAAGAAATCCAATGATTTCCTGCTTTCTAGCTGATCTAAACCTCCTGGCACAGCAGAATAGCTGATGGTCTGGGGAGGGGAAGGAAAAATAGCAACTTAGCAGGCAAATTTGCCAGGTACAGAGTGATTGGGCAGGGAGGGTTCCCATGGGTGCCCATGGGTGCCTTGTGTTCCTGTGCAGCCTGGATTAATTGCTTTGGGGGTGCTCTGGGGGTGACATTTCTCTGCAGACCACCAAAATTTTCTCACAGACCACCAGTGGGTCTCAGCCGCCGGTTGGGTGGCCACTGTTTTAATCAATCTTGAATCCTGGAACTGTCCAGATAAGTTTCTGCAGCTTTCCTGGCAAAATTTGAGAACTGGTTTGTCATTGCCTCCTTCCTAAGACTGAAAGAAAATGACTGATCCAGCTGGCTTTGGTCCTAAGGCAGAATTAGAATTCATGGTCTCCTGGTTTCCAACTGGATGCCTTAACCACTGCATCAAACTGGATTTTACTAGATAAATGCAGTACGTTGACTGCATATCAACATGAAACCATTTAACTCAGTTGATTGTCCTTTGAACACATTAAGATATTCCTCTTTATAGACATTGCAACTTAAACCTGCCTTTTCCACAGTCCACTTTTTCCACAATTCTCCTATCAATCGCAATTGGTTATTTAGATCATTAGTATTCCTCCTTATAACATCCTGCTTTATTGTCCTACCATCATTTTCAAAATCTGGGGTGTCAAACTGGCAGCCTGCAAACTAGATATGTCATGTGCAGGCCACACCCACCCCAGCTCCGTGAAGGGGAAAAACATCACAATGACATGTGACAGCAACATGACATGGTGAGTTTGACACCTGTGGACTCGAAGGACCAAGAATCAGTCCTCTTTCCTTCTCATTCAGATCAACAGGAAAGGGATATGTTCCATCCCTCTATCATGGTAGCTAACCACTTCTTCCAGATTTAAAGTGGTGGGGATAGGTGAAGGTTCTCTCTATTGTCAGTCAGTCTCCAAAAGCCCACTCCTCTTTGTCCAAAGCAAATACAACCTTTAGGATTGCAAAATTCTCCCTCTCTTCTTCCAGCAATGAAGTGTCTTTCAGTATAGAAATGTTAGGGGCAATGGGATAGCCTATCCTTGTATCTCCCCTCATCAGTTACTCCCTTCCCAGCCTCCCTCTTCAGGCTGCCTTTGTATAATCTAGTTCCGTAATGGCAAACTTATGGCACGCGTGCCAGAAGTTGCCTGCAGAGCCATCTCTCTGGGCATACCAGCCATCGCCTGTTGCTCTTCCAGGTTCCAGAATAGAATAGAATAGAATTCTTTATTGGCCAAATGTGATTGGACACACAAGGAATTTGTCTTGGTGCAAATACTCTCAATATACAAAAAAGAAAATATACATTCATCAAGAGTCAAGAATCATAAGGTACAACACTTAATGGTAGTCATAGGGTACAATAAGCAATCAAATCATACTAGAAATCAGTCAATATAAATTGTAAGTATACAAGCAACAAAGTTACAGTCATACAGTCACAAGGAAGGGTGGGAAGGGTGGGTGATAAGGAAGGGTGGGAAGGGTGATAAAGCCCATGTCACACTGCCCAATGGATGCAAAAAGGACACAGCGGACGAGCAAAATGTTCCATCTGTTGTTATCCACTCTCAAAAGGGGCAAAAATTTGCATAACCGGAGAGGATAACACGGACACGGGGAGGACGCAGGGTGGATGCAAAGCGGATGCGGAATGGAAGCCCAGCGGATGGAAGCGGATGGGAGCGGATGGTGCATCCGCAGGGCTTCTGTAGGGCCGCAGCGAAGCGGACGCGGAACGGATACAGCGGATGCAGAACGGACGTGGAACGGATGAAGCGGATGCACAGCGGATGCACAGCGGATGCACAGCGGAAGCCTAATGGATGCCTGGCGTTAATTGCGCATGCGGGGAGGATGCATTGCGTCAGCCCCGCGGATATAACGGAAGCAGCTCGGAAGCAGGTCTCCATTCAGAGGAAAGACCTGCTGCCGGACGGATTGGTTGCCTTGCCTGCCCTGCCTGCATGTCTGCCTGCCAGCCTTGCTGCCAGCCTTGCTGCCAGCCGGTCTGCCAGCCTTGCTGCCAGCCGGTCTGCCAGCCAGTCTGCCTGCCAGCCTTGCTGCCTGCCTTTCTGCCAGCCTTGGTTCATGTCTGCCTTCCAGCTTTGGTGCCTGCCTGCCTGCCAGCCTTCCTGCCAGCCTTGGTGCCTGCCTCCCTGACAGCCTTGGTGCATGCCTCCCTGCCAGCCTTCCTGTCAGCCTTGGTGCCTGCCTCCCTGCCAGCCTTGCTGCCAGCCTTTGTTCCTGCCAGCCTCCCTGCCAGCCAGCAACCCCACAACCATGCAGAAGCACAGCAAGCCTCAGCCATCTTCTGCCAGCCCTGGCAAGAGGGACAGGGCTACTACCCCGCCCCCTGGCCCTCACTCTGGTTCTGCTGGGGCTTCTGCAGCACGGGCTCGCTCTTCTGGGGCTGGCGCTTCTCCTGCTTCTGCTTCTGGAGGAGCTGATGACAAGCACTCCAGCACCAGCCACCTCCACAGCACCTGCACCCTCCACCCCTGAGACTGAGTGACCAAGAGGAGTGCCAGAGACTCATTTTTGTTTTATACCTTGTTGTTAATAAAGTCTATTTATGATTCACACATTTGTTTCATTTTTTTTTTAATAAAGTCTTGGTGGAAACTTTTAGAAGTGGTTTAAGCCTTTGCATGCTTGTGGGATGGCTTAAGATAGCTGTGGGATGGGCAGGGATACCTTTGGGATGGGTAATAGCTGTGGGATAGATAAACCTCCAGTGCAAGCATTGTGGGACTGTATGGTCCACCCTCCCAGGTGCCACACCTATGACCCTTTATTATCAATAACAATGTAATAATTATCCACACATGTCAACATAAACACAACTCTTTATTAAACGCCCTGTTCACTGTAGGCCACCCAAACATACATGGCCCAATCTCATCCGAGTGATGAGACAGGCTGAAGGAAGCATCCATTAAGCATCTACCATCCTGTCTTGCCACTCCACTGCTCCAGCTGGGGAGTTGCACCAGTGTTCCAGCGCTGCTTCTTCGCTTCATGTGAGGCTCTGTTGGGGCCTTGCACATCCTCAATGTCGATCAGGTTTCGCCCTTGCCTCCATTCCCCAGGCTCCATGTTCCCATTGCCTTGCTGGAGGTCCACGAGCCTGTTCTGCAAGACTGGGTAGCGGGTGCGCATGAGATTGTGCAGGATGCAGCAAGCTTCCACGATGTTCCTCACGGTCTCTGGGCGATGGTGCATGGTGGTGAGAAGGACCTGGAACCTGTTGCCCAGGATGCCAAAGGCGTTCTCCACCACCCGCCTTGCCCTGGACAGCCTGTAGTTGAAGATCCTCTCTTCACGGGTGAGGAGTCTGGAGGTGTAGGGCTTCATGAGGTAGGTTGTGAGGGAGAAGGCATCATCCCCCACGACGATGTAGGGCACATCTTTCTTGTCGTTGGGCAGGGGTTCTGGATCTGGGAAGCCCACGATGAGGTTGTGTTCCAGCCCCTCCTTGAGGTGACTGTTGTTGTATACCTGGGCATCTGAAGATGAGCCGTTGCCTGAAGCATCGATATACATGAACTTGTAGTCAGCATCGACCATGGCAAAGAGGATGATGCTGAAGAAGCCCTTGGAGTTGAAATAAGTGGACCCCGAGTTGGCTGGAGATTTGCAGGCCACGTGCTTGCCATCGATGGCTCCAATGGTGTGTGGGAAGTTCCACCTCTGATACCACTGCTCTGCAACTTTCTTCCATCCTTCTTCAGTGGAGGGGTACTGGAGGAGCTCCTCCTTGTATTCTTCGATGATGGCCTGCACCACTTCTCTGATCACAATGCTGATGGTGTTGTGTGGCACCCTCCAGCTGTACTGCATGCTCGTGTAGGTGGTCCCTGAGGCCAGGTGGCGCAGAGTGAGTGCCACCTTGATCCCAGGTTCCAGGCTGGCCCGGAAGCTGGTGTTTGCCTTGGTCAACCTGGGTGTCAGCCGCTGCACAACTTCGTCAAACATGGCTGGAGGCATCCTCATGAAGTTCTGGAACACCCGAGGGTCTTCATTCCTGAGCTCCACCATCAGCTTGTTGTACAGTCCGTCCTCTGCTCTTCTGGCGAACCATCTTCGGATCCAGACTCTTTTGGGGTGGCTCCTTTTCTTCTCGCAGTAGATTTCACAGAACCTGCAGATGGCTTCGCACTGCTGCAGAACAATGGTGGCTGCCGAAAGGACTTTGTTACAATCCACGGTGGACATGACTGGGTGCTGTGGAAGAGGAAGAGTCAGATGAAGGCTGCAGAGGTCTGCACCGCTGGGCTGCTGGTCTGAAAGTGAGATGCAGATGAGTTCCTCCCCCTTTTTATAGGCAATATAGGTTTTCCGCTAGGCATCCTCTAGGCATCCTCTAGGCATCCTCTAGACATCCTTAATATCCGAGATAGGTCCCCTCTGCGAAAGTTTTTTCCGTTTTAAATGCTTTGTTTCCGTTCTGCATCCGCTAGGCATCCGTTCTGCATCCGTTCCGCGTCCGTTCCGCTTCCTCCCTGCGTCTGGGCTAATGGAGTTGCGCGGATGTGTTGCGGATGCCTAGAGGATAACGCGGATGCGTAACGGATGCGTAGCGGATGCGTAGCGGATGCGGAACGGACGAACTGGATACATTTTCCGCGCAAAAGTTTTGGGCAGCCCAAAACGTTTGGAGCGGATGAAACGTCCATAAATGGATGCTGGACGGATAGAGAGGAAGCCAAACAGAGGCAGTGAGTACATCACGTTTTCGAACGGACGGCAAGGTTTTTTGTCCGTTTTACATCCTCTTTTCATCCATTGGTTCACTGTGACATGGGCTTAAGGAGTGATGAGGAGATTAACAGTAATAGTAGAGTAGACTTTGTAATAGCTGAACAGTGTTGAGGGAATTATTTGTTCAGCAGAGTGATGGCTTTCAGGAAAAAGTGTGTGTAGTTGTGATGGTGTGCAGTGTTCTATAGCATAATTTTGAAGGAAGGAGTTGAAACACTTTATGTTTCCGAATGTGAGGGATCTGTAAATATTTTCACAGCCTTCTTTTTGTCCCTTGTAGTATACAGGTCCTCGATTGAAGGCAGGTGGGTAGCAATTGTTTTTTTCTGCAGTCCTAATTATCCTCTGAAGTCTGTATCTGTCCTGTGGGTTGCAGAACCAAACCAGACACTTATAGAGATGCAGATGATAAACTCAATAATTCCTCTGTGGAACTATATCAGCAGCTCCTTAGGCAGTTTGAGCTTTCTGATTTGCGCAGAAAGAACATCTTTGTTGTGCTTTTTTGATTATGTTTTTGATGTTAGGTGTCCATTTTAGATGATGTGATATAGTAGAACCTAGATATTTGAAAGTCTCTACTGTTGATACTGTGTTATCTAGTATTGTAAGAGGTGATAGTATAGGAGGGTTTTTTCTAAAGTCTTCCACCATTTCTATGGGTTTGAATGTGTTCGGTTCCAGATTGTTCCAGTTAACCATGAGGCAAGTTGTATAACCTCCTGTCTGTATGTAGATTTGTCATTGTCTTGAATGAGACCAATCAGTGTTGTGTCATCAGCAAACTTCAACTTTGCATGCATTCAGCCGGCCAGCTGGTGTTTGCACGCATGGGAATGCTGGAAACCAGAAGAGTAGCTGCCTGGCACACATACCACACTTGGTGCCGAAAAGGTTCACCACACTGGTCTCATTGGTCTTGAAGGTTGAGCTTTCTGAATCTCTGGAATGAAACAAAAGATTTCTGAGACAAATAAAGTTCAGTGGACAAAGTGAGGATAGTAGTTATTTGATTGATTGATTATGTGTCATCAAGTCATGTCAAATCTTAGCAACCACATCAATTGTCCATGAATGGAAGTCTAGGTTGTTTTGAAGGATGATGACTGAGTTAAAAGCATTAACATAATTGTAAGTAAACTCTATTATGAGTAAAAGATATGTCAAGTAAACATGCTCTCTCTTGTGATTTCATAAATGCATTCTGGGGATGTTCCACAATACAGGGAAGTCGGTGGGATGCAGTCAGTGGGATGTCAGTTTTCCACCCTTTTTCTAGGATAACAAACAAAACAGCAGAGATTATCTTTACAGAAAAATGTTAGGAGAAAATGAACAAGGAACCCCATAGAATGAATAAATCTTTTTGAAGGGGATCTAAGTCCCTATACTTAAAAGGAAAACTATTTTATCTGTGAGAGGAAATATTGCATAGCAACCATGAGCATAAAAAGAGCGTGCTGATGTCCTTCATAGTACTCTTACTTCTACTTCTCCATGATGTTCTCAATGTGCCACATGCACAGGAGTTTATTTTTAAATGTTCGTATGAAATGTGAAACTCACACCCCCACTTACATGTGTGCACCTGGACCTAGTTAACTTACTGGGTCTCTTTAGTCTGTTTGTTGCTGTTAAAATGCTTTTTAAGAGGTTTATGTGATATTATTTTTAAAGTTCTCTTATCTCTTTGTTGCCTCAGTCATGGTTAAAATGCCTTGATTTATGTGTTTGATAAATATTAGATTTTGGAATGGGATCATATTTGCAGTATTGAAAGGGCAGTCTTTTTGCTGGAAGCTTTGACCATCTGTTCAGAAGTGTTCCACAGAGTAAATGCAGAACCCATGCTTCCCTCCACTTTCCTAATAGCTAAGTGGCACTGTCGGATATGACAGCACAAACCATCTGTCAGGCATCTGTGCACATGCTGTTTCTTATGTTCAACATGCTGTTGCACATAGGAATCCCAATTCCAGGATTCAACTATATTCAGATATGTATTTGTATGAATGGATATATGGATGTATAATCAAGTCCATTAAATACAATATAATTTATTTTCTGATTTGTATAGCCACCTTTTCTAATCTGGTGTCCTCTAGACGGATTGGGATTGTAGCTAATAGACTGTCTAAAATATGGTTTATGAAGGAAAATATGGGAATGATTATTCGAATATACCTTTAGGTTACCAACTAAGGGAAAGGATATTTCAGAAAGCAGCCTTCCAATGAAATCTTATCCATTCTGACTCAGAAGTTAGTCTCATTGTTTACAGTACAGTAGAACCTATTCCCATGTATAAAGTACCATATGTAACACTGTATTAGTTACTTGAAGTAAGCCATCAGCACACTGAAAGCAGTTTAAAATTTCAGAATAAAAACATCTGAGTTTTCTATAATGTAATTTATCTCAGTGGTAATTCCACTTTCCTAAAGACACAGATTTGTTTTACTGAAGCTAAAATAAATCTGTAGAAATACATCAGAAATTTTATTTATATTTTTAAAATGTTTAATGAAAATAAAAATAAGAAAAAGTAAAAAGAGTTGGCACATCCCTGTGACAGGAATTACAATAACATTTATAGGAATGGTACTGTTTCACCACAAACATCAAAGTTGCACTTTGGTCAGCAAATATTATAAGCATCTAAATATAGATGTTATCTTTTCCTTAAAGCTGCTCAAATACGTTTTTATTAAGGTTGGGGTCAAGTCAGTGGTAACTTGTAGGTACAGCCAGAAAATTTTACTTCAGAGGCAGCTCCAAATCCCACTATTTTTGCTGGGAAAAAAGATATTTAATGCACTGTGTTGAACCCAGAGGTGATATTCAGCAGATTCTGACCAGTTAAGAAGTAAAACTGGCACTTAATATTGTATATCACAAAGAAGCGGTCCTAGCTTAGACTGTTATTTTGCATTTAACATTTATGTTCATTTTATGACTAATTTCTTAAAACATTAATTTTTCTGACATAATCTTGGTCTACCATTACTCCCATGAATGTTGAAAATTATATGATATTAATAAGATACTGACATGAGCAAGCCAAAATAAAAGCTATTAGACAATAATTTCTTTCCTCGTGTTATTTAACTCACTGTTGATTGCAGATGTTTAAAAAAAAAATAGGATGTGCTTGTATCTTAAACCACAAAAAAATATTGACAAATCTGTAACTTTTCAGACTTTTCTCTCTTTAGTTTTCATGCATCATTCCACCATGTAAATATATTAGATATCAGTCACCTTTTCAGATGGTAAGCTCTATGCAATTTTGTGGTTAGAATGCAGTACTGCAAGCCACTTCTGCAGCCCAGCTGCCTACAATTTGGCAGTTTAAATCCCACCAGGCTCAAGGTTGACTCAGCCTTCCATCCTTCCAAGTTGGGTAAAATGAGGACCCAAATTGTTGGGACCAATATGCTGACTCTGTAAATCGCTTCGAGAGGGCTCTAAAGCACTATAAAACAGTATATAAGTCTAAGTGCTATTGCTTTTAGATCTATTAGATTTTGATTGTTTTTAAACTTTTATAAATCAGTAACCTTGTAAATATTATAAAATTCTCAATGTTCACAGGAGTAACTGTAGATTAAGATTACTATAGAAAAACTGTCTTTAAAATTAGTCATAAAATGAACATAAATGTTAAATGGAACAGCCAACAGGGAGTGGGGGTGTGGCTCCGGAGGTTGTGGAGGAGGGCAGAGGCCGAGGCCGGCTGGGAAATCAGAGAAAGAACCAGGCCCATCCCCATTTCATCCTAGGACATGCATGGAGGAATGGAGAAGGAAACAACTTGGCTTACAAGAGAGGAAGCGGTCATGATCCCTCATTGGTGGCAGCTGGGGAGAATAAGATATAAGAGAGATGACTAAAACACAGTGCTGCCAGAAGCAAAGCATGTTTTATTTTGGGCTGAAGTTATCTTGGTTGGCATCTTTCCCACAGACCGAGCCTTGTTATTTTCTTTAATTTGGTAATTACTTATCTTGGTCTGTTGTGGAAATTTCTTCATTGTAGTTTGTTTGGTTTTTTATTTTAGCACACCAGCTCATTAAGTTTGGACTGTATTGCTTTCTTTTGAAGACTTTTTTTGGGTAAGTTTTATCTCCAACTGAGAATTATTGAACAGTGGGGCCAAGTTGGAGGCATTAAAGGACATTTACATTCTGGATTTTGTTATATTTGTGTTACACGCCAGGTCATCAGAGAGAACTTCTTTGTGTTACACAATGTTAAGTCACAAACCACTAACTTTATTATAATTTTATTTGGTCAAGCGATTATAAGATAACAGGTACAAGTATAAACATACTGTAGTTATGAACACATGAAATGGATACATATAAGAAAAAGAAGAAACTACAGGAAAGGGACAGTAGGCATGTTGGTGTGCTTATGCACACCCTTTACAGACCTCTTAGGAAAGGGATGGGGTAAATTATAGACAACTTAGGGTTAAAGATTTTGGGATTTGGGGAGGAAACCACAGAGTCAGGTCGAGTATTCCAGACATTGACCACTCTGTTGCTGAAGACGTATTTCCTGCAATCAAGTTTGGTGCGGTTTACCTTGAGTTTGTATCTATTGTGTGCTCTTGTATTCTTATGGTTGAAGCTGAAGTATTCATTGATAGGTAGGACATTGCAATAGATAATTTTATGTACGATACTTAGATTGGACCAAAGATGGCATAGTTCCAGGTTGACTAGGTCTAGAATTTCTAATCTGGGGGCATAAGGTATTCTACAATGAGTAGGGGAGTGGAGAACTCTTCTTGTGAAATATTAATGTCCTTTCTCAACTGTATTAATATCAGATATGTAATGCCAGCTCCAGACTGATGATCTGTATTCAAGAATTGGTCCAACAAATGTTTTGTATGCTCTAGTTAGTAGTGTGATATTACCAGAGAAAAAGCAATGCAGCATTAGGTTAACAACTCCTAATGCCTTTTTGGCTATATACAGTAGTTACAGTAGGCTCTAGCACTTAGATCATTAGAGATGAGTACTCCAAGGTTCTTGGCAGAGTTTGGCTCATCAACAAGGTCTTGACTATTCAGCTTATATTTTATTTTCTGATTTTTTTGCCAATATGTAAGACAGAGCATTTATTTGTTGAGATTTGAAATTGCCATTTGTTTGACCATTCTGATACATAGTCAAGGTCTTTTTGAAGGGTAGCATTATTGTCTGCAGTGTTGAATAGCTTTACATCATCAGCGAAGAGTTCCTCTTAATATGATAACAGAGATCATTTATGCAGAGTATGAAGAGAGTTGGTCCTAGAACATTGCCTTGGGGGACACCACTGCTGACAGGTGGAGAGTTTGATAGGACACTCCCAATTTTGATCATTTGTTATCTATTTGACAGGAATGCTTCTATCCAGTTATCCAGATGTCCAGAGACACCATAAGAGTTTAGTTTTAAGACTAGTTTGTCATGTACCACTGAATCAAAGGCTTTACAAAAGTCGATGTAAATTATGTCCATTGCTTTGCCCTAACTTAGTTAGTTATATAACATGTATATGTTATATATATATGTGCTGTTCAGCTTCCTTTGGGTATTATCCCA
>BLBF01000010.1:45826514-45921514 GCA_015471245.1 Laticauda colubrina | reverse complement strand
ACCAAAATGGAGAATTACTTAGGAATATAGAAAATGTCATTCCTTTCAATAACAGTCCACTAAAAAGATTGTCTATTTGAATCAAAACCACAGATGAATCATTGACACAGGAGCAGTATATTTATTCTTGCAGACAAGTATAAAATCATACATTTTTATTAGTTCCATAAGTTAATCACATTTCACTCCCACAAAGGCATTGTTGAACCTTCCAAATATGCTCTAGCCAGAGATGAAAGTATTTATATCATTACTAAAGTCCAAATGGTTCTATTTTTTTTAAGTTCAGAGAGTACTGAATCTCTTCATTCCTTCAGAAAAATCACAATTACTTTCAAGTAGTCACAGACAACTCCCAGATGAACAGTTTTTATGAACTCTGAACTGACTTTGCATTCTTCTCTGGAAAAGATTAATTTCAGGTAATTGACAAGACCACAGCATAAAACCATTTCAGAATAATAATGTTTAATGATGCCTTAGTGTTTGAATGATTCCTTTTGAAATTCATGAATGTTGTGACCTTCTCACTTCAGGAAATAGTTCTGTGGAAAAGAAACTTTCATCTCTGTACTTCACTGTACATATCCTAAATGAAAACCAGCCATACAGAGAACATGACAATATTCATAAACTTTCTGTTGAACTCTCATCTTGGCATGTCAGAGATATATACTCTGTATAAGTGAAGAAAATAAAAATTTTCTTGAAATGCCAGGAAATGTTTTTTATCCCCCTCTAATTTTTATGTGACAATTTGTCCTGTTCTAGAAATCCTCATGCAGGAAAATATAGAGTGTTAATATATTTACATGCAAATTGTATTTTATTCATGACAGTAATGCCAAGCCACCGCACATGACTTAGTTGTAGATGCAATTCTTCCTTTTAAATGTGCTGTTCTTGATGAAGACTATTGGCAATCTTTTATAATGCACATTTTATGATTAAGTTGAATTAAAACTGCTTCTGAAATAAATGGAGTTTAGAAACTTTTACGGCACATTTCTTATAATAAAACCTATTGAAATATATTACCAGAGTAAAAGATATTCCTGGAAGAGTAGCCACAGGATGAACATAAATTATGTGTGTGTGGGGGGGGAGGGTTTCAGATTAACATGTAGTATAATTTTATTTGCACAAAGCAGCTCTTTCATTATGGGTCTGTAAAGAGAACACACTAGTGTTTCCCAAACTAATAGTAAAGATTAATTTTTGTATCAATAAGATTTTTTTGTGAAATATATAATTTGAATTACATGTAGCCATGAGTAGCAGTGTAGTTATGGGTACCTGTAAGTATTTTTCAATTGATGCTATTGTTTAACTTTTGAAAAGCAATAACACGAAATGTGAACTTGTGAACTTGTGAAATACACTCTTCCAAATCAAATTAAACATTGAATATGAAAAGTTTTCTACTTTTATTTTATTTTACCAAAATATTTTCTTTTTAACTTCAGTGCTTGACTAAACCAAAGTAGCAAAACAGCTACCCCTTGTGACAATAACCATGAAGTTACTGGGCAATTATTTTTTTAAAATACTTTTTTACAAAGAAAACATTGCAAATAAACACAAAAAATACACTATTTAGGTATTTTAATATCTGCAAAAATAAACATGTGAGGGTTGTACATATATGAGTTTCTAACAATGAGTTCAAAATCCAACTATTGATCAAAGCTCCTATAATTCTTTTCTGATATTTAGTGATCTTCTGAAATAATTGCCCCACCAGAGGCCAGGAGAGTTTAAAAATAAATAAATAAATAAAGGAGAATATGTATGCCCACCACTTTTGATTTCCCACCACCACTGTTAGGAATATGAAACACCGAACAGGTATCTGGGTTAGAAATATATAAACCAGGATAAACATTTTAATACTGTCTCTTTAATACATTTAATACTGTCTCTGCAAGAGCATGCAATTGGGTGTGGTTTCTCAAAGGGCCATAAGATGGAGCCAGAAATCTGGTTTGTATTAGTCTGAGTCTCAGAAGAGAGTGTATCTTTATTTCCTTCTGTTGGAAAGTATTGCTATTGCTCCATTTTTCCTAATTGATATTACTGGATTTAATGTAAGTCTGATACTTAACTGTTTTTGACACTGGACTTTGTTACTGGAATATCCCTGGATTGAAAAACTGATTAACCTGTGAATGACTTTTGGACTGCTTATTTTGGACTTTGCTTAAACCTTTCTGGAAGTAAAAACCTATATTTACTGTACAGTGTATCTGTGTACTGTTTGTGTATTGTTCCAGCACTACTCTCTGTATGTCTCCCTATATGCGCTCATTCTCCTCACGGGGAATTACCTCAACAACCACCACTTAATCCTATGTTTGTTTTGTGAGTGGAAGGAAAGAGACTTAGGCTGTAAGCAACACTTCAAGATGCCACCCTACTGCTTTTCCAAAATGTGGAAATTACACCATGTTTTTTTAAAATATCTTTATTAATTTTCCCCTTCGCCTTGGTCTGGTTTGGTTGCATATCCAGCCCATTTTATAAATCGATCATTTTTTTGCTGGTTTTTTTTTTCCGCTTATACCACATTCAAACACTTCCAGTTCTATTTTCTGCTAGTTTTCCTGCCCAGAGAGATGGGGTAGAATTCTGTGCCACTTAACACAATTTCTTTTTCCAACATTATGGTGGAGTGGACAAATAACAAGTGTTTAATCCAATGACTGTCGTGCATGTTGTGTATAGAACTTGGTAGACTCCAAATACCTTAAATTGATTGGCTGAAAAGGCCGTTCTCGGATTGGTTACTGAAGCACCATTCCGATTGGCCAGCCTAACGGTGGGAACACTTAAACAACTGTCATCGGCCACAAGCCACGGGTAAGCCGCTATAAGAAGGGCTGCCTCGGCTTGGGCAAACGTTCCGTTACAAGACACTTTACTGTTTGAATAAAGAGTTGTTTGTTGGAACCCGGTCTCGCGCACCTTATTTCCAGAGGGAACAGTGCAGATGATGCTGAAAAACTGATTAAGGTGTCTGAAAAGCAGGCCCTGTTTAATGCAGTGTTTCTCAACCTTGAAAATGCGAGGAGATGCTGGTGGAGGACTTCTGAGAATTGAAATCCCCGTATCTTCAAGTGGCCAAGGTAGAGAAACATTAGTGGAATAAATGAAAACAAGGGGCTCCTAGGAGTCCCTTGGCAGTACTAAGGAGTAAGAAGATTCAACGGCAATGTTTCACTTGCCAACCTTGGCAACTTTAAGACTGGCAGACTTCAATTTCTAGAATTCCCCAGCCAGAAATTCTTGGAGTTGGAGTCCACCAGTCTTAAAGTTAAGTCCCAAAGATGTTTTTTCAAGAGGTGACTGGATTTTCTTGCTTTTTCTTTGAAGATGTTTTGCTTCTCATCCAAGAAGCTTCTTCAACTCTGACAGGATAGTGGGGATAGACCGCTGATCATCTGCATCCTTTTAGAGAGTCCTTGAAGCACTTGGTTGGACTGCCATCTGTCAGAAATGGTGTAGGATCTCCTGCTTGGGCAGGGGGTTGGACCCGAAGACCTACAAGGTCCCTTCCAACTCTGATTATCTGTTTATGTGTGTCTCAGAGTCAGCTGAGTAGTGCTCCTGGTTCCTGCAGCCTGCAATTTTTTTCCTCCGGCAATCCATTTCTCCTCTCACACCAATCAAAGGGGATAGCTAAAAGTCTATAAGAGATTCTCAGTCACCCAGGTCATGGTTGTCCCAAAGGTGCTGTTTCCAGAGGCAAATGGACTAAGACGTTTCACTTCTCATTCAAGAAGCTTTTTCATACCCTTGCTTTGAAATCCGGTCGAGCAGATCGCCTCAAGAGGCTGAGAGGGGCAAGCACCTTCCGCGCCGTTTCGCTTTTACTTTTCCACGCCAAGCCAAGCCAAGCGCGATCCCGCCAAGGAGCGGTGGCGACGGCGGCCTTGGTTCGAGCGGGTAAAGTGGGGAGTTCCAATTCAAAAGGTTTGTTGTATTTAGGCAGGAGAAGGAACATACGCAGGAGAAGGGAAGAAAGGAAGGGAAAGGAGAAAGGACGTCCGCTGTGAAGCCGAGGCCTAATTTCCCTCCCTTGAACTATCACGTTTCAGTATTGAAAATGACGACTCCATGACGCATGCTCACTTTTGGAGCCTTTCAAGCTCTCCACAGTTGCTCTCGAGGCTTTTCAGCGGCCTTTCGCTCTGCTGAGCCGACCGCGGAGTCTGAGGCATGAGATTAGGTAGTTTCCCCCAAATTGTGAGGCTTGTCCCGGCCGCTATGCGTCCTCTTTACTGGATACGATTCCGGTACAGTACAGGAACCGACGAAAAACAGGCAGTGGCTTCTGGTTAGTAGTGCACGTAGGCTTTTGCTACGGCGCTTCCCTCCCTCCCCTCCCCTCCCCTCCCCTCCCCCACCCCACCCCGCAAACCGAACTACCGAGGAGCGAACCGCAGTTTTTAGCTTACAAGTACCGTATGGTGTGAATCCGAGCGGCATGATTCATTTTTCTTCTCGAGAAGCTAGAAAATTGGATCTGTGCATACATAAAGTCGTGCAAATCCATTTGCCAATCTGGGGGGAGGGGGGGGGAGGAGTCCCTACCGAAGATCTCCTTTGGCTTACAGATAAACTTGCGAGGCGATATGAAAGCAACAGCTTTACCTTCATGTTTAAAATTCAGCTAGAAATCAGGAAGATGAAATCAGATGATTGACTTAAAAATAGCAACAGGTAAGTTTAGGGAATTCACTGATTCGCTGACTGACTCGCTGGCAAGAGAGGACTTCACACCAGTTGCTGGTGTTATTTTGAAGGAAAGACGATGAAACAGATTAAAAAGAAAGTAATACTTTTTGCCCTGAGAAGGTGCAGGATATCTTGAGCCAGGACGTTTTGGATCCTTTTTCGTTCTGTCTGCTGTTTCTAAGGAGAGTATATAGCCTCTTTCTTCATTATAGTATATCGACCTCACCCCACTCCTAAGAGGTCTGTAAGGGGCATGCATAAGTACGCCATCATGCCTATTGTCCCCATTTATTCATACCTATTTCCTGTATTCCTACTCATGTTTATACTTACATCTATTATCTTGTAAGCGATTGACAAATCAAATAAAAAATAAATAAAATAAATTGAAACAATGGGAGATGGATGGGGCCCAACTGCCAGATAGATTTGGTTGAACTGTAGCCACCATCTGATATTGTGGCTTTGTATCCAAATGGAGAGGCATGCAGTGGGATATCAGTGGGCCCAATCCTCTTCAGAATCTGTGTAAACATCTGTATAAATCTGTAAAATCTTGCCTCTGCAGCAGGATGTTTTGGGTCCCTTCTGGCGAGGAATTCCATTTGACAGAGCTAGAAGATGATACTTTCTCTATAACCGGTATAGCCTTCCCATCAGCCATTCTAGTCTTCCAAAGAGCCCTTAAATGGCGGCTTTTTTTAAAATTAAACCTGGGGATCATCCTGGCAGCAGGGAGGCCATGCATTGGCTGCACAACATTCTAATTTTAATCCTCTCACCCTCCAGTTTTTATGTATGTTTAATTGTTTTAAATTGTTTTTATAATTGTTGGTTTCATCATATGCTAACCAGAATAGCCTTGTGTAAGATCAGTTGCCACATAACTTTGATAAATGCATGACTTCTCATGTACACGTTAACAAAAGTGAATAAGTATAGTTTGCCTTAATTATCCTTATTTTAATATTAAGGTGTCATTCTGGCAATCTATAGTTCACCAAATTATATACTCTTTAAGATAGCCTGCTTGATAGAAAAGAATATATAAAATAACACCTTTGAAATTATTCCATATAAATGATAGTCAACATTTCATTGAAATATGTCTCAATTTATTAATGTTTATATTGTCTCAATTTATTTTTTTTTATTAGATTTCTAATTCTGGATCCCATAGTAACCTGAGATTGCAATGCTGCTTCCTCATCAAATGTTTATGTTGAAGAAGAGTAAAATGCTCTTATTGCTAAGCATTTTAAGTTTTCTATGTGAGACATCATATTCATTTGCTAGAGATGAAAGCAATCCTTTTCCTTGGGATAATATTAGACTTCCAAAAGATGTGGTTCCAATTCATTATGATCTTCTTATTCATCCAAATCTCACAACTCTATCTTTTACTGGATTGTCCGAAATAGAGATTTTAATAACTAATCAAACTAGTTCAATCATCCTTCACAGCAAATATCTTCAGATAACCAAGACTACTATCCACAACACCAAGGACAGTGCTCATACAGCTAAAGGAATGATGGTTTTAGAACATCCACCATTTGAGCAGATAGCACTTATTTCTACTGAACCTCTACAGGTTGGGCAGAGCTACATTATTAGCATTGAGTACTCTGCCAATTTATCTGATAGTTTTCATGGTTTCTATAAAAGCACATATAGAACTCTGGCAGGGGAAATAAGGTAAGCCCTCTATTATTTGAACATATAGCTTTTATTTAGAATCATATGGAGTTTTTTCTTATTTTATATTTACAAGTAGTCCTTGACTTCAATAATTTGTTCAGCAGTCATTTGAAATTATGAGGGTGGTTGCAAGTCCTTGAAGTTTCACCCGTCCCAGCACTCCTGTGATCATGTGATTGTGATCTGGGCACTTGGCAATCAGTTCACATATATGGCTTCTTGTAGCATCCCACAGTCATGCAATCACTATTTACAACCTTCACTGCTGGTTTCTCTAGAAAGTCAGTGGAGAAGCCAGCAGAGAAGGTCACAAATCACAAGGTCACAAATGAGGTAAGTCTTTCCCACCTGTGAACTCCCCTTCAGCACTCATTTTGCACTGGCTACTTGCACACTCTTGTGCACCTTCCCTGACCTTTCCTGTACCACTCCTGTACTAACTCGCACTCTAATCTCCAGCCCTTGCTCTCCTTCCCTAACTCACACTATGCCTCACACTTTTGTGCATCCTTCTCAATCCACCCTCACCTATCTCAAATTCTGCATGCTCAGCCTATATCATGCTTCTCGCATACTGAAATCCACAATGTACCTCTGACACAATCTCTTGCTGCTTCATACACCTGACCCTCTCCCTACCTTGTGCACCTCCATTCACCCATTTGCACCTTCACAAATCTTTCTGAACTTCCTTGCACCTTCATACCTCCTCCCCAACATATGCTGTTACTTTTGCATACCTCACACAACCTCCCTGGCCCTCCCCTGCAGTCCTGCCACTCTTTTGATCCTCCCACATTTGGTAGCAGCCACATATGCAGGGGTGGGCTTCAAATTTTTTAGCAAAGGGCTCTCTGCCCTAATGGCTTGATGGGTCGGCGTGGGTGGGTGGTCATGTGACTGGGTGAGTGTGGCCAACTCAGTGTCTCTTCTTTGCCCTAATTACTCCAAAAAAGATAATATACTGAAAAGTTGTTTATTATTTCGTGCATTTAATACAAATGAAAGACTGGTTGAAATCAGGCTTAAGAGAAGTGACTGTGAGAGGGATCTTGGAGTCTTAGTGGAGTTTCTGATGAGTTAAGTGATTCTTATTATTTTGGAATTAATCCCCTCAGAGGCAGGGCAGGGACTTTCTAGTGGCTAAGTTATCTGATGTCTCTCCCTTGGCAAGTGCTTTATCGAGCTTGCAACACTTTTAGGAGGTGTGAGATGCTCTTGGCTGAACGCCCAGAAAGGAAAAAAGCTAAAAAGGTGTCCATTTGTTATTCTAGTGTAGCTGCTTGTCTTTCTGAGGTTATTGGGGGCTCGCTGAGCCCCGCAGAATCTTAGCTAGGGGATCACCCGAGCCCCTGAGAGCTCCCAGGACCCCCCCCCCCCCCCACGATATACCTTCTAGTCTGGGACCTACAATTTGCTACTACCTTCTTCACTGGCTTTGATTGTGTGAAACTGGCAGAAAATTGCTTCATCTAGTGTCCATAGAATTTGGTTAATTAAGTCAACTGGGGCTGCAGGGATTGCTAATACTAAACAATGCAGATGAATTTTACAATCGTATTGCTTTGTGACAGAACTTCTGGTCTCAAATGTTGTTGTAAGTCAACTGCTATATGTTTTTCAGACTTTATTTATTTTTTCTGACTACAGAAAATATCAGACATTATGGTATAAATGTGGTTGAATCAGTTAGTTTAGCACATTTAATAAAAGCAACATTCTTAGAAATGTATTTGTTCTGTTTGAAAGTTTGGTGGACAATATTCTATTAAAGAGAACATTCTATTTGAACATGTATAATTTTTGATTTCATCTTTTGCATTGAAAGTAAACTGGTGATTTGTAAAATCCAGGTTTTGTATCTTTTAGGAATTCTTACAATGCTATCATTGGAAAAATGTGTTTAATATATTACATGCAGTTAGAAAAGTATTAATTCATTAAAAAGCAGCAAAATGTTTTTTTTTTAATTATGGAAAAATGGAGAGGAAAAAATATGCTAATTTGCATGGGGCCCACAAAGAATCACTAAACCTTGGAATTAGTTAGCACTTTAAAGGCCTTCCCACCACCTTTTCAACATTATTAATTTTATCTTTGTTTGAATTGCCTCCTAGTAAAATATAATATTTATACAGTTTTTATGTTTTCATTGTACGCCACCAAGAGCCTCTCCATGAGTGAAATGGATGGGTATATATATTTTCTTGAAATCAAGAAAAATTAATGGGGTCATCAAAATAATAGTGTCAGACTCTGACCTGTATCTGGATTGAAACTGATCTTGTTGATTTAATCCAACTAGCCTAAAATTCAGTCAACATATATTCTTAAATTTTTTGCTCCAGAGAAAAATATTTGCAGGTGGGTTGTTACAATTTGCCAGTTTCAATTAGGATTTTTAAATAAGAGATCTCACAGTACTTCTTTTAATGCTTTAAACAAAGCCTGTGTAACTTCCTGAATCCATCTAATCTAACTTAATATGAAACCCAGATGGTCAGAGGCTAAGGATAATGATGTCTGTGTAATATCTCAATCATTTTCATTATCCTTAAGTTAAAACAACTGTAAACTAATTCCCCAAATAGATGATGTTTTAGATAACTTTTGAAAACTCCTAGGGAATTTTCCTGTCTAGTACACATGCTTCAGAAGGTTCTAATAAATATTTTCCAAGGTCTAAATATAATACTTCCTATATTATAATAAGGCAATACAATATATTTCGCTTAATGTTTCAATTATAACAGTGGTAACTGGTGGTAAACTTATTCTGGTAGAGAGTTCATTCTTCATCCTTCATCTTAATGCTAGTTCATAAAGGGGTATATGCCGTATTCTAGAATTGGTTATTTATTTTCATGCATTTCTTTTCCCTCTCAAAATGAATCTTTGGGATATCTTTCATGATGGAATCCATTAAAAAAGCAAATCCATTATTAAACAGGCAATCTGAGAGAACCTTTCAAGTTTAAATTCTAGAAAAGCAGTTGTGATACAGATTAATCTTCTGTATGGTAATCCTTGATTTACAACAGTTCATTCAGTGACAGTTCAAAGTTACAATGACACTGAAAAAAGTGACTTATGAACATTTTTCATACTTATGACTGTTGAAGCATCCCCATGGTCATGTGATCAAAATTCAGCTGCTTGGCAACTGGTTCATACTTACGACCAACCATTGCTGTGTCTCAAGGTCATGCAATCATTTTGTAACCTTCTGACAAGCAAAGTCAGTGGGGAAGGCAGGTTCACTTAACAATTGTGTCACTAACTTAGCAACTGCAGTCATTCACTTAACAACTGGAACAAGAAAGGTCGTAAAATGGGGCAAAACTCACTTTAAAATGTCTTACTTAACAACATAAATTTTGTGGACTAGTAAACATTTTACCATGTATTCTATCTGCATGATCAGTTTTAAATATACTTGTTTTTGTCTTAATTCCAGGGTGCTTGCCTCAACCCAGTTTGAGCCAACAGCTGCACGTATGGCCTTTCCGTGCTTTGATGAACCTGCACTAAAAGCAACATTTTCTATAAAGACCAGACGAAGCCCAAAGCACCTAGCACTATCTAATATGCCTTTGGTACATGCATACATTGAATATTTTATAGAAGGCAGATAAAAGAAAAATATTTCTTAAGAGAAGACTAAAAATTTTGCATATATTTCATGCACATAATGTTCACATCAAATCAAAAAAGAAAATTCATTGTTAATATACTGAAACTTGAAATCAAAACTACCTACATCTTCAAAAGTGGCATCCTTTCTTATTTTGAGCTGTAACGGTTAAATTTTTTTCTTGAAAGATGGCCAGTTAAACTTAATGAAGTTTTCTTCTGGAAAGATTTGGATTAAACTGTTCTGTAGAACACACCAATGCATAATAAATATTAATGAGTTACATAGACATACTTACATTTTAGTGGCTCTTCAAAAGGGCAAGTATAGTCTTTGCTGCAAAAGACTGTTTTGTAACATTAGCATAATGTTTTTATAATTTTTTTGCAGTGAGAGGGTTACGAAAGACTTAATTCCAAACAATGTTGGGAGTTTTCAACTAGAAGCAAAAACTAATTGTGTTTTTAAATTTTAGGTGAAATCAGTAAACATTAATGAATGGCTTGTTGAGGACCAGTTTGACATCAGTGTAAAGATGAGCACTTACTTGGTAGCCTTCATTATTTCAGACTTTGAATCAGTTACCAAGAAGACATTACGTGGAATTAAGGTAAACAGCATCAGCTGATTTTATCTGGATAAACATACAGATTCAAATACAAGCTAGCAATTATAAAATTATTTCTGAAAATGAGTGGAGTCTGGTTTCAAAGTCTATTTATGAAATATAATAATCAAATGCTTAGACCTGCATATTGCTTGCAAGCTGTTCAGCAAGGGGTTACACAGATTTTTTTTTTAAATATTGATATTTATAAGTAGTACAGTAATACTTCATATTCAGAACTGTTCTCAGTTGTTTACACCAGGCTTATGGTAACAGGAGTAACTGAACAAAGCTTCTATTGATAACATGACATAAAACCTATAAGCTTTGGCTTGTTCCCATCCTAAACAAGATAGAATTGGAAGCAAATACAACAAAATGATCTGCTTTGATATGCCAAGTGCAATTCTGGGTGCTGATTTTAGTAAATTAGGACTATGTTTTGAGGAAACTATCTGATGCAACAATATGTTCAAGATTCATTTCTGATTGTCTTTTAGGTTTCAGTATATGCTGTGCCACACAAAATCAAACATGCAGAGTATGCTTTGGATGCAGCAGTGAAACTTTTAGACTTCTATGAGGGATATTTTGGCATTGCATATCCTTTGCCAAAACAAGGTATATATGATTCTGAGATACTGCTAACAGCTGAAAAGTATATTAACCAGCCAGATTACTTGTCTAATTTAAAGTCATTTTTTAATATTAAAAAAATCCTTTAGATGTCGAGGTTTTTTTTCAATATGTTTTATATATATATATCCAAAATAAATTCTTATTCAATTCAAAATTCCTTCCAATTTGTGTTAAGTTTCCTACTAGGAAGTTAGACTTTTTATTGCCGATAATGTTGCTAAGATTATGCCAACTCATTGCAAAATGGAATTTCAGACTGTAGTCCTGTACATTTTGAAGTATTATTAAGTTTAATATGATAAAGTTCCATCAGAAAAATCACCCACAGAAAAAGTTCTTGATTTTTTCTTATGCGTAGACAGTCTTTTGTGGGAACATTTCATATGCAGACTACTTTTATCTAGATGTTCTTATCATCTTTTTTCACTGCTATTTTTAATTGCATGTTCTTTTTCAGTCTACATTGGATAGAGCATGGGTGTCAACTTTGCAGGGTCACGTTGCCATCACGTGACGTTTTTCCCAGTTGTGGAGCTGGAGTGGGCTGTGTGTAACGCTTCTGGCTCACAGGCCATCAGTTTGACACCCCAGCATAGAGTAATGAAATTATTACTGTTTTTTTAAAAAAAATATCCTGAAGATTGTTTTTTAAAAAGCCAAAGAGATTTATGATTACTTTTGAAAAATGTCCATATTGCTAAATATTTGAACTTTTATTAGATGTGCACATGCATGTAATTTTTTTCCAAGTGTACTATATGGTATAAACAGATTTTAAGAAAATAACATTTCATTACAGATCTAGCAGCTATTCCAGATTTTCAGTCTGGTGCAATGGAGAATTGGGGACTGACCACATACAGGGAATCTTCTTTGTTATATGATTCTGAAAAATCTTCAGTATTAAGCAAACTTGGAATTACTATGACAGTAGCCCATGAACTTGCTCATCAGGTAAATTGTAGTTTGCTTTTCAGATATGAAATTGAAGATTATATTTTAATTATCTGGAAAACAGCAACTTCTGAAATCAGAGAAGTAACATCAGTTGACTGTTACATTGTAACATTTATATAAATGACTCAAGCCAGCATATATGATTTTTTTTCTGTTGTAAAAGCTAGCAGAATCTACAGTATGTTTTCTGTATATAGTTTAGAAAAAACATCTTCTTGTTTGTAGTTTCTTCACTGAAGCTTTACAGATTGTGGGCACTTTGTAGTCACCAGTAAATGTACTGCATATAGTTTTAGCGAAACCATATAAGCTTTGTGGTACGCTACCCAAAGTCACTTGTTTTGTGACACAAATGTTGTTATAAATTTGACAAATAACTTTTTTTTTTGAAGAAAATTTAATTGATTTTTAGAAACAAACAAACAAACACAACACAGAACATGAAAACATAAAACCTCTTTTCTGAAAGCAGCCTGATCCCGGATTACATCTCTTTGTCCAGACACCAATTCAAATTCATGCTCATTTTTATATACCATTCCATATCTTATTACCATTCTACATTTTCTATATAGCTTCTCCCCTCTTTTAACTTTTTTAATTTTATTTTTATTTGTTTCATCTCAAATCAGATCATTATATTTATATTCTTTGTCCTATTTCAGCTGTCTATTATCTTTTCTCATTAAACAAAATTCCTCCTGTGGTCACTGACTGGAGTATGACGCCTTTATATCTTTCCCCTAAAATTATAACACTTAATATAGAACATAACTTCCATTTGGATTCTGCGTATTACATTAAAGCTACACACTACATTTTAAAAAGAAAAGGAAAATATAAATATATAATATAATTAAAACGGTCTATACCAATTTAATTCTATCATTGTTAATATTCATTTAAATTTTAAACATTTAAACACATTACTTTTCAAGTAGGTATCATGCTTCTATGGGAACACTTATAAACTTTCCATAATTATTTCCCCACCACCACTTCACTTGCATTTTAAAACATGTCATTAAAATGTTCCCATTCCTTTCTAAATTAATTCTCTCATTTAATTCATTCCATTTATTTTATTCACAAATGTTTCACTAAATCATACATTGTTTCCAATTTTCTAACATTATTTCTCAATACAAATATAACAATACAATCATATGTACCTTTGCAGAATCACTTTTTCAATTAAATTTTTACCCATTATCTCTAAATAAGTCCTGTTTCTTTATATCTTGCTTCATACCCTTGTAGCTTCTCTTCCCTCCCCTCCTCCTTTGCTTCTTCTCTCTGCCCTTTTTACCCCCTTGTCTCTCCACCTTGATTTCCCTTTTCTGTATTCCCTTTTTCTGTTGCTTTCTCACATTATATCCACTTTTCACCTTATTTTTCTCTTTTTTGGTTGTTTTTTTTAGGTCTCAAATTCTCCATTCTCTTTCCCCTTTCTTCCCCAAGTTGAGTTAGTTGTTCATTTAAAATGAAGATTGTCCCAATCTTCTTGTTGCGTAGTCTTTTCTTGTAATTTCTCGTAGGTAGAGATTGGCATTTCTAAGAATTGAAAAATGGAACCAAGAGAGCCCTTCCCTTCTTGTTCCTCTTTAGAATTTTTTAAATTCTATTTTCAGTTCATCCACAAGTGATGCGATTGTAGAGGTTTTTTTTCTTTTAAAACAACCACCCAAGTGTTTTTAATCCTTCAAATATAGTTCCAAAAGTCCCAAAGTCAGCAAGCAATCCAAATACACACAAGCTGTTTATTTTGACACCTTCTTCCTTTTTTTATTTTCTCTTCTTGGGGTTAGTATTTAGTTACAAAGTTCCAGTTAAAATGTATCTTTTAGAAGCCCTGTTAAAATCTAACTTTAGATTTTTTAGATTCCAGGCTATCTCCTTCCAAGTCCTGTTCTTATTCTCTTCCTCTCCCTTCCCACTTACAGCAAAAAAATAAAATAAAATCCTTCTTTCCTTTTATATTCAGAAATCTTTATTATCTCCTTGGCATTAAATTTTCCAGCTTAAATACCTGTTGATGCCAAAGCAGATTTTTCCGATTTCTCATTCATCTCTGTTCGTTGTCAACGTAAGGAAGGAGCATAAAAAAATTTCCCTTTTCACTTTCATTTGCTGCTTCTGAATCTTCTTTGGGAGCAATGTATCCTTTTTTAAAATTTGAGTTCCAGGATGCCTTAATTGTTGTTTCTTATCCCAGTCAGCCAAAACTTACACTTCAGCACTTTCTTCCTCCGGCACATTCTTTTCCAGATGAGGGCTTCTTTGAGGTGGCCATTTCTGACCGCCGCTCTACCGCCTTCGGGAAAGGGAGTTTAGCCAGCTGGGGAGGAAAGATGCGGCTTTCCTCGACCCTGCTGGAATCTGCCCCATCTTCATCGACCTCTATGGGGTGGCTTAGCCCCGAAGCCAGCTGGCTCGGGGTGCTCCGATGGCACGTCCAGGCAGAAACTGTGCACGATTGCGGATTTCTGCCTGCTGCCAAAGCCCTGCAAACCGGAAGTTCCAACAAATAACTTTTTAGGGATTTCAACAAAAGGAAAAATAAGCACCTGCTAATATTCCAATTATTCCATCCTATAGAAATTCAGGAAGAGTGTTGGTTCCTCTAAGTACATTCCTGCGGAAATTCCATTTGTCTTAAAAACTACTACCCAGTCAATGCCAAATAATTATTCTAAAGCAGTGGTTCCCAAACTTTTTCGGTCCACTACCCCCTTGGTGCTACAAACTCACCCCCCACCCAGGGGTGGGATTCAAATTTCTGTGGGTATTTTCAAATTTGAGCGTGTGGCTTGCTGGTTACATGACTGGGTGGCCGTGGCTTGCTGGTCATGTGACTGGGTGGGTGGGGCCAGGTGACTGGGTGGGTGGGGCCAGGTGACTGGCAAACCAAATACAAGTGGTCCTCACTTAACGACCAGTTGTTTATAGCAAATGTTCTAATTTATGACTGGCCTCCCAGAGCTACTTGACCAGTTTTTGGAGTTTTGACATCTTTAGAACAGGGGTCTAAATCCCACCCCTGCCTGTGTGTGTGAGAGAGAGGGAGAGAGAGAGGTTGGATCAGATCTCTCTCCCTCTCTTTCTCTCCCAACTATGTCAGAAAGACACTATCAGTCAAAATTCATGTTAGTGGTCTCTGGGATTTAAAATTATGAGTTTGGTGGTCCCTGAGGTCCAAAAGTTTGGCAACCCCTGATCCAAAGGGATGAGCCTGAGAGAGGGAGAAAGAGAGAGAGAAAAGAAAGAGAGAAAGAGAGGAAGAAAATAAAGAGAAAAGGGAAAGAAAGAAAAAGGGACAAAGAAAGAGGGGGGAATGAAAGGAAGGGATAGAAAGAAAAAAAAATGAAGGAGGGAGGGAGGAAAAAGATAAAGACATATCTATTCTAGTCCAATCACTTGGTCCAGCAGGGTTAGAAAGGAGTGTGTGTGTGTGTGTGTGTGTGTGTGTATGTTCTCCTTGTAATTTACCAGTACATTTTGGTTTTGCCTTCTTCAGAATTGGCACTGTAATACATTGGGGAAAAATAATTTTTAGGTGGAGATCTGGTCCAATGGATCCTGTTTAAAGCCTCAACAAAATGTGAGAGCTTCCTGATCGTCTTGACCATGTTTCGTCCACAAAACCTTTAATAGAAGCCAAAGAGGTTTACATGTGCTGGCAAAGATGTTTCAATGTGGAAAAAGGCCTCAGTCTAAACTAGGCCTCATTCAATCTGATGCGTCATGTCTCTCTCTTTCTCTTTCTCGCTCTCCCTCCCTCCTTCCCTCCCTTCCTCCCTCTCAGACTGGTTTTGCTCTACTTTCCCGATGTGCCTGGGCCGAACATGGATGGATGGAAGGATGGATAGAGAGAAAGAGAGAAAGAGACAGGCAGGCAGGCAGGTAGTTAGGTAGGTAGACAGGAAGGCAAATAGACAGACGTTTTGGATGGATGGATGGATGGACGGACAGACAGACAATGCGACAGCAGCAGCATTTTGGGAAAGCTATGGTAGCGGCTTTTCCCAACATGCTACCGCATTCAAGGCACTAGTTCTGGAGCATTACTACATTCAGTGGGTGAAACTTCAGGGGCGGCGCCTCGAATGCTCCCCTGCTGCCTCTTAGCGTCCCCAAGAAGACCGGCAGACGGGGGGTAAGAGGCAGTAGGAGGGCGTTCGTGGCGCTGGCCAGCCCTGCACTTTCACCCATTGACTAGCACTGCTCCGGAGCCAGCGCCTCCAATGCGGAAGCAGTGACATGTTACATGTAGCCATGGCTGCGTTTGACGCGCTGTCCCCCGGCCGCCTCTTAGCGCCCTTCTGACCCCCTTGGGGATGCTAAGAGGTGGCAGAGGGGCGTTCGAGAGGCCGGCCCTGCAAGTTCACCCATTGACTAGCACCGTTCCGGAGCCGGCGCCTCAATGGGTGAACCTGCAGGGCCGGCTGGCGCCTCAAACACCTTCCCTACCGCCTTTTTGCGCCCCTCTGCCGGCCCCCTTGGAGACCTAGTAGGTGGTAGGGGAACAATGCATTGAACGCTGCCGTGGCATCACATAACGTGCCACCGCTTCCGCGTTGGAGGCGCCAGCTCCGGAGCAGTGCTACAGTCAAAGAGTGAATCTGCAGGGCCAGCACCTCGAACGCCCCCCTGCTGCCTCTTAGCATCCCCAAGGGGGCCAGCAGAAGGGTGCTAAGAGGCGGCAGGGGGTGGCAACCTGTAACATGCCAACGCTTCCGCATTGGAGGTGCCGGCTCTGGAGAGGTGCGACAGTGAGCCAGCAGGGCTGGCATCTCGAACGCCCCCCTGCAGCCTCTTAGCGCCCCCCTGCCAGCCCCCCTGCCTCTTAGCGCCCCCCCCAAGGCATCCCACCGCCCCCCAGGGGGTGGTACTGCCCACTTTGGGAACCACTGTTCTAAAGGCTCATCGTGCTAGATTAGCTGCTGATGTTGAAATTGGAGTTGTTGTTCATGCCCAGTTTTCATAAACAACAAATGTTACATTGTCTTCTCATGAAAGGCACTAGCTGTTGTCACACAAAAGTTTTTTTCTGTTCATAAACAAGGGACATTTGAGTAGGTACAGAACAGTGAAATGGATACTTTCAGTTTGATTAGCGTCTTATGAATTGTGTTAATTTTGCTATGTGTTCTTTTTTTATAGTGGTTTGGAAATTTGGTTACCATGGAATGGTGGAATGATCTTTGGCTTAATGAAGGTTTTGCAAAGTTTATGGAATTTGTGTCAGTAAGCAAGACCCATCCAGAATTGAAAGTTGTAAGTATTGAGTTTTTTTCCTCCCATTTTAATGGTAAGTCAAGAAAATCCCAGGACTACTGAAAATAGATACCTTCCTCTCCTTGTAGATTTGCATGAGGCAGGGAAAGTTTTTAGACTAGGCATGATTGCGCAGCACTGAACAAAACTTTATAATTAATGAAAATTAATTATAATTATGGTTATAATTATAACTGTAATCCATTCCTGGACTATGGATGCAGTTTGGTCATGTCTGGAAGCACGACCAACTGCGCATGTGCATCGTACAAAAAAATGGTGCTGAAGCAGAAATTGGCACGGAAAGGGAATCTTTCAGTGTCCATTTTGTTCATATCCAATTTTTGAATCATAATTCAATTTAAAAATCGGGTGGATTTTTTGTTCAATACCTGATTTGGTTGCAAACAGTTACATTCGCAACCTGAGGTTCCACTGTACAGTTAATTGTATGAGAGGGATGGTGGCCTAGAAGTAGAGCTCTTGCTTCACAATTTGGAGGGTGTGAGTTTGAACCTAGGTTGCAGAAAATACTTCTGTCTCTGGCCATAATGAATAATAATCTGCTGTGAACACTGCGTAGGCATCAGGAAAGGCATCCAGCCAGTAAATGCTTGAGCTCCAATCTGTCACCCTGATTCCACCCCGATGAAAGGATTACAGGAGGTCATCTAGTCAAACCCCCTGCTCGAGCAGGAGAGTCTATTCCAAATATTAGCCTCTACCTAGGATTGAACGTATTTCTGTATAAGTAATTAAATGTAAGTTTTTCTCAATGTCTCATTTTAAAATGAGCTCAAAATTTCAGAAGACTACTCTGGGCTTCTTTTTCTTTTGTTTAGGAAGATCATTTTTTAAACAAGTATTTTAATGCCATGGAAGTAGATGCTTTAAATTCGTCACATCCTATATCGACTCCTGTTGAAAATCCAGCTCAGATTCAAGAAATGTTTGATGATGTTTCCTACGATAAGGTAAAATAAGAAATTTTGGCCAAGTTTAATAATTCTGGTACAATGTCCGAAAGTGATTTTCATTTTCATTGTTAAGGTGGTCAGACTATATTTTTAATGATTTTTTAATTAAAGTTATAAAAACACAAAAGCTAATACAAACTAATAAAGTGCAGAAACAGGAAAGGAGAAAAAAGAAAAGCAAAAGTGCTGAAAGAATTGAAAGGAAAACATAGAAAAAAGAAAGTTCAGATTTCCTTGCAGCAAATATAAATACATTTACAAAATTCTCTGTTACTTTGTAACTATAAAAAAACCTCATCCTCCTTAATTTTTATTATCCATTATCCATTTTTTTCTAATTATCAAAATCACAAATCATAATGTTTATCAAATATTTTAGGGTCATTCATTTCAAAGTGCAGAGACAAAAAGTAGGATTTAGTACCACGATCAGTGACGATATAGACATACTAGTCCAAATCCCTAAACATGAAAAAAACTTGATTAATTCAGTATTATTTCATTCTATTTACAGGGATCTTGTATTCTCAATATGCTACAGGATTATCTCAGCCCAGAAATTTTTCAAGCTGGTCTTGTGAAATATTTGTTGCGATTCAGTTATCAGAACACAAAAAACAAAGATCTGTGGGACAGCTTATCAGATGCAAGTGTTTGAGAAGTATTTCTTCTCCCAAAATATCTAATTTTAAAATGTTCTTGAGCAGCAGTAATGCTCATCTTGTGATATCTTTAATAATTATTTATTGGTTAGGTTTGTCCAGATGCTGATGAAAGTCACGGAGAAAATGGAGTTTGTATCAGAAACAAGGACAGAGTCTTAACCTCAGTGAGATTATTATTTTTTCTTTCTTTTTTTTTCTTACCTTCTCCTCTTGCCTCCCTCTGCCCCCCCCCCTCTCTCTCTCTCTCTCTCCCTCCCTCCCTCCCTCCCTCCCTCCTTCTTTGTTTCTGTTTAATGTATGTGCTGCCTGTCTCATTGTGCAGCAACTCTGGGCACCTATCCATATTATGTCACTAAAGGTGTGACACATTATTTTCATTTGTAAGGTATGCAGTTGAAATAGATTATTTAAGTCTTAACTCTTGGACCTTTTGAGTACTGTTGTAACTATTCTGAAAAAGTGTGAACTCAAAGTGACTGATTTGAGGTCACTTTCCAATTCAGAATCTTTCCAAACAGAATCTTTCAAGTTCAAACATGGATTTGAATTGCACTCATTTTGAAAAAAGCTAATGCCTAAGTGAAGCACCACCGATCTGTGAATTAAGATATTCTAGATGGAATGTTCTGAAATATTTCAAAGAATCATCGATACTTGTTTTGGATTGTATTCATGGCAAGCTTTTCTCTCAAAAAGCTTGTAGTTTTATCAGGTTGTTTTTACAAATAATTTTTTTAGCTTGTAGGCAAAACATAATAAGTGCAAAGGTTCCCCTGACAGTTATGGTTTTTTTGCGGTTACTTATTGTTCTAGTTCTCTTCTAATATAAATAAAAAAATTTCCAGTGAAAGAAACATAGTGAAACTTGAAATTTCTTTCATGGCCACATGTGTTTTGTTTTGTTTTTAAAAAGAATGTACTGGTTTTGTTCCTAAAACAGAATTTAAATAAAAGTTTGTTTAAACTGAATTTTCAAAAGTTCGCAACTTATTTGGAAAATTACAGCTGATTAAAATATAATAAATTACTGTGCTTCATTACTTTGCTGATGTAGAAGGGGAAGAAAAGACAAGTACATAAGTTTAATATTCTCCATGTAGCAAATAATTTACATGAACTCAGTTGGGACATTTTTTAGAATTGTGTAGCTACAGAAAATAATTCAAAAAGAAATCTTGTTCATCTGATACATTGATAATTGGAAATAAAAATAAAGTCTTAAACTTATTAGGGACTTATTAGGGATATTACTTGATTATTACAAGAAACCTTAAGGAATTATCATTAAAACATTGCTTTCTTATGCTGAAAAGAATATCACAGTTGAGTACATTACATTGTTGACTTTGCAAATGATTAAAATATGGCATACGTGTATTTTTAAATTTCTGTGACTACTACTTTTTATTAATGTACATACCTATGATTTTGTTCATATTTTTTTAACTTATATGTAGCACTGGACCAAAACTGTGCTCCATGATGTACAGGCAGTGATGAATACTTGGACACTTCAAAAAGGATTTCCTCTAGTGACAGTTACTATTAAAGGGAAAAATGTACATCTACAACAAGAACATTATTCAAAAAAAGCTACTTTTTCCTCATCAGCTGGGTAATGATGAATGAATGACACTTCTTTCTGATTATATTTTATACCGATTCTACTTCATGATACAGAAACTTCTTAACTTAGGGCCATAGTTAGTACTGGAATCTAGGTTGTTGAGCAAAGTAATCATTAAGCAAGACAATTCTGACCCTCCCACTTGCAGTTGTTAAGCAATCTCATGTGTCATTAAGTAGATGGATTTGAGGGTAAGGCATGTTGAGTGCTTCAGCAAGGTGAGGCAGACCCTGTAAAGCGTCACTGACACTGAAAACCTTTCCTGCAAGCAGGATTTTCATTCTCAGTGTGGAGAAGTACTTGCCAGAGGCAGCCTACTCTGCTTACATAATTCTGCCTCTGATCTGGCCCCTGTTGAAATCCAAGCCTGCAATTGCTTAGGAATGACAGGAATTGATGAAACAGTTTTGCAAAAGAGCCTTGTCTCTCAACAAAAAATAAAAAAATAAAAAATTGGAGTGGTTTCTTTTTGCAAGTCTGGTGGCTGCTGTGAAGTGTCAAATTCTCGCTGCTTTCTCTCCAGGAATCTACTTGATCTATTTGCTTCCTCTCTAGGAATCCATCTGATGTTTTTAGCTCTTAGGAAGCTAAGTGGACCAATTCATGCATATATCTCTTTTTTACAGAAAATTACTCATTCAGTTTACTCCAGAGTAAACATTAATAATTGTCAATATGGAAAGAAGGTTGAATCAACCATTTAAATACTTTTAGAAACATAACCTTCTTTTCAACTTCCAAAATGTGCTTACAATCTGTATCTTCCAAAGTGATATCTGTTTTTTTAAAAAATGCATTCATTTTATCTGTTTAAAAATAATTCAATCTGTTTCAAAAATCATAGTGTTGATTTTGTTTGTAGGAATTTGTGGCACATTCCATTGACATATATTACCAATAAATGTAATGACATTCAGAGGTTCTTGCTGACAAGCAAAACAAGTAAGTTTAACTCAAATTGTGGCGACCTACCTAAGATTTCAAACATTAAACAACACAGGTGTGCAAAATATTTTATAATCAAAATATAGCACAAGTGTTTAAGTTGACCAACCCTGAAATGTACCATTATGACTTGGAACAGAGACTGGAATGGCAAGTGAGGTTGCTTTTTTTGTTGTTGTTCACTAAGCATTTTGCATAATTAAATATCTATTAAATATATATTTCAATCGGTTATTGATACATTAATACATTTTGGAAGAGTTCAAAACTTAGGGAATATTGAATTTTAGGATTGTGATATCTTTTCAGTCATTAAAAATCAGGTGCACAAAGCAATTGTATGGTACATATTGAAGGTATGCCTTATTTCAAAATCAAAATCATGCCTTATTTTTAATGATGAATGTAAATAAATCAGGTGTTACTATGAATTGTGATATATTTTGATTTTAGATGACATAGTCCTCCCAGAAGAAGTGGAGTGGATAAAATTTAATGTAGGAATGAATGGTTATTATATTGTGCATTATGGAGATCATGGCTGGGATTCTCTAATTCGCCTATTAAAAAACAACCATGAAACAATAAGCAGCAATGATCGAGCAAGCCTTATTAACAATGCATTCCAACTGGTGAGGTAAGAGTTAAAAAGATTTGCATATGCCTAATATTTGAGGACTGGAGCAAGGAAAGAATTAAATTAGCAAGCAAGCATGGATACCTGCTGTAAGGTATGAGGTATACATGAGGTGCTTCACCTCATTTAACTTCATTAAAAGAAAGATGGGCCTTTTCCTGAGAAAAAGCATATTCCACATTTGTGCAGGAGGCATTGGTTGAAATATACAGAATATCTGAATGTATCCAAAGCTAGGCACATCATGAGCTAAGAAAGGAAATAACAGTTGTATATTGAGAAATACAATTAAAATGTCAGACGTTAAGCATCCTTGTGTTGTTCTGATTTCCCTAGTTGAGGATTTTGCCAAGAGATTTAAAGATAATCCAAGGCCATATAAAATTGTATAAAAAGCCTGCAACTGTAGATGAAAACTGAGCTGAAAGTGTGTTGAAGGCCACAGAGCTATACAGGTAGTCCTTGACCTACAACCACAATTGAACCCAAAATTTCTGTTGTAAAATGAGACATTTGTGAGTTTTAACCCCTTTTATGATCTTTCTTGCTTCAGTTGCTAAGTGAATCACTGCAATTGATGAGCTAGTAACCTGGTTGTTAATGGAATCTGGTTTCCTCATTAACTTTGCTTGTCAGAATGTCATAAAAGCAGATCACTTGGACACTGCAACTGTCATAAATATGAACCAGTTGTCAAACATGCAAATTTTCATCATGTGCCCAAGGGGTTGTTACAAAGGTTGTAAGTACAGAAAACGGTCATCAGTTCCTTCTTTCAGCGCTATTAAGGCTTTGAACAGTCACTAAGTGAACTGTTATGAATTAAGAACTATCTGTGCCAGTGAAGCTATTGTTCAAGAATTTAGAGCTCTTTCATGAGAGAAACTAATGTATCAGCTGTCATCACTAGCATAATGCTACAGTACATTTCAGTGCATTTACTATCTAGAACACGTTAATTTGTTTTTTAGATAAATACATCATTACAAAAAGATACCTATTTTTTTTACCTGGTTACAAATTTATTTTTGACCATAGTAAAAAGAAAAAAATTAAATATATATTTGGTTAATATACATTGTTAATTAGAAAATTCATAGGGAAGATGATTCAGACCCTTCAAAGATATTTGTTAAAACACATTTTCTATTTCCTCAGTGCTGGAAAACTGTCAATTGAAAAAGCTCTTGATTTAACATTATACTTAAAACATGAAACTGAAATTACTCCTGTATATCAAGGACTGAATGAGCTAATCCCTTTGTATAAACTGCTGGAGAAGACAAATATAAGTGACACAGAACAACAATTAAAGGTAAGATAAGAAAGAATCAAGGCAGAATAAAACTGAAAACTTACGTAGCTTTTTTAGTGATACGTGATAATCAGTGATATGTTCTGTGCTAAATGAAATAAATTTTGTTTTGTTTCTTTTTAAAACTTAAACATTCCAAGATGAATTATTCAAAATAAATTCTTTATAGAATGCTGGTAATTCTCTACTACGACAATAATGGAGCTTGCCCATCATGGTAGTAAGTCATAAATACCGTATATACTCGCATATAAGCCGATCTCGCATATAAGCCGACCCTTAAAAAACTGCCCCAAAATGAGGAATTTTGCAAAAACTCGCATATAAGCCGACCCCCAAATGCCATGGTGTTCAACCCCTGATCTCACCGTCAAGACTCATCGTCAGAAAGATTCTGGGAGGACAGGGCTTTGGGCGCGAATTCCCTGAACAGCAGAAGTGAAGCCCAGAGGGAAAAGGCGGCGGGGCAAAAGTTGCGGCTCATCGTCCATCCAGGGAGAAAAATGGCGCCCAACTTCACACGCGTTTTACTTGATGTGAGGGCTGCTAAGGGCCAGTTGACAGGGAGTGCGAGAGCCAAGACTAATCACGGGAAGCCGCCATGCTAAGTCGCTGCCCGACTTCGTGCGCGTTTTACTTGCGGCGAGGGCTGCTAAGGGCCAGCTGACAGGGAGTGCGAGAGCCAAGACTCTCATCGCGGGAAGCCGCCACACTAAGTCGCTGCTCCGGCGCAAATTGAGGCATGGCCACGAATAAATCAGATTTATGTGCGTATAAGCCGACCCCCAAATTTGGGGGGAAAAAAAAGCATTCTAAAGTCGGCTTATATGCGAGTATATACGGTACATACACGCAAACTAATATGTTGGAAAAATAGTCTAAAAACAGGATTGATAATTAGCATCCTTCATCAGAATTGATTGATTGGACAGATGTCTAAATTTCAAAACTGATTACCTAAGAAATTCCATTTTATTTGTACAATAATAGCAATGTGACATAAGCTTGGCTAATGTTATCCAATGAGGTTTCAAGTCACATGATGGATTTAGATCTTTCCAGTTGTCATCAGCACTGTAATCACTCTTAACAGCAGTATAAATATATTTCAGTATTACTAACAGTATTATTAGACAAGCTCTTTATTGGAATATATTCTTAGTTAAATTACTTTAATTAGAGCTCCTCCTAGATACAAAATCAGCTGATAAACCTCCAGCTATTTTTTTCTCTTTAGAAGATGTATGGGAATAGGAAATTAATATGCATTGGTTAAGAATGCTCTTGAAAATAAAGTTACAGTCAGTTAATATGTAAGGCACTAAATTAATGACATGTTATTGATAAGAATTGTGAGCTGTTAAGCAGTGGAGCAGCTTGCTTCTTGAAGTCATGAGACCTCCAACACTCAAGGTTTTCAAGTCAAGCTTGGACAATTATTGGTGTGGCATAACAATGGGCAGATGGCTGGAATAGAATATCTGAATGAGGCACTGGGCAGATAGCTGGGGTAGAAGACCTGAATGATCTTTTCTATCCTATAATTCTGTGTCTCTAAATCAGGGGTCCCCAACTTGTGGGCTACGATTGTGGCCTATTCACAACCAGGCTGCATGAGCACAACCAACTCATGCGAGCCCACTTGTGTGAGTGGTGGGCACCAGGGCTTGCAGTTCATTAATGCGAGTGGCAGGTGTGCATGCCCACTGCTCACACAAATGAAGTTGTGTGCGTATGCAACTGGCCTTGCATAGACCATCCCCTCTTCCCCTCCCTCCAACTGGCCAACCTGGAAAGGTTGAGAAACGTTCTGAAGGATCGTCTGCTTCCCACTTTCAAGAAATCAAATTACTTGTGAGTTAAAAAATACACACCTATGCATCCATTTTTGAATAGTTTCCTATTCCCTAGACAGAGTCATTGGAGTATCTTCCATTCCTTTATAGTTTGGAAAATAAGAGTAGTAAATATAAGCTAAAGCTGTATTTAGTACAATTGCAAAACAATAATATGATTATCATTTTTTAAATAATCCCCTTAATGTTTTTAATGATCCCTAAAATACTGGTGTTACCAATTCCTTCCCTTAATCCCTTCCTTTTAATGTCTTTTAATAATCCCAAAACATTGATGAAGTTACCTAGTTGGGTAATGAAATGTCTACAAGCAAACAACAAGCTCAGATGGTGCCAAGGACTCCACAGTTCAACTCTGAGCTACAAATGTTCTCTTGTTGGAATCTCTTATCTTTATACAGACTACAGTGATGTTATGACTGCTCTAACAACAACGTATAGGCATGCATATATGCGCTATATGATTACAGTTTTATAAACAAGCTCACATATATGAAATAATTTCTGTATTTTTATTATTAAAGAAAATTGTTCCTTAAACCATTGGGAGTGTACATCCTATCCATTTTTCTGTTTGTGATTTATGAAAGATACAAGCAATACGACTTTTCATTAAATAAAGATTGTTACGTACTGCTTTAAATAATTGATTTCCATTTATTATAAACTCATTTTATTATTTCACAAATCACTCTAGGCACACATAGTAAATGTATTTAAAAATATGATTGACAAACAGTCTTGGGATGATGAAGGTACTGTGTCTGAACAAATGCTTCGAACCTCCCTACTTATGTTTGCATGTGTACGCAAATACAAACCATGTGTGGACAAGGCACAAGAGTACTTCATGAAATGGAAGGACTCAGATGGAACTCTGAAGTATGTATTTTACTTTTTAAGGGTGCTAAAACAATATCCTGTCTTCAGGAAGAAGACATCCATTCTGGGATCTTATAATCCTGCTTGGTGGGAGATATACTTTGCAAACTGAATCAAATAAATAGCAGTAATTTAATATTTTTTTTCTCAGAGAGTAACATGAGCACAATTTGTTACAGATTGCCAAAAAACATTAAGATGGCAGTATATGCTGTTGGAATACAGACAGATGAAAACTGGGATTTTCTTTTCAGCAAGTATCAGTTACCTGAATTCGATACTGAAAAGAATCAGATTGAAGTTGTTCTGTGTCTGAGCCAAAACAAAGAAAAACTTCAATGGTAAGCATTCTTCAAATAACATGGGTGATTTTAAATTCAAAGGAACTAGTTCATATATTAACATTATAGCTCTCTCAATGCCAATTTCGTACATTTTCACGATCACTTAATAGTTATGCAGTAACTGTTTTTGGGAGACAATTATCATCAAATTAGAAATGCGTTTTTACATTGCTATTCCTTTGGGGTCAGTGGGCAGCTCAAGCTTGAATGGAACAAGGAAGAATTGACAACTTTTAAAATACCAAGTAGAAAACAGCTGAACACGAGCGTTTAATCTTCTTTTCCAGACTATATTTTCTTCATCTTTATCTTCGCACGTTTAATATTTATTTATATTTTGTCAGTAGAATTTTGCTTCATTAAAAAGCCATTCCACAGTTACAATTAGCTTTTTTTATAATTTTTATAAAGGCTTTATAAAGATTTTAAAAACTACAGAAACATAGAACAAAAAAATATTATAAAAGGGTAAAAAATGAACAAATAAAAAGCAAGAAAAAGATGTCTAAAATGACTATAATCTTCTTTGCAGAAGTTATAAACATAGCAATTACCATCTATCCTCCCATGTTGTATATCATACTTCTTTTCTTCCTTCAAATAAACATCAAGCATTCATTTTTATTCATTTTCAGCAAAAAATCTATATAGGGTTTCCAGTCTTTTAAAAAAGTACCTGTCGTTCCCTCTTTAACCAAACAAGTCAATTTAGCCATTTCTGTAAACTCAGCCATCTTTATAATCCACTCATCCATTACTGATGTTTCTGAACAGGTAGTCATTGACTTATGACAATTGAGCACAAAATTTCTGTTGCTAAGCAAGTCAGTTGTTGACTTTTGCCCCATCTTACCACTTTCTTGTCACAGTTGTTTAATTAATCGCTGCAATTGTTAAGCTAGTAACATGATTGTTAAGTGAATCTGGCTTCCCCATTGATTTTGCTTGTCAGAAGTGCAAAAGGTGATCACATGACTTCAGGACACTGCAACCATCATAAATACGAACTAGTTGCCAAACATCAAAATTTTGAACATGGGGATGGGGCAACAGTTGTAAAAGTGTGAAAAATAGTCATAAGTCACTTTGTTCAATATTTTAACTTCAAACAGTTATAAAACAAATGCTTGTAAATCGAGGACTTCCTGTTGTCTTCCACCCTTGTGGATATAATAGCCTCAAAGTCACTCTATATAAGACCAATCGTCCACAGGCCTTTTCTAATTGAGAGTTCATAAAATCTAATAAGAAAGTTCCAGTTTTATCTGAATATTAATTTTTAAAACTCTGCATCACCACATGTATTATTTAAGTATTTGTGTCCAGTATGTTTTTGCTGTTTGACATAATGCATGAGAAAATATTTTTTCATGTTTTTCACATTCCCAACAGTGATAAGAAGTATCTTTATACATATTAAGGTAAATTATCTTGAATCATGCAACAATGGTACATCATTTTTAAAAAGTTTGTGTTGAACTTTCAGGAACTTTCAGATCTTTTAACTCAAAAAAATAAAAGGAACACAAAAATAAGACCTCCTAGATCTGAATGAATGAAATATTCTTATTAAATACTTTGTTCGTTACATAGTTGAATGTGCTGACAACAAAATCACACAAAAATTATTAATGGAAATTAACTTTAGCAACCCATGGAGGTCTGGATTTGGAGTTACACTCACAATTAAAGTGGAAAAAAACACTACAGGCTGATCCAACTTTGATGTAATGTCCTTAAAACCAGTCAAAATGAGGCTCAGCAGTGTATGTGGCCTCCACGTGTCTGTATGACCTCCCGACAACGCCTGGGCATGCTCCTGATGAGGTAGGTGGCGGATGGTCTCCTGTGGGATCTCCTCCCACACCTGGACTAAAGCATCCCCCAACTCCTGGACAGTCTGTGGTGCAACGTGGCATTGGTGAATGGAGCAAGACATGATGTCCCAGATGTGCTCAGTTGGATTCAGGTCTGGGGAATGGGCAGGACAGTCCATAGCATCAATGCCTTCATCTTGCAGGAACTGCTGACACACTCAGCCACATGAGGTCTAGCATTGTCATGCACTAGGAGGAACACAGGGCCAACCATACCAGCATATGGTCTCCTCCTGAGGATCTCATCTTAGTACCTCATGGCAGTCAGGCTACCTCTGGCAAGCACATGGAAGGCTGTGCAGCCCCCTAAAGAAATGCCACTCCACACCATTACTGACCCACTGCCAAAATGGTCATGCTGGAGGATGTTGCAGGCAGCAGAACGTTCTCCATGGCGTCTCCACCCTGTCACGTCTGTCACATGTTCTCAGTGTGAATCTGCTTTCATCTGTGAAGAGCACAGGGTGCCAGTGGCGAATTTGCCAATCTTGGTGTTCTCTGACAATTGCCAAATGTCCTGCACGGTGGTGGGCTGTACGCACAACCCCCACCTATGGACGTCAGGCCCTCATACCGCCCTCATGGAGTCTGTTTCTGACCATTTGAGCAGCCACATGCACATTTGTGGCCTGCTGGAGGTCATTTTGCAGGGCTCTGGCAGTGCTCTTCCTGTCCCTCCTTGCACAAAGGTGGAGGTAGCGTTGCTGATGCTGGGTTGTTGCCCTCCTACGGCCTCCTCGTGTTATGATGTACTGGCTTGTCTCCTGGTAGCGCTTCCATGCTCTGGACACTACGCAGACAGACACAGCAAACCTTCTTGCCACAGCTCGCATTGATGTGCCGTCCTGGATGAGCTGCACTACCTGAGCCACTTGTGTGGGTTGTAGACTCTGTCTCGTGCTACCACTAGAGTGAAAGCACTGCCACCATTCAAGTGACCAAACCATCAGCCAGAAAGCATAGGAACTGAGAAGTGGTCTGTGGTCACCACCTGCAGAACCACTCCTTTGTTGGGGATGTCTTGCTAACTGCCTATGCTTTCCACCTGTTGTCTATTCTATCTGCACAATAGCATGTGAAATTGATTGTCAATCAGTGTTGCTACCTAAGTTTGATTTCACAGAAGTGTGATCGATCAACTTGGAGTTACATTGTGTTGTTTAAGTGTTCCCTTTATTTTTTTGGGCACTGTATATTTTATCTCCTATTCCTGGTCCTTTAAAAATCTATACTAAATGTTTCAATTGTGCGCATTCAAACGATTGAAAATCCCTCTGCAGTCAGTAATTTCTTTGTTTTTCTGTACTAGCAAGTCTTTATATGTTAACCCACATTCACAATTCACTTTTCAAAAATATCAACTTCCTTTATGTTGGGCATATATTCTACTTTACATATATTAAAAGACAAAAAAGGAAAAACTTCCAAAGACTGTTTTTTAATTGATGCATTTGCATGTAGGCCACTTGGAAACATAGGATAAATAAAATACTGTTTTGTGAAACAATATTGTCAAGATGGGACTAGACACGAAACTTAGAACATTACTTTGGGGAAGTACTAGCTATTGAGCGAATAAATGAGAACAAATTAAGAAGCTGCATTATTTGTTGTACTAGTTGCTCGCTAATAAAGGATATAATTTTCTTAATGAATTTCTTGTATCCATGTATCCATTCTTAATTGAAAAACTTGTTTGATCGTGGTCTTTTCAGGCTAATGGATCAAGCATTGCAAGGTGACATAATAAAGACTCAGGAACTTCCTTCTATAATTATCAGTGTTGGAAAAAATCCTTATGGATATCAATTAGCTTGGAAGTTTTTAAAAGAAAACTGGCAGAAACTTGTAAAAAAGTATGTATGACCTTCATGTTCTTGCACTTTATTTTGTTTTGAGGAAGCCTACAAAACTGTTTACTCCGTTGATGTTTGCTGTTGTTTTTTTTTTTTTTTTTGTAGATTTGACCTTGGCTCACACTCACTTGCAAAAATGATTACTGGCTTAACAAGTCAGTATTCCACTAAGGAACAGCTTGCTGAGGTAATTATATCTTTGACAGTCTATATAAATAATTGTGACACAATATTTTTATCTTAAATCAGTGTAAACCATTTTTACAGAGAGAGACTCAAATTGGTAAGAATATATAATGTTTAGTTTCATGTTTGTGCATATAAAGATACATATGTTTGTGTTTTCAAACTAGTTTTGACATGGCAACTATACAGACAAGTTCATGCATTTTTTTGCAACATTTTTGAAGTGATTTGCCATTGTCTTCTCTCGGGATAGAAGATTAAGTGGTTCAAGGTCATCCAGCTGGCTGCCATATTTAAGAACTTTTAATTTCTGCTTCACTGCTTTTAATGACTATATTGCTTTTAATCACTATTTATTAGAAACTGGTTCTAATACCCATACATATAGACTTATCTGAGTTTTCCAAATAATTGACTCAATCCAGTTTACAACAAAACACAACATTATAACATCAGCAGATTAAAATTATTTCAAGAAATAAAGCATGGTAATATTCAATTAATCAATCCAGTAACAAAATCCAGTTTCAGACTCCAAAGGCTCTCTGGAAGAATGTACAATAGTTTCATTCTAGGAGTTCATAACTAATGCATATGGGGGTTAATGGAAAAACAGCATTTTCTAGTTTCCCAAGTCCCCTCCCTTGTAGACCTGTTTTTGCAAAATTTGTCTGACATGACCAAAGCATCTGTCACTGCAATTTTTTTTAAAAAAACTAGTTTTTATTTCTCTATGCTATAAAAATATCCTGCTTGTTTTCCAAATGACTGTTGATTTGAATAAGAAAAGAATCATCATTGAAATGAGCACACAAACACATTCTCAATGTGAGCATTCTACTTCCATTTTGAAAGATGTTGCTTGAATGCAGATGGAGGTCTGTGTTCAGCTCATGTTCCCTCCCCTCACTGATTTTCTTTTAATCTGTTATGCTTAGTTTTTGCACAAATAGTTTATAATTTGACAGTCTGCATTAAGTATAGAAGTCTAGTTTTGAAATCATATATTGTCAAAACCTATGGAAATTCATTACATTTTGTTTCTATATTTTTCATTTGGAAATGAGTGGGACTTGAGAATGAGTACTTCTGAGATAGCTGCAGCCTCTGTCAGAAACTAGGAAAAAAATTGCAACTAGTCATGTCCATCCAAAGAATGGAAGTATATGAGGATGATCCATATCTCTTAAGAAAACGTCTCATTACTAACCAGACTCATCCTCTTGTCTACTGGAATATATATATATATATTTATTTGCAACTCCTCTTTGGTTGAAGGCATAGTGAGAAAGGAGAGATAAGCATGACCAAATTGTTTGAATGCCATTCCTTAGCATACTGTATTCAGTAATAAATCTATTTTGAGAAATAGACTTTTCTCTTCTACTTTGGTAGGAATCCTACAAAATCAGTTGTGTTTCTCTGTATATTTCCTCAATAGGTAAAAAACTATTTCAGCTCAATGGACAAAAAAACTTTAGAACTCCGTGCTGTTCACCAAGCAATAGAAACAATTGAGGAAAATATCCAGTGGATGGATAAGAACCTTGAAAAAATCAAGACATGGTTACAGATTAATAGCAAAGTGTGAAATTGTATGTGAACTATTGATTCAGAATTGACAGAAGTAAGTTTTCAAAACTATACATGTTGTCTGTAAATGAATAGAAATCTCTGCAACAGGATTGTTCCTTAATATATTTAAAATTATTCCATTTAGATTAAGTTGGGGCTTGTGGAAAACAAAGGCAAGAAAACACTACAGTTTTTACCACTATAATTCAATATCCTACACAAGTATTTTTAATACAATTGTTTTTAGAATAGAATGGAATGGAATAGGAATTCTTTATTAGCCAAGTGTTATTGGATACAATAGACAGTTTCAAACAAGTGTGTACAGGTAGTCCTTTACCAATGACAGTCCAGCCCAAAATTTCTGTTGCTAAGTGAGACTGTTGTTAAGTGAATATTGCCCCATTTTATGACCTTTCCTGCCACAGTTAAGTGAATCATTGCAGTTTATTAGCATGATTGTTAAGTTAATCTGGCTTTCCCATTGACTGTCAGAAGGTCACAGAAAGTGATTACATAACCCCGGGATACTGCAACTGTCATAAATATGAATCAGTTGCCAAGCATCTAAGTTTTAATCATGTGACCATGGGGATGCTACAATGGTCATTAGTGTAAAAAATAGTCCTAAATCAATTTTTCAGTTCCATTATAACTTCAATCACTAAATGAATGATTGTAAGTGTAGGACTACTTGTAATAGTCATTATTTTAAAGTAACCATTACTTTAAAATAACACTACAGACTCCAGAGGCTAAAATTAAATAGTATTTATCAGTAACTGAATATTAAAATGAGCTTAAGAAAATGCTTAAGGGCTTGCTACTCAGGGCAACTATAAACCATAAAATTAAGACAGTGTATAAGTGAAGGGTAACTGGTTTGTCTGTTCCAGCACAGTGTTAAGGGGAGAATTCATTCATTTTATCATCTCAAAACTGTACATAATTGTGACCATTCCATTGTAGTTCTCAGTGACCACTCATTCATCAATTGTTGAAAGTTACAACAGCATTGAACATAAGTCGTATTGGCAATCAATCCTTGAAGCTTCACCTTTCTTAGCACTCTCATGGTCACACAATTATGATCTGGGTGCTTGGCAACCAGCTTATGATGGTTGCATCATTCTACGGTTGCACAACTACCACTTGTGATGTTCTCTGCCAGCTGCCTGCAAGCAAAGTCAGTGGGAAAGCTGACAGGAAATGTTACAAGAGACCACTGTAAATTATTCTCATTACCAGCTTTTTCTCCTGAATAGCCTGGCTATGGAGTACAAGATCCTGGGGATGGATCCTCGTGATCTTGTATTTCCTTGCCCATGCCTATAACACCCCACCACCCACAGCTGCCCTTTGTGCACCTTCGCTCACCTAGTAGTAGCCACGCTATGCCAATGCGGCTGCCTACACATCTTTCTCTCAGAATGGGACAATTTGCTGTGGCCAACTCACTGTGGAACAACTTGCCATGGGACAATTCACTGCAGGACAATTCAACAACTCAATGCAATTATTTTAAGTAATTTTTAAAATATTTTTTATTTTTGTCATTCATATTTCATTTTGTCCCTTCTTTGGTATCCTTTCATTATTCTAGTCCACTATTACTCAGATATTAGTGTAATTCTTGTCCCACAGTGAGTTGTCCTGCAGTGAGTTGGCCATGACGAGTTGTCATAGACCCTGTTCCCCCACCCAGCAATAGCTGGTCCCACCATACTTATACCACACTAAGCCAGGCACTTACCCATTTACCAGCCTGCTTGAGAGCTGCCTCGGACTTGCAACTTCCTGCCAGCTTCTCCATTGACTTCGCTCATTGGAAGTCAACAGGACATTGTGAGATAGTCCTCAATGATACCAGTGGATATGATACCAGTCCTTTGCAACCATTTTGCACAGTGATGGAAATTCTGGTCACAATTACTGTTGTTAAGTGAGAATTATCTGCATGAAGATGCTTGTGTAATTCTTTGATTGCACCTGGCAAAAATGATCACTTTCAACAAGCTTAATTACTCACTGAGGAAATTTTAATTAGATATATTGGTGCATGCTGTTATACTTTATTTTTGGAATAATAGTATAAAACTAATTTTGAAGGAGTTATCTGTATTTCAAGAATGTCATTCCTTCATTAATGTTCTTGTTTCACCCTTATTAATTTGTTTACTTATCCACAAGTCATACATTTGTGCTGTGGCTTTTATTTAACATTTTGATGGATTTCACAACAACCCTGTTGCAATAAACTACAGTATTCCCGATTTCTGGGGGTATTGAGAGGTGTATCTTTGCCTTGGAATGTATCATTTCCAAAGACCTCTTTGCGTTAACATATGCTGAAATATTAGTATTCTCGGTGTAACAAAATGGCAGAGTATTGCACTATTTTAAATGTGATTATTTATAGTTGAATAGCATTGAATTTCAATAATTAAGACACAATTCCTAGTGGCAAAATATGTGAAAAGTCCATAATCCACAGCAGTACATAAAAGCAAGGTTAGACTGGTCTTTAAAATGTGTATGCCTATGGATTAGGTAATAGAAATTGATAAGATATAACAAAGCACATTTAAGGTTTTTTTCAGTAGAATTCAAGTTGCAATAGAATACAAAATAACAAATATAAAGTAATACATAAAATGTTTATTAGTGTGCCACAGTAAAATGTCAAATGCAGTTCAGTATTGACATTACACGTAATTAAGGACAGTCTTCAGTATGAAATATGCAATCCACAAGGAAATCTTTTATTGAATCCATTTGAAAAAAGTAAACATTGTGACAGAAAACACCATGCTCTTTCTTTTAATCCCCATGCAGGTGAAAAGGAATCACACAGCTAAGATTCCTAGAGCAACTAATGTTGGTTTAGTTTATAGCTGCCAAAGAACATGTGTGGTCATTTTAACATGCAAGTGGAGAGAGAGATTTCAAAGCACATCTGAATCTGGAACTGTATCCATCTCTCACATACCCTGCATGGAATACTTAAAGAAAGGAAAGCACTGAAATCTGATTAAGAATTATTCTGAAATCAGCTGTGCCATATATCTATGCACAAGGACAGTGTTTCTTGAACTTGGCAAGTGTGGACTTCAAATCTTAGAATAGCTGACTGGGGAATTAAAGGAATTGAAAGGCAGACATCTCAAAAGTTGCTACGTTTGAAAAACACTGCACTAGGATAAGGATTCTTTGCAGGTTTTCAATTCCTAGGATGGGTACTATGCCATCCTGTGCATTCAGCTCTTCATGTTACATATTGCTCAAATTAAAGCAGATAATATAGAACAGTTTTGGGGGAGGGGATTGGTGGGAAAAGTACCAGTTACCTTTCTCTATAAGTTTGGATGTAGATATCCTTCCAGGAAGCCAGTGACAAGATGTAGCACAAATGCTTTGCATATGATGCAGGTTCTAGAGTATGGTACTGTTCATTATTTGAGAAGAAGCCAAGGCTGCAATATAGAAGTTTCTACTCTGCTTCAATTTTGAAAACTTTGCAACTATTTACTCATTTTTCCCTAAGTGTTTTCCAGCAAAAGCACTCATAAACAATTGGCCTAAATAAGAAGGCAACCAAATTCATGTTTACAGCATTCCTTTTTATAACTAGCCTAGATTCACTGAGATTTACAGGCACTGTGGGTAGGTTATGTGCAAAATTTTGCATATTTCACTCCTATTAAATCCATAAGAAATATCTTTCTTACAAATATAAAGCATTCTTTTCTTCTCAAAACTTAAGAAAATGACAGTAATAGAAAATAAAGTAAGTGTCTAGAAAATGTGAGTTCATCCTTGAAAATAGCAAAATAAACGCTTTGCATGCCAAAATAGCCCAATACCGTAAAATGTCCAAGATGCTATCTTTTTGCAAAACTGCTTTTGTTCAAATGCAGCTGTCCATCAAAATAAAGAATTTTCACACTGGTGGTAAACATTCTGAAAAGATAAAAATATATTCTATTCTTAAAAGTATGTCATAACATTCAACAGCTGAGGCAGGAATTTTAACATAGAAAACTAAAATATCCAGATTAGCAGGATAGACAGGGTTAACTTAAACTGACCAATAAAGTTATTTACAGAATGTATAGAGCTCTTCATCTCAATTTTGTGACTCGAGACAAAAAAACAGGATATAAGAATATAACATTGCATCTATGATGTTTCATATAAATAGAATCCTTACTGAACCTAATTTCCTTGTTAAATCAAATTTACTTTTACTCCGAAGAGTAAAAACTGGTGTTTCATTTAAAAAAAAAAAAGGCTAGCAGACTTTTTTTTTTTTTTAGAAATCGAAGGTTATTATTTTTAATCAGATGGGGTATAGGCAAAGGCTGGATTGTGACAATAGGCATACTCATTTTCTTATTCTTCCCAAATGGCTGGGAAAGAGGTCTTACTGTAATTCTGAATTTATCTTTTGCAGTATGCTTCAAAATTAACTAGAGGTCTGTAGAAAAAATGAATAACCAACAACAGTCACAGGGAGAATATGTTTTTTAAAATGATTTATTCCAACTTCAAGGATTATGGCAGTGATCTATTATCACCAGAGAGAGAGCAAGCTTATTTCTTTTGTCAACGATCCAATTTTACTTAATTGTAAGAAACTAGGAGAAAGTGTGCCTCTGTATTTTTGTGCTGATATTTTCAGGAGAGGACTCCAGGGACTGCAAAAAGGAGCTCATACATGTAGGTTATCCATCTGTTGCTTCAAGTATACAGCAATAGTTCCTTGATGGGAAAGTTGTAAGAGGACATCTTACAAAGAAGGCTCCATATTGGGAAAGACTTAAGGACGTCAGAATTATGTGCTATGGGTCAAACTAATCTCTGAAATAGTGAAAAACCTATCCTGATGTCAGGGTTTATAACGGCAGATTTTCTAAATGTTAATTCATTCTGAATTGCATGCATATTATATATGCATGATAGATAACTTAGAACTGCCTTACCTGGTAACATTTAACTTTTTGTTTGTTTTTCAGATTTTGCAGTGGAAGATTGCTCCTTTGCCTTAAAAGAGAAGAAAAAAAAAAGAATCATGACATTAGTTACTGCATCCATGTAGTAAACACTGAATTTACATACTGTATTATGAATTATGTCTTGGGGGTACTGGTTTTGGCTTAGCATATTCTGTGAAGTAGGTCTATAAGACATGATTAATCAAACTATAGTAAAGTGATGTGTTAGCCATGCCATTTAAAAAAAAAGGAAAATAAAGGCTTGGGGTGGGAGGTGGAAAGATTTGAAATCGACAAAATTATCAAAAACCGAGCCTGGGTTAAAAAGCTTTTCACAAATTAAAACAGTCTCTCTTTAAGGTAATTGGTACTTTCATGTGTCTTAGAGATCCAACATTTGTTCAGGCACCCAATAGCAAGTGTATTTATTTCTTTATTACACAGGTTATCTTTGACTTGACCACCATTGGGATGAAATTTCTGTTGCTAAGTGATATGGTCATAAAGCATGACACATGACCATATCACTTAACAACTAGCAATTCCAATAGCTGTTAGCTAAGGCGACACCCCAATCTAAGTCACTCCAGACTTGACCCCTCCCAGCCCCAATATAAACATCACAAACAGAAAAAAACAGTTATCATTTACATGTTTAAAAAACTAAGGTAGAAGTTAGTATTAAATATGCCTATGAATCTAGGCAAATAATGTACAAAGATCCCATAAAATCTCCAAAGGATCATTTTTGAATAATCTTCCCATAAGTATTTTTCAGGCTAAGGTATAGTTTCAATTGATTATAATCATTCTTTTTATCCCCTACTGTTTCATATTGCTCAAACTGAGTACAACACAGGTTCATAGTTTCTGTTCTAATAAGTGATAGTAATGAAACAAGTTTTTAAAAAATCAGGCTTCCTGACTAACTAATAGAGGTATGGGAATTACTTAAAAACTGCACGTAAGATGCTTTAGAAATTCTCCAGCTCATACAAGAGACAAAAGTGGAACAAATTACACTAGGTAAAATCATTATGCTAAACAATCTCTTACCTTTTTGGGCGTTTTGGATTTCTTTTCCTCCTTCCTAGGTTTAGATGACGCAGCACCTTTTGATTTCTCCTCCTATGCCCAATAGAGAAAAATGCTTGTTCATTTTTCAAGAAATAACATATTTTCAAAATGTATTTGCATGAGATACATACAGGTGGTCCTTGACTGATGATCACAGTTGGGACCAAAAATGGTCCTGAAGCAAATCACATTTATTATGTTAATCCAGCTTCCCCCAATTAACATTTCTTGTTATAAGCCAGTTGGGAAGGCCATTAACCATGATTAGGTAACCACAGGATGTTGCTATAGGTAGTAAATGTAATCTGGTTTTGCAAGTGCCTGAATTTTAATTATACGGTGGTAGTGCGGTGTCCTAACTGAAGACAGGTCAACAATCACTTTTCCCTATTTCAACCATCACTGAATGGATGATCATTAAGTCAAGCATTACCTATACAGAAAAACTGAAATTCATATGATGGGAGATCTGACCCAAGAGATTAGAAAAACTGAAAGGAGAAGCTAGAAATAGTTTTTTAAAGGTAGAACACCATATAATTCCATAATATAAGTTTAAGAGGCATTATGTTTTATCTAATGCAATTGCTGAAACTTTAGTTAAGGGAACATTGGACTGTGGAGAATAAGAAGCTCCTTATGTCTCCTGCCAAGCACCCCCTTTTCTGCTTCTGCTTTATCTCTCCTGTGGAAGATATATGTTTTCTAAAGCTTAATGTTTAAATATGCAGATTCCTGCATATATGTTTTTATTGTGTAAAAATAAATTCTTGTGTTTTATTGAGGATATATAAACATGCACATGGAAAAACAGCCCTGTTTGTATTGTCCAGGAGAGGCAAACAAACAAAAAGAAGCACAACTTTATTGTGCAAAAAGCTTTATCAGCTTTTATTTATTGGAGACATTCAAAACAACTTATTTTTGAGGAGTGAAGACTTTCTTTGGATAATTTAGGCAGCATTTGCACTGGAGACATTGTTGAATATGAATAAAACTCAAGATTTACAACTTAGAAATGAAAGCAAGAACAGGCATTTAATACTTGTTCCCTCATTCCATTTGACTCTTAAGAAACCTGAATTAGCATTTAAAACAACCAACTCTTTACTCCATTATTTGAGTTAATTGATGCATGTTCCTGCAAAGACTAGAAATAAAATGCCACTCTTAAACAGCATTTAACAGGTCTATTCTTAGCTTTAAAAGCCAATGTGGGATTAACCTCAGCTATATTCTTATATTTGATAGAATTTTTAATTACCTAAAATCAGGTTACCTAAAAATTAAACCAAACCTACCAAAGTAAGGAGTTTTGGTAAAGCTATATGCAAATAATTGTGAGTAGATAAACCATGAAGTTTATGTTTTTAAAGAATATTTAAATGAATCCAGTCCTCAAATTCTCATGGAAATCGGAGAGGAAATAAAATTATGCAAGCAAAATTAAAAACATGAAAAATACATATTCTAAAAACAGGCAGATGGCGCTCTAGTAGAAAGCATAGTATAAAAGGGGATGTTTTACTTATTTAGAGGAGTGGCAATAAACTGAGAAAACATATTTATAAATTATTTTTCTATTAGACATTCACTGGATAACTTCAAGAGAGACAGAAAATATTGTTTTTTTTTTAATTCATTTCACACAGCATCCATAAAATAAAAAACCAGTGCTAACCTTGTTTATCACAATCAACTAAATGACACAGAGAAGAATAAGTTTTCAAGTTTCAAAATCTCTGGCAGTGTGTTTTGCTTTATGATTAAGAACACAGATAATTTTAAAATAAGCCAGTGTATTTTTCTCCTTTTTCCTGGTCTATTTCCTTCTTGAAGAATTCTTGAAACTCACACTTGGACATAATTAAGGTTGAATAAAGATTATTGAACAGAAGTTGTTGGATTTCTTCTGACACATCAATATGGATTTTCATGCACAATAAAAAAAAAGATTCATTATACACATCTATGTAATATGCTATCGTGGTGAAGGTGCAGCCTAGAAACCAGGAGACAGAATTCTAGGCCCTCCTTAGACATGAAAGCTGGGTGGGTAAACTTTGAGGCAGTCCCTGTGTTTCAGCCCAACCAAACTCAAGGAGGTGTTGGAAAAAAAATAAGAGGCAGAAGTACTATGCTTGCTGCCTTAAGGGCAAAGTAAAAATGGTAGTATAACTCTGATTTTGGGTCATTTTACACTCTTCGAATGAGATTCTTAAATATGGCTTATATTCAACAAGTAGAATGCAAATGTTGTATAATATACTTTTTAAAAAGTATATTAATTCAGAACCACATAACAAATCAAATGTTTTACTTGCTGTTTATTAAACAGAAAAAAGGCATTTTGCAAATTGTACCTTTTATTACTTTTGTTCCTTTAATGTGGCAGGATGTGACTGAGTTAAAGGACACCTGATCTTGCCAAAAAAGAGGCCTACCTTTGTTGAAGGTGGCTGTGAAACAGATTTACCACAATGGTCGAAATCCCCAGAGAGAGCATCAATGGCTGCTGAGTCACTATCTGGTTTCTGAAATAATAATTACCATTTTAAAGAACTGCAAAATTAAGTACTTTTCCAAGGCCATCTCTAAGCTCTAAACCAAAATCAGAAATTTAATTATCAAATATCCATTCAAGAGTTTCAAAGCATATTTGGTACAAAAGATATAGAGCAAATGAAACAACTTTCAAAATGCAGAAATATTTCCAAGTACCACAGGCCTTTGTTATTAAACATCCTTATTTTTAATGCTAACCACTGGATCCTACTCTCTGAGGTTCTTTACTGGGTTAATTGATATGAAGCGGTAGACAAACTTACTGGGAACAAAAGCCCACCAAGCTGCAGCAGCAGAAGTAATAAAAATACTCCATTATCACTACCAGAGCTCAGTTCTATTTGGTTTCTAATTCACGTTTGTCATCAGAATCCTGCATTTCTAAAGAATTAGATCAGTTTCTTGACCTAAAGTTTCTTGAGCTAAACCACCCTGGGCCAGATGGATTGTGCAGAAATTTAAATAAAATAAGAATTGTTCTTTCCAATATTATTACAGATAGAAACTATCCTACTTTTAACTAGTCAAGATATCTTTTCGTTTGAATATTAGAGGAATATAATACAATATTATATAATACAATATTAATTGAATATAATACAATATTAAAATTCATGCAACATTAAGGGATTCATATCCATCATTTTGGTCCTGGAGGTAAATTCATATTTCAATAAACTAAGCCTGTCTACTGACCAGCAAGCATAGAATTGAAAGTAATACTTCCTTACTGTTTGTTCTTTGGGTTTCTCACCATCTTTATCTTTTGGCTTTATAGGCTTACCCTTTGACAAAGATAAACAAAATTAAATATCAGTTTCATCAACATATTCAAATCTAATCTAGTCATCTATTTTAAATAATCTAGAATGCTTAGGTTGTTCAACTTTTCCTAATTCGGTTGGTTCCAGACAGCTTCATGTTCTTCAAAAGTAGCACTCTGCATGCAGAAACTTTAAAATGTTTCATTGTATTTATGGAAAACTGTAGCTCCAGTACGAAATGGAGTGATTGGTGATCCATCACTGGAGGTTTTCAAGAAAAGATTAGACGATTATTTGTCTGAATGGTATAAGGATTCCTGCCTTGGGCAGAGGGCTGGACTAGAAGACCCCCAAGGTCTTTTCTAGTCTTATTATTTGCATGCATGTAAAACACAGTTTCAAAAGATACGGAGCATGAGGCTTTCATTTTCAATGTCAAGCAATCTGCCATAGTTGCTCTGAGTCTAAAGCATCCTTATCTAACTGACTCTTAGACAACAACTCCCATGATTCTTGATTAACAGAACCCATCTTGGCTAATGCTAAAGGATGTTCAACTTCAACATATTTAGAAGACTCTAGTTTGGGCAATATTGTTATTTATGAGTAATGTACATTTAAACACTGGAGGCATCTTCTATTTGTTCATCAATGTCATTTGACAATCTAGTCCTGCTTCAGTACATTTATTTCTTTAAAGAAAACTAATGTAAACTTGACTTTAAAAGTATCGATGGTATTTACCTTTTCATCTGAGTCCAAAAGATGTCTATATTCAGGAGGGATTGTATCATCTCTTTCTCCCAGTTTGTCTCTATATTCAGCTTTGGCTTTTTCCTGTAAAAAGTGGGTTTTTTAAAAAAAAAAATGGAATTTCTTTTAGAGTCTAATGAATCCCAACCATGATTTATAGATGACAGTCTCATCTATATCTCAGTGGCACTCTTGGTAATCTTTTCAGAAGAATTAAAATATTTAAAAACTGATGTCACATAAACATTACAAAAAATGCCACAAAACATTGCATGTTCAAATATATGACAGGTTTTACAATGCCATCTAAATGCAAAGCAACATATATGCTTTGTAAATTACTGTATTTTTCACTCCGAATTATAAGATGCACCTAGCTTTTGGGGAGGAAAACAAGGAGGGGGGATCTGCCTCTGCCTCTGCCTCCCAGCAATTTTCCTCCTTGCAGCAAATGGCAAACATCCAGTTTCAGTTTCAGCACAGCCTGATTAGCATGAGCAGCTGATTGTCGGTTGGGTCGGCCTCCCAGCAGTCAGCTATTTCAGGCTGCAAGGATTGCCATCACCGATTGCCACCTCTGCACACCCCATTTTTGGCATCCACGTCCTATTTTCAGCCTCTGCATGCCCTATTTTCGGCCTCTGTGTGCCCCATTTTCAGCCTGTTCTGGGCAGTGGGAATCAGAATGGGAGGAAAATGGAGCACATGGAGGCTGAAAACGGGGAGTGCAGAGACAAAAAATGGGATGTGGAGGATGTGAAAAAGGGGCATGCGAAAGTGGCAATAGGCAATGGCACCTGCAGCCTGAAACAGCTGATCGTCAGAGGCCGATCCAATTGACAATCATCTGCTTGTACAAATTGGGCTATGCTGAAACTGAAACTGGATGTTTGCCATTTGCTGCAAGGAGGAAAATTGCTGAGAGGCAGAGGCAGACACCCCCCCCCCCCATAGTTACGCTATGCTGAAACAGGCTTTTTGCTGCAAGGAGGAAAATTGTTGGGAGGCAGAGGCCAAAGGGTGGGGGCTTGCAGGTGGGCGGGACTTTGGTAACATTTGGTAAATAAGATTGATAGACATTTCCACCCATTTTGGGGGGTGGAAAAAATGTGTGTCATACTCTGAAAAATATGTTCAAGAAATACTAGAACACTTTAAAACATTTTTAAATCAAGCCTCTGAATTTTCAGTTCTTTGGTGCAAAATATTTTGTAAAAATTTAATCAACACAGATTATATATAAACAAATACATAGTTTTTAAATATAACTTTTTTTTCCTTCCACAGGTATAATTTTGCAATCCAAACATATTTCATAGAAACAAAAATTACAGAGAAAAATAAAAAAAATATTTTGATTTTCAGTATTTAAAGAGGCAAACAAAGGGACCAAAAGAGTTCCCTAGCAGGAATACGTAATAAAATGGGTAGTAAAACAAGCAGTGACTTTAGAGAGCTGACACAGAAAACATCTCTTTTCTCTCCTTCAGCAAACTTTCCTGGCTCAGTCCATCCGTACTTCTGCCAACTACTTAGCTCAGGACAGTCAGTTTTCTTTGTAACTCTGGAAAACAAGTACAGTACTAATTCACAGTTTGGGGAGACAGGTCTGTTCTTTTCTCACCTTTACTTTATCCAAAACTGGTTTGTTTTCATCTGGGTCAGGCTCCCTTTGTCCCAGTGAATCAGCAAGAAGGTCTGCAGCATCATCAAGTTCTTTCCTACCCTGACAGATTTAAGACAAGCAAAAAACACATATGTGCACAATCACAAACTTCCGGAATGGTCGAGAGATTATGTAGAGCCCAGTCAAAGAGCTTTGAAAGGCTGCAGGCAGTTTACAGTCATCATTTTATTTCTGTACCCCTGACTACAAGCAAGAGAATTCAGCTTTCATATTTCTAAAACTTTTTTAAAAAATAGTTGTAAATCAAATTTAACTCAAACAATGCTCCCAGTGGAACTCAAGAACACTACCGGATTGCTCCAACAATCTGTATGAAAAAGCAAATGACTATGTACATATATCTTTAAATAATGTACACTTTCTTCCAAACTTCAACATCCTGGACTTGAAGTTGAATAATCAATATTCCCAAAACATCCAATGGGCGAATAATACTGAATTGCCATGTCAATATATCTAAATACTGATTGGTTGCTGAAAGTTGCTAATGTCCACAAGTACAGTTATCAGGAAGTATTGCTCTGCTTACTGGGATGACTGCTTCTTTTGGAACAGATGAATGTACAGCAGAAGCAGCAGCAGAAGAAATCACCTCTTCCGTAGGGACAGCAGACTTGCTAGGAGCTGTAGATTTCTACAAGGAAAGGAAAGGATTCATCAATACAGGTAGAAGTGAGACAAAAAAGAAGTTAACGCAGAAAATTGTTTCTGATCTGTCCCTTAATGCCCCCTAAATGCTTTTCTAAAACTAAAACTAAAGAATTTACAGAAGATACAACAAGTCTTTCCTCCAGTAATTACTGCTGAAAGGGAGTGCTACACTCCTAGCTTCATCTAATCAAGAACTCTAGAGTACATGCATAAAGAGGAAGAAGCAAAGGGCATCTCCCCACTTCTATAATGCAAAAAGCTTAAATTTATTAGGGAAGCAATAGAGAATTTGCTCTACACTTCTCAAATGGCAGTAATGACTGAAACACAAATACCTTTGAAAATTAAATCACCTAAAGTATTTGGGATTGCCTAACCCCCTGCTTGTTGCTCAGTGGTGATTTTTAAACCCTTTCTTTATAAAGCTTCAATAGGGATTCTCTCATTTACTCTGCTTCCTCCTCTCTACTCATATTGTTCCTCGCTTGTTTTCTCTTCCCAGTACAGCTGCTCTTGTTTTTCATCTCATATCCTTTTTCTTCTACTGCTGCTTTAAGTTGGAAAAGATAGAGGGACAAATGACTCTGTTTTGTGTGTCTATATAATAAGTAGTTCATTCATCTTACAAAGGCAAGAAATTTCAATTAGAAATTACTATAACATTCATTGATGTATTTTTGCCCTTTTCTGAGCAAGTTTTCTGCGCAGTGTATATATTCATAAATGCAAATTATCTATAAAAGTGTCACATGAACACATTAATGAATATGAATTCTTCACATCTAGATTCAGCTGCAGTTGCTAATCCTAGGTTGAAAGGCAAGGAAACTAGACATTACACAGCATTTACATAGAGTCTATAATTTTTTCATCTTGTCTTTCTTTTCTAGAATTCTCATTTTAAGGTCTCAAATAATTTTCAGTGAAATAAATAGCATTTTTAAACTGATCCCTGAAAATCATACGTGTGCCTTTTTCTTTCAAATCAGATTTTGAAAGAAGGGAAACCTGCCATCAGCCGAAATTCAAATTTTCCTAGTCTGCTAATAAAAAGAAAACTGCCGATGTTGACTGCCTTTTATAAAAGTTCCTTGTGTTAAAAATTTCTGTCTTATCTAGAAATGTTCTGAAAATGTCAGTTAAAAATGAACTTGGGATGTAACAATTATGAAAAAAATGCAAAATGTACAGTCCAAAGTTATTAGAAGGGATGTAAAACTGACCCTATAAATACATTATTGTACAGATCTAAGTGCTTCTATCGTGGAAATAATCTGAATGCAATTCAATAGTAAAGTATACAGTTCTACTACAGTTAGTAGAATTTTTATATATATCTAGAGCATGCACGTAATTACATCTGAATGTCAAAAGCTTCTCTGTCTCAGACTCAACTAATCCTTACCGCAGGTGTTTCTGTTGTTGATGCTGGTGCAGAACAAGAAAACCCTTCAGACAAAGCATCAAGAAGTTCACTTTCACTCAGGGGCTATAAATCAGAAGAAATTATTTAAAATGTTTTAATACGTGTTTAAATGTCCCTGAAGTGACTGAATACAGAACTCTCAGTTTAGAACTCTTAATTAAGAAAGAATTAATCGTCAGTTAAGTATCTAATTTGAACACATTAAGCTTTCAATTTATTTATTCATGAACCAGAAACACACACACACACCTACCTGAGGCTTTTCTTCAGGTTTTGGCAAAAGTGGCTTCCCATCTTTATCCTGTGGAGGGGAAAAAAAGGAGTCTAGCAATTACTGCACTGTGGCAATTCCTCAAACTGCCACATTCTGTCCCAAATTTAGGACGTCAACTATCCCATAGAATCAAATAGATATGTTTCCAGAGTGACCACAATAACAAATTCCTGCAGCTGTTTTTATTAACTGCCTCTTTTAACTAGCTTCTGCTCCTTCCTCAAATATCTTTGTGTAAAAGATGGTGTTGCCCTTGCTGAAAGATGAGCTGGAAGATTTAGCTACTGCAGGATGAATCTTTCTACCAACTTAGAAATTTTGAGAACGGTCAACAAGCAATCAAATTACATCATTAATCTAATTCAGGATATTGATATACTGTACAAGGTATTAGTGGTCAAGGATCAATTTAAAATGCTACTGTCAAGATTAAAGTGAACAATATAGCTTCCAGCAGTCACCAAACCGTACCACCAAAATTCAACATAAAAAGCAGGAATAATTGCAGAACGAACATTCTTAACTGCATTTTGCTGTTACATCAATGAATTTTGCTTTTGGAATTTTAGAAATACTTCATTCAGTTTTAATGTTTATTTATGATGATATAAAAAGGCTCCTGTGACATGAATTTTTTAATTAAAAAAACAAGACAAGCTTTCTATTTTTTCTTGCAAGGTAACAACTTTTCTGCTCTAGCCCAAATTAGTTAATTATTTTCCTCTTTTGTCCTCTTTTCCAAAACCTTCTAGATCTATAATCTAGACCCATAATTTTCATTAATATGTAACCTCCTCTTGCTGATGCCTAATTTAACCACTCCAGGTGAAGAGAGAAGTTGAAGAGCCATTAAACAAACACTGGTCCTACCCACTTCTGGGATAAATCTCAAGTTGATGCATTCCTACATTACATTTGCAAGCCAATTTCTGAAGCCATATCACTTGCAAGATAAAACAGGAAGCTTTTAGGAATTTAATATGTGATTTTTGTAATACAAAGGGTATAGTAATATCTCAGAGTTGTCATATTTACAATATTAACTGTGTAGTACAGAAATATTGCAAATAAGATCCTGAAAAGGCACAGGCAGGGTTATTGGGGTGCTCAAAAAACTTTCAAAAAAGAGAGCAACCACAACCACTAAATTGAAGCCTCATAATATTTTTTAAAATGATAACGCTACCCTCATATTTTCATGGCGACTATTTAATCTCTTTTTTGACTCCCACTCTTGCAGTCTTCCCCAATTTCCTTTTTTTAAAACAAATTTTATTCAGTTTTTCACATTAAAAACAAAAATCTCTTTATAGTAACATATTTCTGGGTCATCACCTTTACATACAAATATGACAGCAATTGTACATTCATATATGCATGCTTAATTCTATTATTACCTTTTCCATTCCAAATTTTCGGTAAGGAGAGAAACAAACACATTAATTCTAGCCTCTTTCATTAATCTCAATCAAAACATCTTTTTGTTTCATTTCAATTATTTCAAATATAGCCCTTTAATATTTATTTTAAAAATAAACAATATGTGTTTGCCTAATAATAATAATGATCATAATAAAAAAGGTAACCAGTGCCTCTCTTTGTTTTTAATAATCTATATTAACTTATTTAGTTGGTTCTTTAGTCTGTCATATTTCTATTGAAATATGAAATATTCCTTTCTATTACACATTCTTTTTATAAATTCTAGATTAATACAAATTTTAACATTAAAGGAAAAAAAAAAGTATAGGTTTCCCCCTTTTACTGTTTTGAGTGTAACACCTCAATGATTAAAATATACCTTTATTCCCTCATCTTGATTCCCAATGAACCATTATTTTTAAGAAGTTGCAATAATAATCATTACATCTTTTCATTTGGATTCTGCAGCATATTTTCCCCTCTTAATTTTTAATAAGAGTTATCAGTATCTATATTACCATATTTTTTAAATATTTTTATTGCAGAAATATTCTTATTACCCCTTGTCACCCTGCAGAATCCCCTTTTTAATTCATCAACCATTATCTCTGAAAAAACAATTTCTTTTCAATATTTTACTATTTCCGTATTTCTTTATTTCATGCACCTGTTTCTTACTGCTTCTCCTCCCCCTCTTTTCCCCATATCTTTTCTCATTCCAATTTATATCCCTCTCTTTCTTAATATCTTCCTTTCCCCTTTTCTGCTGGGTCTTTCTGCCTTTCCTGACTTCACAGGTATTCCCCCTTTTGATTGCCTTCTTAAAGCTCAATTTTTTAACCTTCCTTCTTTCCCCACTTCTTTGTAGTGTTCTTTGTGTTAATTGTCTATTTAAAATGGCTTCTCGAGTCAACTCCTCCTCCTCTGAAGCTCCTTCTTCTTGTTCTTCAATCGCCATTTCCATTTTTTCTAACACAGAACAAAGTGATTCGCCTCTTTCTTGTAGTAATTCTCTCATATTTTTAAGTTCAATTTTTAATTCCCGAAGAGATATTATCATTACAACACTCTTATATTTTATAATCGTTAAAGTCCACAAAAAAAAAAAACACTTTTACTTTCCTTCTTTCTTCTTTCAATTTTCTAAATTTCTCAGTTATTTCAGCCGAGGGTCTATACCAAAAACATCAATCAATCCCACAGTCAGTCTTTTCTTGCTTTTTTTTAAATTCTGGTTCTGCTTTCACTTTCTAAGATTCTTACCTTGTTTCAATATTTCTTTAGTGTCATATCCACACAAGTTCATTCAGAAACAGGATGCTTTCCCTTTTGTTTGAGCTCAAGTGTCAAAAGGTGGCACTCTCCATTATACAAAATCTTCACCTTTTCCCCCTATTTTTTTTTTTTCAAACCTCAATATTCCAGCACAGTCCAGTCTCCAATTTGTAAACTTTGTTATTATTATTTTTTGACAATCTTAAGTCCAGCTTTATTTTATGCCTGTTTATTGCCAAAATATTTTAGTCCAATTTAGTTAAATCTTCAGTTCCGGCTTCTTCCTTTCCCAGTTTGAAGCCCCGCTTAGCTGTCAAAAATATTTTCTTATTTTTTTTCCTGTCCCTTTGTAATTTCGCTGCTCACTTTTCTTTTCTTAAAAATTCCATGTTGCCTTAATTCTAGGGTACTTTTGTTTATTGGTATCACCCAGTTGTGCCAGTTCAGATGTTATCCCCTTCTTTCTTCCCTCCTGTACAAATCTTAATCCAGCTGAGTCCTCCTCTTCGAGTGGCCATTTTAAACCACCACTGCAGTCGTCTTTGGGGGGGAAAAGACCAAGCCCAGGGTTCAAGATGCAGCTCCCCTCAACCTGGCTTGCGGCTTCCCCTTATTCCACTGCCCCTCCAAGGCAGCTTCAGCCCCTAATCGTAATGATCAGGGCTCTCCAACAAAAGTGCATGGACCATAGCCGCAGAGAGTCGCGATCTACGGTCCGTCAGTGAGGAGCCTCCGCCTTCTTCCCCAGTCTTCCCCAATTTCAAGACTTATATTTGGTCTGGTTATTAATGAACAGAATTAAGAAATTAACCAAAATAGATTGGGACCTTTCTATCACAGGCCTAGCAAATATATTGCCATATGAGAAGAAAAACATGAAGAAAATGGTTCAGATTAATTTGTATATTTAACTGGACTCTTTATACAACCATCATTCAAAACCATCAATCTATATATTGTATCTACAGTAGGCAAATACATAAATCCAAAATTCATATTTTGCTATACTGAACTTTATGCCAAACTTCGGCAGAAAGTTTATTGAAACACAAAAATTACATTTTTAACAAAAAAGTGAAGGAAAAAGGAAAACTAAGCTCTATTACCTTTACTTCAGTTAATCGGTAATCAGGAGGGATGGTTTCTTCTTTTTCCCCAAGTTTCTCATGTTTCTTTTTCTTTGATTTTTCCTGAAAAACAATAATACAAGAAATAGAAACTTTCACTCTACATTTTCACTGTAATTCATTAGGATTGTCCCATTGATTTGTATTATAGTTATAAAATAATAACTAAATCTATTGTTGACTATCACAGAAATTCCTTCAGCCAATTCCCTACCACATGAAGAGCATGAGAAAAAGAATTCAATGAGTAGCCATTTTGAGATATATTCCATTGCAACACCCATGCTCCTCTTCTTTCATGCCGCTTTCAAAATCCAATTATAGAATATCTTGGTTGTGACTGCAATTATGTCTGGTAAGCTTTGAGTTACTTAAGCATAGTTTATGGAACAAGCCATAACTGACTGAGTTCATACATCAGGCTCAGCCACAAACCAGAATGTATTTGTGGCTTCACACAGTGCATGAAGCCACAAATATATATAATTATGAATATATAATGTTCAGTATTGAAAGCCACGCACTGTCATGCACAATTCCATTGTTGGAAAAATACTTTCAAAGAATTGAGAATTAAATGCTAGCAATTATAGAAAGCTACATTTCAAAGCAAACTATTTTGATACTTTCAGAAAATAAAAAGCCCCCCTCCATTATAATCAGCAAATTAGATATTTTATTACTTTCACTTTATCCACAGCAGGCTTTTTTTCTTCTGGAGCAGGCTCACTTTTTCCCAGGCTTCCAGACAAGGCTTCTAGTGCTTCATTAGTTGCTTGTGTGCTCTATAAATAACATGAGCAAAATCAATGAAGAGGTATTTTTAAAACTGATTGCAAAATGAGAAATATAATATTATTGATCTCAAATTTAACATGAAATAACAGTCAAAAAACTTATTACTATTATGATAATACAGTAATGTAGAACTAGTTAAACTAAGTAAAAAAAAGTTAGGAGAAGGTACAGACAAAATTTATATGGAATTTTCTCCTCGATTAATTATATATAAAGACTAGTTTGCTAAAGCTTATTAAATTGGACTTAACCACTCCTGAATCAGGGAAAAATCTTCAATCTAACAATCCCAAATATTTAAAAAAGAGGAAAAAAATCCAGATTATCTCAGATCCCAAATTGTTTATATCAGCATTTCTCAACTTTCATATCTATAAGATCTGTGAATTGCTACTTCTAGGTGGTCTATATTGTTATAAAGGATGTTTTATAAGGATGCTATGGATAGCAATAGCAATAACAATAGCACTTAAACTTATTTACCACTCCATACTGCTTTACAGCAGCAGTCCCCAACCTTTCCGGTGCTGGTAGTGTGACAGGGAGGGGAGAGGGAATATTTTTGCATATGTGTGCCACTTGTACAAATGCAGCTTTGCATGCTTGCACTCTTCTTGGTACCAGGCCATGGACTCGGGGTTGTGAACCCCTGCTTTACAGTACTCTCTGAGCAGTTTACAATGTCAGCATATTGTCCCCAACAATCTGGATTTTCATTTTACCGACCTAGGAAAGATGGAAGGCTGAGTCACCCTCAAGTTGGTCACGATTGAACTCCTGGCAGTGAGCAGAGTCTAACTACTGGGTCACTATGGCTTGGTCAATTATTGGACTTGATCAAGTTCATCTAGGGATTTTTTGTATTCATTTTATATTAATTTCTATAACTGGTTACTCACTGGAGAAGTGACTGTAGGAGCTGAAGATTTCACAGAAGGCACAGTTGAAGCTGAGACAGCTTCTTCTGCAGATGTGTTCTGGGGCTTAGTTGACTCGGGCTTCTAAAGCAAAATGACACAAACAGATACTGATTACAGGATTTACCTTTGGATACATAGATCAGGAGGCTTTATGTGTTTAACAGACAGATATAGTGAGATTCAGGTCAATCTTAGCACAATTAAAATATTTGATTTAGAAAACATCTTTATATTATATTCAAGGAATAAATCCTCTTCTGGCACATGATATTAAAAGCAAATAAAACTTTTTGTTCAGTTTTTAGATTATACATACCCACACATACAAACACTCTCTCCCTCCCTCTCGCACACACGCATATACAAACACACACACACACACACACACACACACACACACACACACAAGAAGCTATTTGCCCTCTCAAATGTGGCTTCATTTTTATGGTCTCTAAGAAGATACTCACTGGTGAAACTTCTGATGAAGCCAGAGGTTGCACAGGAAGAGCTACAGATGCAGCTACTTTTTCTTTGGGAGCTTTTGAGGGCTCATCTACCACAGGTTTCTTGGGGAAAAAATTATGAATGAATTTTAATCATTAAAAGGCATGACTGTTTGAGCACCATTAAAAGGAGTTGTGCCTAAATGTCTATTTCTTAGCATGCTACCTAAACCTTTATAAATGATGAGTTACATAAAAGCAGAATATAAAGTGAGGTTATACTATAGATGAATTTACACAATTTTTCATCTGCTTCTATCTAATGCAGTCTTTCTCAATCTGAAATTCTACTGATGCGTTGAGAAATAGTACTCAGATTTCTCAAAAGAGCTTCCTAGCTGAAGACTTTGTTTGATTTATATCATTGCTCATCTTACTTTTACATGACACTAAGCGGCTTACAACAAACAAATAAAATACATAACAGAGACAATATTTTAAAAAATAAATAAAAATAATAAAACATGGAATCCAGGCATAATCTAACCAATCATCCACATCACCAAGAGACAGTGTCTAATCCATAAATAGGCACATAATCAAGTTTACAAAAGGCAGCAGAGACAGGCCAAACAAAGGGGGGATGATGTTCCAAAGGATGATATTCCAAAAATCTCTCCTTCTGGGTTCTACCAGTCAACACTTCTTCGCTGGTTGTCCTGGAACATGCCTTTTCACCATTTTGGGATATAATCAGTAGAAAAAGTAATCTAATTCAATACATATTTTTGGATTTAACTGTTGCATTTTGGGCAAAAGAAGCATACTTTAGCTGTATCAGCAAGTTCAGTTGGTTTTGATTTTTCTTTGAAGGAAGCAGGACAGACAAAATCTTTTGAAAATTCATCAATGAGTTCAGTCTCACTAATTGGCTGCAAAACAAAAAGAGGAAATAGATGCAGAGTAATCAATTTAAAAACAGACAAAAATAACAGAGACAATAGCAATAGCACTTAGATTTATATACCACTTCATAATGCTTTACAGCACTCTCTAAGCAGTTTGCAGAGTCAGCATATAACCCTCAAACAATCTGGGTCCTCAACCTCAGAAGGATAGAAGGTGGAGTCAACCTTGAGTAGATCAGGATCAAACTCCTGGCAGTGGGCAGAATTAGCCTGCAATACTGCTTTCTAACCTTGGCTCTTACACTTAAAAAGTTACTATTTATCAAGTACCATTCTTCAGCAGTGGTAAGAACATGATTACTATCGGGTGGATATTCGGTTGGAAATATGTACGCATTTCTGTTCAAAAGATTTATTACTATCAGAAAAAAAATTCACTCTTAAAGTGTCCGTTGCTGGGAATCAACAATGAAAGAACACTTTTGATTTCCTGTCTTCTTTCTGAATTTCCTGCATGTACAGAATTGGAATTGTAACTTATAGCTCTGGACCAAACAATCCTTTGTTTTGATCTAACATGGTATTGTATTTGCTATTGTAAAAATAGAAAGGAAAATCTTTATTAAGAACTTCTCTCTTTGTAATATACTAGACTTCCTCCAAAGAGAACATTGAATGTATTCTCAATATATTTTGAAAAAGAACTGGTAAAATTTTCATTCAACTTGTTCTTTTTCAACAGAAATAATAGAAAATAAATATTTTAAAAATTGTCAAATAACCTTTGGTTTCTCTTCGGCTATTGGCAACAGTGGCTTCCCATCTTTGTCCTAGTATTAAAAAAAGAATGATTGTTAAGAATGCAATTTGTATTCAATCAAAATAAAAATAGTGAAGATACAAAAGAAATCCAGACTCTTAACAGAATTTTTTTTCCAATTTCCCAGAACTTTAATAGTTCTATATCATAATAAAAATTAAAGTGCACAGTTGATTACTGAGAAGAAGTGGATCAAGCTATGATGTAGCAAGCCTTTCGAAGACATGTTGTCATCACATGACATATCACAACTTATTTCCCCTTTGCTAAACCAAGGGTGGGGGTGGCCAGTACATGACACATCTGGCCCATGGGCCATGAGTTTTATATCCCTGGCCTAGTGTCATCACTAGGCTTTGGCCATGCTGTCCAGTTGTCAAATTCTATATACTAGGTATGTAATTAAAGAAAATAATTGTTGGTGTCCAATTTATATAGTTCATTAAATGAATGGCCAAAAGTCAAGGACAACCTGTAAAATCTGTCATAGACAATCCTTTTTTACACAGTTCATAAAATTCTAAATGTTATTTTTTATTGTATAAAAGATTAAACTAGTTGATCTAATTTCTCTGGTGTCTCAGATGCTGAATATACCATTGGTACAAACAATGTTATTAACAAATGTTGTACCAGTAAATATTGCCACTGAATCATATCTGATAGATGACATTTGTTCTTAGCAAAGAATATGTTAAAAATTAATCCTCAGTGAAATCAGTATCACAACTTTCATCCAATTTTTTCATATCAGCGCCATTTTTCCAATTACAGTTAGTTTTCCCCATAAAGACAACTTAGTAGGGGAAAAACCATTGGAATTTTAAGATATTATATATACCATTGCTTTCTAACTAGTATAATTGTTTCTAAATATACTAGTTCTATTATATTTAGATATTAATACTATCCATTCAGCCAAAGGTGCTGTATTTGTACATCCCTGAGAAAATTAACACCAATTGTTGGCTTCCAGTATTTAATATTTGACAATTGGTAAACTTGATGATATAGCTCCAGATTCCAAAACCAGCCATCAATGGACACATAGAGACAAACAATTTCTACATGCTATTCAAAAGAGACAATCAAAAAGCTAAAAGACCACATCACTCCCTTGCCAGCAATCACTATCCAGATACTGGGTGGAATAGTTATAGTGTTCCCTTTTCATCAGTTGGTTGCAAAGGGATCAAACAAGCATTTCCATATTCTTGCCTTTCATGGCACACAAAAGCAGTGAAATATGAAAAAGCAACCTGGTCAAGAATCTTGGTGCTCAAAGTGCAATTATCCCTCTTAACCTGGACACAATATGGCAAAATTTAGAAACAAGTGGCCCTAAAGTAAAATTAGTAAGGCATTAACTAAATAATTGAATAATTTGATATTCCAGTGCAATTGCTAAACAACAAAAATAATATATATTGCATGTCACTAAAAAATAGAAATTATTAGTTACCAAGGTTGGTTTTAATCTGTATTCAGGAGGAATTGTATCATCACGTTCACCAGGTTTCTTTTCTTTCCTTTCTATGGCCTTTGGCTAAAGGAGGGAGAAAAACAATTTATCAATATAAAAGATGATTCTTTAGAAATCTAAATTCATACTTTATCAAATCAGTGGGATTTAAAAGTGCCTAAATTTAAATCAATCATATCAATGAATGATATATAATACATATCTAAGTATTTTATGACAACTAAACATATAGTATTTAATTTAAAAAAATCACTTTATTCCCCCATAGTTGCAACCTAATCTTATTATTTATTTATTTACAAATACCTCTTAATGTATTAAGAAGTACAACTTAGTGTATTAGAAGTACAACTATTTTACCAACAAGCAAAAATTGTTCTGGTTGGTTATTTGTACATTTGTTGATTAGATTTTTTTTAAAAAAATCTTGCTTTTATTATTTTAAAAATAACTCAAGGCAGTGATACCTAATATTTCTTCTTCCTCCCATTTTTCCCACATCAACAAACCTGTGAGGTGAGTTATATTAAGAGTGAGTGTCTGACCCAATATTACCTAGCTGTTTTTCATGACTAGGGTAGGACCAGAACTCTCAATCTTCTGGTTTCTACTCGGGTGTCTTAATCACTAGACCAAAGTGACTCTATTTTGGGCGCGTAGCACAGATATACCTCTTCAACTTCAACAATGGAACTGGTATCTTCTTCAGGTTCAGGTTCTGGCATACCAAGTGTGTCCACAAGAGCATCCAGGGCACTATCACTAATTGTCACCTAAAATGTAAAAGCAAAGTGCAATTATTTTTTAAAAATAATACAGGGGATTCTTTATGTCTGCACATGTGCTACAATTATTGGACATAATGCTGTATTGACCATTCAGTTTTAGCAATTGTTTCATAGTAATCTATACCTGGTAGTTAAAACATTTGAATGCAGAATGGTAAATTATGCACTTTTCCATTATAGGGCAACAGTCTGTCTTTTTATATTTAATACTGAATTTCAAGTATCAATAACAATGCAGGTTTATCAACCATAAATCGACAACCAACCTTGAAACTTGGTTAAGAACTTAGTTGCAGTATAACAATTGTGAGCTCAGGAAAGTATAGTGATCTATGTATGAAACAATTATGACAAGACTCAGGAAAATTAATTCCAGTTTAGTTCAATAAAAAAGGAGAAAATGCATAAATTGAGTAATTTTCTAGATAAAGTGCCAAATGTGTTCTCTCCAGCATCAGTGCTATACTTATTATTATTCAATATTAGATAGTAGATTAATGTCATCCTAATATGCTTTTATAATTTGTTTGTGATCCTGTGCATCAATAAACATTTGGAATGATTATAACACAACCTGTAACACAGGTAGAAAGGAAATAAAGAAGTCATGCCCAATAAAACATAATAGCCACAGTGAAAAGAACTGATCACTTTGGCAGACAATGAAATCACATCCTAATTTCACATCTGAAATTCAAACATAGATGTGTTTCAAATCCTGCAGAAACTAAAGGATATATACTTTATGTGTGCATTATCTTATTTTAAAATAAGAACTCAACCGCCTTTAGATATCAGCTGTACCTTAAATTGCTCAGAAGTTCATAATATGCCATAGATTACTGACATTGTCTCATCTAAAGCCTTCTGGTAGATAGGCCGCACTAAGATGAAACAAAGTAAGATCCTCATTTTAAAAGTATATTGGAAAATGCTGAGTGAGAAAAGTGGCAAAGATGAAAATATTTTCTTCAGTTGCAAAGACTCATCCAATGAATGAAGTTTAAATCCAATTAATATGATTCAATACAAATTCTCACAATACAGTTTGAACAGTATATGTATAATAAGGACTGAAAAAGGGAGCTCAGAAAGTTTGTTCCCTAAATTTTGTAGTAGCCTTCCAAAATCATTGATCATAATAATTTTGTGTGTCTAATAATTTTTGAGTATCAGAACATTTAGTATAGAACAGTAATATATCTACCTCTTCCAATTTTGGTTTCTTCTCTTTGGGAGGAGCCAAACTGCTGACTGATGTTGCAGAATGGGCTTGTAAAAGCTCATCTTTGGCTGCAGGCTTATAGCATAAAAATTTAAATATATAAGAAATAAATATAAACACAAAATTTATTGGCATAAATTTTAAAAGCAATACATTAAATCAGCATTCATGTATTAATGAGTGTATTAATGTATTAAAAGCAATGTATTAAATTAAATATACTGCTATTGCTAAAGCAATGTATTAAAACTTTCTTTCTAAATGGTTATTTCAAGCTTGGCAATATTCCTTTAAGACAGTAAAACCAGTACCTCTTTTGGCCTGACTTCCTTTTCTCTAGCAGATGGTACAGTAGTGCAAGTGAAATCAGATGACAGCGCATCTGCAAGGTCATCGTCTGTCATTGTTGGCTAAATGAAAACATAAACTCGGTTAGACTTATACTAGTTGCCCAATAGCTCTTTACAGGTTATGGGCCCCTTATATGCAAAAACTTCATAGCCAAATTAGCCAATTTCTAATCTGGAAACAGCCATCATTGTCTACTAATAGAAGCAGCAACATCAAAGTTGAAGACAAGGATGACAAAAAGAGATGGTTTGCAATCTAGTTTTGCAATGACTTGCTTTTCTACTAGCAGTTCTTTGCTATTCAGTTGTTGCATTCACACATAATATCAAGAGTGTTTTTTTAATGGTGTGATTCACCATTAAATGCAGCTAGTCCTCATATTAAGACCATTTGTTTAACAACAATTCAAAGTTATGATGGCCTTGGAAAAAGTGATTTATGATCTGCATTCACACATATGACCATTGCATGGTTATTTGCTTAATGATTACTATAAAATTGTTATAACATTTAGTCCAATTTGACTTATGACGGAAATTCTGGTCTCAATTGTGATTCTAAGTCCAGGACTACCTATATAAATCCAAAATGGAGGTCATACAATGGCAAAAACTAACCAACATTATAATTTAGCACAATAAGTGAATACAGCAACTGTGATTATAGATCACAGAAGAGAAAATTGACCATTGTAACACCAGAGTGAGTGTTTTTTTCCTGTATAGATACCTGATTCTTCCAAAATTATTCTGAAAAATAGCTATTATTTGAACATAAACTGGGAATCTACCCGTTTTCAGAATTCCTATTTATTTGTTTAAAAAATCCTTTCCAACAGAATTTTAACAGAGAAAATATTATTGTTTCCCCTTACATTCTATCAGAAAATATTGCCTTGATTGATTTTTTTTCTGGGATTAGTCTCCAACATGAAACTATACATGTCTTAACTTAGCAAAATATTTTGAACTAATTACAGAATTAAAAGGGATTCTGAATTTTATTCAATGACTGTGCCCCATTTATTTTATATTAGAAATGAAAAGCCACACCTTGTAGTCTGAATCCACAATTGTTGTCCATAACAAAAAATTATTGTATTTATATCATATAAAGTACTAAAACTTTTCTACATAACATTCTGTATTGAATCCTAGAGATTACTTATTGAATTCAACACAAATAATACTATCTATTCAGTTTTATGTGCCAAACAAATTGTTTAAAACTGCACATTTCTAGTGGTTTGAGCTCGTCACTTGTACAACACCATGACTATATATAGGAAATTGGCTGCATCCCAACAAATCAGTTTTCTCTGTAATATTAGATTAAATTTTCAAATGTTTTGGAGCAGGTGGGAACATAAACATAGCACCTGACTGCAAATCCTAAAACAGAAGCATTTTTTCTCAGGCTCATCCAAAATGTTTAAGATGTTGCACTCCAGATCACCAATTGTGTCAAACTCAATTTCACTTAGGGCTGCATCAGAATAGTGTTTGACCTTGGGGGCTGGGTGGACATGGCTGGGGTGGACATGACCAGTTCAATGTCCCTCATGTTGGGGGCACTTGTGGTGGCCAAATGCTAAGGTAGGATTTCCTTCAGACCTTTCCTCACTCTCATGATCTTCCTTCCTTCCTTCCTTCCTTCCTTCCTTCCTTCCTTCCTTCCTTCCTTCCTTCCTTCCTTCCTTCCTTCCTTCCTTCCTTCCTTCCTTCCTATTCTTCTTTTTCCTTTCCTCTTCATTCTCCTTTCTTCTTCCTTCCTCTCTTTCCTTATTTTTCCTTCCTCGATCTCTTGGCATCCTTCTTTTTCTTTGTCCTTCCTCTTTCCTTTTCTCCATTCCTGTCCCTTCTTGCATGTTCAAATGCAAAAGTGGAAACATTTGTCCTTTTGTTTGGTTTTTAGTTTGTTCTACCAGTGAAAACAGAGCCGGAGGCAGGAGGGGGCTGCATGCAGCCCTTCCAGAGCCTGTTTTCAACAGCCTCTTGAAGCCCTCTGCTAGTGAAAATGGAGCTCAAGGGGCATGTGCCCCCTACCCCCAAACTCTTTTTCACTCGCAGAGGGCTGCAGGAGACCATAGCAGCATGTTTTTGCTGGCAGAGGCATTGCAGGCCAGTCCTTTGCTGTTTCCAAGGTGACCCGCAGGTCTAAGCACTCTGCGGGCTGATCCAGCCCATAGGCCTTGAGTTTGACACCCCAGAATTAGAGATTAAACTCAAAACATTGCACAATCCTATTATATGTACCTAAACCTATTGGTTTGATTTGTGTTTGAAACAAGCATAAATAACTGTACTTGCAAAGAACAGTAATAATTTTCTCTGTTCATATTTTGTAATGAACCAATTAACCATACCTGTGATTCTTCCAATGCAACTGATGGAGAAGCTATTTTATCATCACCTTTACTCTGAAAAAGAAAAGTATGTTTATGATGATATTTTAGGCAATTTGCCGCATAGGAAATGGCTAAAACATAATTCAGGGCAGTTTATACCTCCAATAATTTCCTGTATTCTGGAGGAATTGTGCTCTCCCATTTGCCCAATTCTTCTATATTTAAGGACAACATTGGATCCTACATCAAAAGAAAAGTTACATTTTATTCTTGAGCTAAATAATTAATTCACAGTTACATGAAAGATATTTCCATAAGATTCCAATTTATTAAGAAAAATATAATTTTAAGTTCATTTTAATACTAGTTAGTTATCCATTCAAAACAGTAATCCCTAATATTTGCTAAAAATTACTGTGCTTATGGTAGGAAAAATCAATACAAGCTGATGTCTACATCTGTAAATGACTTTTCTGTTTTCTTATTCTATCACTATTGTACAGAACAAATTGCATTTTACCTCAATTACCTAGCAATTGAGAATTACAGTTCACGTTAATAAGACAAATTTTAATACCTAATACTTAAAACATGCTGGGTTTTAAAATAACATACCATCTGACAGGAGGTGATAATTATCAGGATAATTGAATTATTAAGAGTAATTATTGGAAATGGAAATTAACTTACTACACTTTTGAAGAAAAAAAAGCCCTTGCTTAGAGTACAGAAAATGATTATTCTTCCTCTATATTTTGAGATCCAACTATTAGCTTCTTCTTATCTATGTGAATAATTTTAAAAAAATTAACCTACCAAGTTATATATTAATGATGGTTAGATTAATTCTTAATACAGTGTTTATAGATACCCAAACCTTCTTTCTCCTACATTTTGATTACAAAGAGAGGGAGGAAAGTCCATAGACATAGACATATTTCCAAACATTATAGTCTGAAATAGTTCTCTCTTTTTGCTGTTCTATAACTTTTATTCCTCACAGAAACTGAGCAAGAAGCCATTCAACTTCCCTGTTTTCTAATATGTAAATTATAAAGAGCATATAATTTTTTTCACAACAGTGCAATGCTATCTCTAATGGTTCCTAGACCAGATTACCATTCTACGATAGATATAAAATGAAAATGTGGGAATATTTAAGAAAGGAAAAAGACTGGATTGAAGCTGTTTCTAAAGTTTCAGAAGATGTTGCAAATGAGTCAGGAATATACAGAGATTCTCAAAATGCAATGGGCTGCCTTTTGAAAATCTGTGCGTAGCTTCATCATTGTGCTATATATACGCCTACCATGTTAAGTAAATGTATTTATAAGGAACAATTCTACATTCTGAAAATTTAGGTCAGTCACTTCACCTAGATCTATTCCTATGGAAGCAAGCTCTCCTAAATTCATTTGGACTTAACATCTGAATTGAAACTAAATAATCACAATATGCTGGTAAGCAATACAAAATAAAAAATGAAAGGGGAATCACTCCCGTACCTGAAATAGGAAAAAAAACAACCAGATTACAACTAATCCAGATTTTTATGTGTTTAAAAACTTGAAAAATGCATAATAGAGGCACATACACCAATGTTCAAGGATGTCACACGAGGAAACGAAATTTGTAAAAACATATTATTTTACTTGCACCCACATTTACAAAATGTAATTATAAAAATGCAGATTTCATGCATAAGGTTCTTATGGAAAAAAGTCCATACCGAAACTTCCGGTCCAGTATATGTAGGAGCAGGTGGTTCATTTTCTTCAGGACTTCCAAGTGTATCTATTAAATCATCTAAGGCAGTATCTAAATCAGACTAGGAAAACATTTTTTAATAATATATAACACTGACATGGAGTAGTTGATTACTAGAGTGTTCTATAGCAATAAAGTTATTATTTCTTTAGTAAATATATATACAGCTTAAAATTATTATAATCAAATGTTTAAAAAGCAATACAGTAAAATCTAACAAATCAGAGGTGGTATTTAGCAGGTTCTGACCAGTTTTGAATAGTTAGGAGAACTGGCAAATACCACCTCTGACTGGCCCTGCCCCCATTTATTCTCTGCCTCCCGAGTCCCAGTTAATCAGCTGGGTCTTTTTTTGTTGCCCTGCACAGCAGAATGGAGCTGGAAAGCAAGTTAGTGGGATGGGGAGGGAATAGGGATTTTTCAGTATCCTTCCTCTGCCACGCCTACCAAGCCACGCCCACAGAACCGGTAATAAAAAAAATTGAATAACACCACTGTAACAAGTCATTTAAATTGTAAAATGTTTCAGTAAAATATTTATTTATGTATTTATTTTGTTTATTTATTTATTTTGTCAAACAATTATTAGATAACAAGTATAAGTGTAAACATGGTTATAAATATATGAAATGGATATAAATAAGAAAAAAAAAAGAAACAATAGGACAGGGACGGTAGGCACCTCTTAGGAAAGGGGTCAGGTCAATAGTAGACAATATTGTATTGTTACTATTGTATTATATACTATTGTATACTGTATCAATATTAGTATCCAAAGTTATAGTTTATCTAACCTGGAGATATTTTACCATTGGACAAACAAATTTGGTCAGTACTATATGGTTAGAGACTTGCTAATAGAAGAAAGAAATAACTTGGCTGTTAGAAATCCAGATATCTAGTTTTTGTAATTAGCAGAATGTAGGAAATAGGACTTGAAAATGCATATAAATGCTACATGTCTTGGAAAATAAGGCAGTTGGGTCACAGGATGAGATAAGGAGTTTTTGGTATACATAAAAGGTAAACTTTTAAGAAAATTGGAATGAAAGGAGGGAGGAAGATTATCCAGAAGAAGTAAGAGGAAGAAACAAATGTTGAATTTTCAAAGATATAAAAGGTGTGGTGCTATGAGTACAAGAAGACAAATGTCTAGAGAGAAAGATAATACAGGCTTAAGGATTCTGCTTGACATCAGTAAGCTTGACTCAGAGAAACCACACCTAGAAGAAATGACTAGGAATAAAAAAGGAAGTGGATAATTTAGTAAAACACCTGAGGAGTAAAAAGGACTTGAGGAGAGATTTACAAACAGAAAAAATACTCAAATGCAAGCAAGCAAAAAGGCAGAGATTTAAAGGGAGGAAAAAGTTATTCATGAATCAGGCAGCTTAAAAAAGACAAAAGGAGGAACAACACTTTCCAATCAGAGCAGTAAGAGAAAGATTATATGTACCACATACACATTTGATTATTCTAGTGTGCATATACATTTGTATATGTAGTACAATATATATGTTTTATTTTCTCAGGAGTCAGCATAGTAATGATTGGGAAATTACAGTTTGAAATAAAGCTGATTGTGCATATTTAAAAAAAGAAAATCAAGATTATCCATGCTGGTCAGCTACTTTTAAAATGGTGCTTGAAAAAAAGAATAATGCAGCAGTAGAATACACGGTAAGTAAATGCTTGTTCACCTTTTCTGCTGGTTTACTGTCTGCAGTAACAGGGGTAGGAGATGCCTGTTTTTGTTCTTTAGTCTGTAAAGAAGAATGTATTTCTGAGAGCTAGTACATAATTTCACATACACATATTAATAACCACCACTAAACTCACCTCTGCAGTTGCAGCAGTCAAACCAGCAGCTGTAATTGTTCCAGCTGTGCCAACAGCTACTTTGGAAGCCAATGGTTTCTTGTCAGTGTCAGCCTAAGGTGGAAAAGGGTAAGATCAGCCAAGACAAAGTACCACTAATATTTAGAGCAGCCCAAATTCTAAGCAGAAATTGCCATTCAAGCATGATTTTACATTGGTCATAAATAAAAAGCAAAATATGACATAATTTACCACAAGCATAATTCAGAATTACTGCAAATCTTGCATAGACAGGTAGTCCTTGACTTACAACAGTTCATTTGATGACTGTTCAAAGTTATAATGGCATTGAAAAAAGAGATGTAAGACAGTTTTTCATACTTATGATTGTCCCTGAGGTCATGTGATCCAAATTCGGACACTTGGCATACTATGACGGTTGCAGTGTCCTGAGGTCATGTGATCACCTTTTGCAGCCTTGTGACAAATAAAGTCAGTGGGGAAACCAAATTCACTTAACAGCTGCGTGACTAACTTAACTGGAATTATTCACTTAACACTTAACAATTGGGACAAGAAAGATCATGAAATGGGGCAAAATTCATTTAACGAATGTTTCACTTAACAACATAAACTTTGGGGTCAGTTGTGATTATATTTTCATTTCTAATTAATATTTTATTGTTTATGAGATACAGTAACCCTAGAACATTGCTTAACAAAAAGATCAACAGTGCAATTCTAGCCATGCAAATAAAAATATGAGAGGAAAAAATATTTTATTGGCCATGCACAATGATATTCTATATAGTGGTACATTAAATATGAGGTGTTTAGGAAAATAACATTTCCTAAATAATTCAATAAACTTATAGTAGGAATATGATGTAACCCAGTTTAAGACATTAACTACTGCCTTACAAAATGCTTATATGTTAACCAATGCTTAATAAATGGAAACTCTGTTCTGAATATATAGTAACATTTTAAAGTACATGTTTAAACAATCAGTCTAAGTTACTGCAAAATGCATGCACTTAACTATTATGGAGGATCAAAGAGTGGCTTGTATATCCTGCTAGTGGTCAATTTTGTAATATAAAAAAGCAACCAACTATGAGGTTTCACCTAAATAAGTCTAAATTATCCAAGTACTCGAAAATGCCTTATTGCTCTGCAGATAAGAAGAACAAAGAGAACAAGAGAACAAGAACAAGTACAACAAGAACAAAAAGAAATCCCACAACCATAATTTCTTGTTTATATATAACAGGATGTAATTACACATCTGGAATATATTCTAATCTGTTTTAAGAATACAGAAAAAGCGAAAGTTATTTACCAAAGTGGTTTATGTAGAAATACATTTCCCCTCACTTGTTCCTCTTAGTCTTTGGGATTCCTTCTCTACCAGTTTTTCTCATTTTGTTGCTCTCCAGATTAACAAATTCAGTTCCCACAATTCTAACCTAGCATGGCCTATGGTTAGGAATCCCAGTAATTTCTGGAATTTCTGGAATTTCGGGGAAAGCTATCATAAACTTAATATAAGAAATGCTACTTGAATATTTTCATAAGAAAAATCACCTTACCTTTGCTTCTTTAGTTGTTGCCAATTGTGTTGACTTGGAATTTGGAGCAGAGGTTTCTTTTCCCAAACTTGGCTGCTTAGCCTCTTTCCCTAAAGAATCTTTGCTCGAACTTTTTGCCTGCACAAATATATTTTTAGATCTTTAAGTATGTGTCTACACTAATTTGCATTTAAAGTAATTTTTATCATATGTAAACCAATTACCCCTCCAGGATCTCTCTGCTTCCCTTCAACTGGACAGACAGGTTGAGATTCATCTGCCTGAAACACACACAGTAATATGAAAACTTAATGAAACCTCTTTTATACTGATTTTTATTCTAGAACAGAATGCTCTGCATTATGAACAAAATAATCAAGTAATATTACTTTTCCTACGCAGTACAAATTTCAACACTGTGCAGACATATATCTTCTAATATAATTACATTATAATTGATATATATTCAAATTAGTCATGTACCGCTGCCTGATTATTAAAATATAAATTCCACCAATAAGATGGACACAGTCCTTCAAGGGAAGGGTAAACATTTACATTCTAACTTTCCACTAGTATCAGATTTCTCTAAAGATAACCAATACTTAAAAGTTGAGCCATCAAATGTGTTAAATGAATATAAGCTTATTCATTTCTATATAGTTTAAAATAATGTTCATACTAGCTGCAATATGTATTTAATGCACACTCAGAATAAAGGTTTTTCATCCTACCTTTTTGTCTTGTAGTGCTTTTTCAGGTTCTGTCTTTGGTTTTTGAGATGCCTGAAATATGATAAGTAAAAGAATAAAAAAATAATAACTTAATTTACATTTTTCAATGGCTACTGCAGAAAGATTTTCTGCAAGCTTTGTATAACTTAAAGTCTCTGGAGCTTTTGTGAGAAGGTTATAACTAAGATGCCCCAAAAGTATTTCTATGGCTTTGGGCACTATTTAAAATGACACAAACTTATACAATTTATTTATTTAAAACATTAACCAAATTCTGGGTGACTAACAACCAAGAGTAAAACAATATACATATAATAATATGTACATATACATCATAAATATACATAACAGACACATCATAAAAGCCAAAAAAAAATAAAACTCTGCATGGTATAAAAACAACTTAACTTTACATAGTGCATAGGCAAAATAGTTTACCATCTGTGACAAGAACAGAATGAAGAAAATTAAATCTAAATGTATTAGTTAACAAACGATGAAATGTTAGGGTGGTATTTATGAGAACAATTGAAATCATGAATTTGAGGAAAAAATACAAAATTCAAATCAGAAAGTGGGATTTTGAGCAAATTGGAATTTAGAATTACTTTTACATCATCTTAACTATTAAGCACGTATAATAAGCATCTATATTAGCAACATATGAATTGCCCACTTCAAACTCTACATAATACTATACTTTCAATTAACTAACCTCTTTATAATTGAAATAAAAGCTTTTCTCCAATGCATCCACACATTTTAATACCATACAACTGTTATCAAAGACAAGCAGAAAAGCAGAAACCTGGAGCTTTCTTGTCTTTTAAACAAGAAGAAATTCGCCAAAAGCAAAGCTATATCATTCTCTGGGACATAAGTACAGTATTAAACCACAGTAGACTAAATGGTAAGAAATAATATTAGACTGCTTTTATAAGATACATTTTCAAAGTGTGCTGTGCCAGGAGAAGAGATTGCAATGTGATCATACAAAAGGAAGGCAGAAGTAAGCTAGAATGTATTAGTTTAGAACTAATGAATGAGCACATGCTAGCAATGTGGCTGCTGTTATTATCAAGCATAAACACACACAGCCCAGAGTCTGTATCACCTTCTTCCTGTTTCTTTTTCTTTTCTGGGAATCCACTCCACGTGTCTGCTGTTGGCTTGAGGAAGCCTAGTATTGGGAGTACAAACTCAGGATCTTGGAAAGAAATTGCTCAAGATATAACAAGGAAACTTCTTACTAATCTATCCTCAAGAAATGGTGAACAAAAACATCTCTGCTGATTGATACAAAAATAACGAGGATTCTTATTTCTTCTTATTTTATTGAAGTATGTAGTGAAGTGTGTGTGTGTGTGTATTGACAAGGGCCATGAAGCACTTTGAAACTGAAAGAATAAAGATATTTTAAAACAGATGTGGTGGAAATTGTACCATTTGTTGCAACTCTTAATCTAAAAATATAGTTTCTAATAAAAAAAATAATTGCTTTAAGGAATTTGACACAATGCTATATGAGGGCTACTGATACTGTGAAGCATGTTTTCCCCTTCAAATCCACAGCACAGTCTTTCAATCTATAGACTTGTTGCCTTGACAAATGTGGATGCTAAGATAACTACCGGTATTTTGATTTATTAACTTGTTCCAACAACTGAGTTTTCTCAATTTCTGTATTCCAAGTTAAACTTTATTATGTATTATTTCTAATGGTACAACCTGTCCTTTTCTGTGTGTGTGTGTGTGTGTGTGCGTGCGTGTGTAAATGTCAAGTTCGTCCTTTTAAAAAAAATTAGGTTCTCTTTTCTGGATAATTAATTCCAGAAATATATAACTCTGTGTCGTATCTGCTCACTATATAACTTGGAATAAATCAGACTTGATCCCTTTCAGTTTTGGAAACAATGTATACCTCAGATTAAGTATATGAGGTGATTTTTCTGTTTTCTGAGTACAAAGATTCCTAAGAAAGTCCTTTCAACTGAAAAAAATGTATTTATTCCCTAGATTAAAATACAAAAATCTAGATAATGTAGTATTCTGCATCCTGAAAATGCAGGATGACAATGTCACAGGGATTGTCAGTGAAATAGCTGAGTTTGCCCAGCACCATTGACTATGCATGTGCACACACAGTATGTCCAAGGTCGAAACAGGTGCATGAGCTTACATTATAGCACACTGGCTGAAATTAAGATTCTTTCCCACAAGTTTGAGGGTTCCCTTATGGAGGATAAATTATAAATCAACATGGGTTGGAACAATTTCATAAAAAATCCAACATCTTGGCCTTTCCAAGGAGCAGCTCCCTTAAACGTCAGGAAATCCAACAGCACCTGTCTTCCTCTACCCAGGAACATTTTCTTGAACAATCAGATCTCCCTTCACTAACCAGTGAGATAGTTATATCATATAACTGTATCTAAATTCAGAGGGCGCTAACTCTAACCTGTTGTAACACTCTCCCACAGCAGTTCTGATGAGTTGATTTTTAAAAAGTCCCATGTGAACTGAGATTGCATCCTGTGGACAAGGGGCCATTGAGACCACAGCTCATGTCCTGTTATATTACACCCTATATAAGGTCTCACCAATTCATTCTACAACTCCTGATCTTACAAAGTACCTCTTTTATGTACAGCTTTTACTATCAAATCAATAGGATGCAGTTTCTTTATAGCTACGTTCTGCTATACTGTCATAAAATTGGGTAGATTCTGGTGACCCAATCATAGTCAATCATTAATTGTAATACACTCTTGCTCTGTTTTGTTTTGATGTTTTAATTTTTATTCTGTGGCCATAATAAAATATTGAATCAACAATATGAGAAAAGGGAGTTTTTTGTTTGTTTTTTTACTTTTTTACTACATGTGTCTATGATAATAGAAAAATGTAAGAAAGTTCAACATTCAGCACAGCAGATTGATAATGAATGTACCAAGGTATAAGAGAGTGGAAATAGAGGTAGTAACATCTTGATTTTAAAAAATGAAAGGTTAAAAGTTTTTTTAAAAATGGAACATTATTTTGAATACACGTCATTTTATTTCCATCCTCAAATAAAACCACAATCTTAGCCTTCTAATTGTATTAAACTACGGCTGTATGACTTTTATATGATCTCATTGTGTCCTCACCATCCAAAACAAAGGATGAAATAAACTGCTGAATCATATCCCAAAGGCTGCGTACAGTGGTGGGACTCAAATTTTTTTACTACCAGTTCTGTGGGCGTGGCTTATTTGGTGGACATGGTTTAGGGTCACATGACTGGGTGGGCGTGGCTTGATGGCCATGTGACTGGGGTGGTCATATGACTGGGTGGGTGTGGCTTGGTGGTCATGTGACTGGATGGGTGTGGCCAACTCAATGTCATTCACATCAACGAGTGCCTCGCCTGTCCCTTCCCCTCCCCTCCCAGCCATTCCTTGTCACATCTAAGCTCAATGTATCTATAGTTCTGTGAAAAGTTGTTCACCTTTTATTGACTTTATTATTTACGTACTATAGATGTACTTTCATGGACCACTGAAAAGAGGAAATGGCTCACATGCTTTGCCCAAGAGGGTGATAGGCAACAGGCTTTTAGGGAGCTGCCAGAAATAGGGGGGGGGGGGGGCAATGTATTTTCCAAAGCACTAGAAGGCAAACAATGTATTTCCAAAGCAGGATGGAAACTGAACATAGAGAGAAGCAGCCTAAAAGTAAAGAGAAACTTCCTGACAGTGAGAACAATTAATCAGTGGAATTGCTTACCACTAAATGTTCTGGGTGCTCAATCATTGGAAGTTTTTAAGAAAAGACTGGACAGCCATTTCTCTGAAATGGTATAAAGTTCCTCCCAAGGTCCCTTCTAAGTGCTATTCTGTTATTCTGACACCTTTCCCAGGACCTCTACTCAGAATTTGACACCCTCAGTTTTCCTACCTGACAGGGGGTTGGACGAGAATACCTCCAAGGCTCCTTTCAACTCTATTAAACACACACTATAGACATGTAAACTCTGAAAAATACCTGGGCAGAAGAAAGGCAATAAAATCACTCTAGGTGTAGGGACAGTATAAAATATTAATCTATGATAAATAATGGAACAATTAAAAAATAATAGCACTGAGTTTTCTCTCTCCCCCCACTTTCTTCTTCTTCTTTCTTTCTCTCTCTCTTTCTTCCCCTTCCTTTCCTTCTCTCTCCCTCCCTCTTTCTTTCTTTCTTTCTTTCTTCCTATTTTTCTTTCTTAATCTTTCTGTTTTCCTCTATTTCTTTCTCTCCCTTCCTCTTCCTTTCTTGCTCTTTCCTTCTTGCCCTTCCTCCCTTCCTTGACTCACACACACACACACATACACCTTTTCTGGGAAGAACTTATTGGGCAAACTCCAGAGCAGCGAGCAGTGGGACAATGAAGAAAAGCAGCAGCCCCAGAACATCCATCCGGCCTCCCTTTCGAAGCACAGGGGCAGTGGCAGCAGGCGGTGGCACTCCGAAAGACAGGGAGAAAGCAAACAGAAAGCCTTTCCATTTGTATTTTCTGCTGTGCTGGGGATGGGGCTGAGGGGGCAGTGGTGGGCGGGGGCACTCCGGAAGGCAGGGAGAAAGCAAACAGAAAGGCTGGGGCTGAGAGGGGTGATGGGGGCGGGTGGGGGTGCCTCGAAAGGGAGGCTGGGAATCCTGGGACTGCTTCCCATAGCCACGCTGTGGCCGCCGCTGTCCCCCCAACCTCTGGACTGGTCCCAAAAAGATGGCCTACCTTGGTCTCCCCCCACCCAGAAAGTCCTGGGCAGTGGAGGGCAGGCCCGGAAAGACCCCGGGGGTGGGCAAGGGCCTAGGGTGATGCAGGCTCACCCGTGAGCAGGGCAGGCAGATAAGGGCTGCTCAGTTGTGGTGCAGGCACCACGTGGGGAAATCAGGTTAGGCAAGCCAAAGGGCCCAGCATGTCACATAGGAAGGGAGGAGTGACTGAGCGGGGCAAGCAGCGGGTGGGTGAGCTGTGCGAGCAAGCGAGCATCAGTTGGGTGGGACACCTGAGTGACTGGGGACCAGGGAACAAGTTCAGGGGTGTGGCCAGCCAGAAGTCGTTACCAGTTCCATGACCTATGGCAAATTCTTTCTACTGGGTCGCCAGAAACGTTGCAAACTGGCTGAATACCACTTCTGGCTATATAGCTTTGGATTATAAATGTTGCTAGTTTCCCCAAAAAGCATGCTAGTTTCCCCAAAAAGCCAAAAGAACTTCTTACCAAGATAATGAGGTTTATTAAATAGTTCAATTTCCTCGTGATTCTGTTGGTTCAATTCTGGGAGATGTTTATTTTCTTTGGTTTATATCTTGATTATTCCCCTTTAATTTAGATTATGATTCAATGAACATTTACCAGAGAAAATACAGTCAACTCAGTTGAACTTACTTATAAATTACTGTGCAGAGAACTGCATTAACAGGTCACATTCAATGTGCTTGCTTTATGGAATGTTTAGCATTGTATAATTTGAGCTGTGAAAAACTAGTTGATGGATTATTCTTCAACGAGTAGGATTTATTTGGCCATTTCTGAGCTCAGCTGGAACTATTATTTTACTTTTTAACAAAACTCTTTTATCATGCAGACATGAAAGTTATCTTATCCTAGATCTGGCTGATTTCCCAGCAACCCCAGCAACAATGACAATAGGGATGGATGATAGAAATAGTAGTTCAGGAACATCTGAAGGTTCCCCCGCAGCTTAATACCAAATCTATAAAACTATGTGCCCTTAATACAAGTAATGCAATAATCTCAATACTGTTCTAGATTCAAACAATCTTAAAATTTAGGAGTATGCAGAACAAAGCAAAGTTCATTCTAGCAGGCTGGGTGACAGGGAATAATTTAGGTTAATTTGGATGGGAGTTACTGTTTGAAAATGGCCAGTCATAAAACAATTATTTACATTGCTATTTGAGGCTGATGGAAGCTAAGTTCCACAATAACCCTAGGGACAAGATTGCTAAATAGATCTAACAGCGTGAAGGGTTATTCTTTGAGAAATGCTGTATTACAGAGGTATTTTCTTTTTGTTGGTGTAACCTCTTTCTGGAATTTTACAGCCAATATGCTATCTTAGTCCTGAATATTGTTTTGGGAAATAATATAGTACAGTCATTTTCCAGGCTCTTAGATTGCCACACAAATGTATTTCATCCCCATAATTTCACATGCCATTTTGGAATTTTGAATTTTGGAGTGTACATTAGTACATAAAACTCTAAACTTGACAAACATATACAAATAGACTTTAATTTACAACCATTCATTTAATGCCAATTTAAAGTTATAACATTGTCAAAAAGTGACTTATGACTTTTCCTCACACTTGCAACTATCAGTGTCCTCACAGCCATGTGATCAATATTCAGATGCTTGGCAACAGTTGTAGCATCCTGGGATCACCTCAGAGATGATATTCAGCAGTTTCAGACCAGTTCGGTAGAACTGGTAGCAGAAATTTTGAGTAGTCCGGAGAACCGGCAAATCCCACCTCTGACTGGCCCTGCCCCCATCTCTTCTCTTCCTCCCCTTGAGTCCCAGCTGATTGGCTGGGTCTCCTTTTGTTGCCCTGCACAGGAGAACAGAGCTGGAAAGCAGGTTAGTGGGGGGGAAATGGGATTTTGCAATATCCTTCCCCTGCCACACCCACCAAGCCACGCCCACAGAACCGGTAATTAAAAAATTTGAATACCACCACTGGATCACCTGACCTCCATCTGCAACCTTCCCATGGAGCTCCCAACAAGCAAAGACAATGGGAGAATTCATATTTCCTTAAAATATGAATAAAGCATAATAAGAATAAAGCAAACAAGGTAGTAAAATTGGATGCCATTCATTTAATGACTGCATCACTTAGCAGGAAAGTTCCAATCCTGATTGCGGCCATACGTTTGGACCTATCTGCACAATAATTATATTTTTGTTTGAATAATTTGCATTCAATATAAATGGAATAGAATGAATAAGTATCTAGAAGATTAACCTTACTGATTGTGTTTTGGAGAAACAGTAATAACATCTATAACATTTCTACATGCTAATTAAGGAACTTGCAATATCAGTGCCTACTGTATAAAAATGTGACCGTTTTCTAATTAAACAAGAATGAAGTATAGGAAAAGATATCATTGGGGAAATTATATTAATTTTTTCTCCCAAAGGTGCTCTTTTTTCTGAGAAGCAACTGGACTTTTTGTTTTTTCGTTGAAGACATTTTGCTTCTTATCCAATAAGCTTCTTCAGTTCTGACTAGATGGTGGAAAATGGAAGGATTTATACTCCTTGCAGACTCTGTTCTTTCAACAGTTCCAAGAAGGCTCCGTACCAATTTGCACCACTCAGGTGATCCTGATGACACAGATAAACCTCCAGGTGACCTTAACGACCTGCTAAAAGAATGCAAATGACCAGCTGCCTGCATGGAGTATAAATCCTTCCATTCCCCACCACAGCTGAAAAAGCTTTTTTGATGAGAAGCAAAGAAAAAAAACCAGAAAGTCCAGTTGCCTCTTGAAAAAAAAAAGCACCTTTGGGACAACCATGGCCTGGAGGACTGAAAATCTCAATAGACATATATTAACTTTTGTTTCCTGAAAATAGGATAGCTGCAGTAATTATAGTAATGTAGGAAAAGGATAGTCCAAAATGCTGCCCTTTTATAAGAAAGCTCCTGACCCTAACCCTAACCCTAACCAAGCATGAGAAAGCCTAAGAGTCACATACAGTTTCCTCTCATTTTTTCTAAGCATTAGAAGAACACAAAACAGAACTCCTGTAGAAGAAAGCAAAAATTCCTTCATAAATTAAGATACTCAACTCTATGACAACAGATTCAACTACAAGTTATATGAAGAATAATCACTAGGTCTTCTGAAAGTTGGCTTGAGCAGCTTGACAATCTCAGTGGCTCCTTTTGTTTCTATGTCGAAAGCTTTTCACAAAGAGCCAATTAAAACACTAAATCTATTCCTGTGAATGAAAGAATGTATGTGCAGATCCAAGTTTTAACCATTTAGCAATCCTACAATTTTGATGGCTTTGACAATCTTTTTAAACCTAGTTGGTTATCACATTATGCTATAAATAGAGCAATCACTTGGTCTACTTATATGAGCACTAATCTCAAAGATCAACAAATGTTAAAGGCAGACAAATAGTAATCTTGGATTCTGGCTCACAATTAAACTGAGGAACCACCAAGTGACAAATGCAAGCCTTATAATATATAAGCCTTGATCATCCTGTCTTGCTGTAATATCATTTATTTCTTTGGTCACACTATTTTCAAAATCAGTTAAAATAAAGTAATTGAAGACTTCAAAAACTGCTATTTTAAAAAAAATTAAATAAGCATTTTTCTCCAGATAAACTGCCAAATAGTGACAAAGGCTCTGATAAATTGCTAATAGCAGTATCTTCTCATATAAACCTTCCTAAAAGGAATTAATGTGATAGAGCTTCAAAAAACTTACACTAAACAAATTCATGAGTTAAACGCAGACATTTTTCACAGTAAATCAAGGCAAAGATCATACCAATAACACAATGTTTCCCCAAAAATACAACCTGCCCTGAAAGTAAGACCTAGCTTGATTGTTTACATGTGTTCCCAATATAAGCCCTACCCCCCCCCCCCAAAAAAAAAAATAAGACCTAATTAAGATCCCACCTGCTCCAGAGTGCACTGGTAAAAATTAAGCTAGGGTGGGGACGGAGGGAGGGAACTGCCCTACTATTTAACTTGAGACAGTTGTAACCAGTCCTTGTACACCCCAACACCTGCCTTGCCGGTTTATTTCTTCTGCAGCCGGCAAGGCTGGCAAAAGTTTTCCTGAAGGCCTCTATAGCTCATAACAAAGCTCCAGATAGATCTGAAGATCTGTTATCGGCTGCAAAGGCCTTCAGGAAAGCCTCGCCGGCTGCAGAAGAAGACATTCCTGAAGGCCTCTGACAGCAAAAAGGAGGTTGGGGGGCGACGCACACAAGTGAGGTTCGTCATGAAAATAAGACCTGGTGCCTTTTTTGGTGGCGAAAAAAATAATAATAAGACAGGGTCTTATTTGGGGGAAAACATGGTATGCAGAACTCAAATCAGAAGATCAGTTTACTTTAATCTGTGAAAAATATAATAGCAGTAGACTAGTTTCATATCTATTCCCAACATCAGTCAGCAACTTCTTTCTTTATTAAAAACGAGGAAAAATTATCAAGAGCTGCAACAATCAAGATAAGAGTTGGTTTAAAAAAATCACACTTGGATACGGACACTGCAAGAATGAGTTGTTCATCTTTTTTAAGAAGACATACCTTTGTTTCAGCAGGTTTCATAGTTGATGCCTTTGATGCAACAGAAGTCTGGGCCTGCATTAAGGTACAAAAAAGTGTGAATTATGGTAATTATCTTTTATACACCTTTTTAAAAAACTAAAATTATGAACATTCTACCCTAATATAGCACATTATATGTCAAAACTATACTGGACCCCATGACAGATAGGAATGCAATGATAAATTTATGCAATGACAGATAGGAATGCAAAGTTCAGTTAGTTCCAACAAGTTGCATAACTCAAAATCATAGACAAATGTTATAGCAACAATACTCAGATAGGAATGGAATTATTGCAACATATTGCCTCTAATCCTCAACTCTCACAAGTAGTCCAGAACAGCATTATTATATGGGAGGCCCCTGAGAATTCCAAAAGGACCAAAAGGGTTGCCCTCCACCCTACATTCTGACAAGTTAATCAAGAAAAGAAAACAGTGTCCTCTTCATTGGGTGCCCAGACCTGAATCCTGCTTGAAAAAAGAGTCCAGATAAATTATTTCCCCCAGAATGCCCTATAGCTGTTCACCAATGACTGTCTCAATAACAGTCCAAAAGGAAAGGTTAGAGATTACTGATCATCATTTTAGAAGGGATGCATCACAAACCTCATTCTATTCTAGCACTGGAGATGTTATCTGGTTTGATAATGAAATGTCTTCCAGAAAACAATCAAGCTCAGACAATACCAAGGATCCCAAGCATCCTGCACAATACCTATCTTAAAGCAGTCACATTTATTACTCCTGTGCAGCAAATACTGATCTATTGAGTTATGAATGAAACAGAAACCATATTTTTGTGCTCAGCTCAGGAAAAAAAAAACAACCTAACTTGAAAAATTCCATCAGAATATTTCCAATTGGCTGGATTCCAAAAAAGTAAAACTCAAAATATTGTATTTCTAAGGAGAAGATTAGAAATTCTTGCTAGATTTTAAAATCCACCAGATTACTTTGCAAAACAAAATAGCATGATCTGCCCAAAGAGATCACCATGTGCAATTCAACTTTGCTAATGTTGATTTCACTACCCATTTCTAAAAGAAAGTTGAAGCACGCAAAACAGAGTAACACATATGGCACTTATTGTTTTAATAAGCAATTTAAATGCTTCCATAAAATTTGGATAACAGGTTGTCATTTGAATGTATGACAAATTGAAAGCAAACTAGATTTGGGAAATTCTGTACATCCCTAGTAAAATCCCAGATAGATTTAATTATTATTCTATTATTCTGTTATCTGGGATTGTACTAGTGAAGTCTGTACCAAATGGCAGCTGAATCCATGCACTGCACCAAACCACTTACTTAACCACTTAATGTTATGTGTAAACCTAATCATTATTTAGAAGGACAAGGTAAACACTGAACACCTAAAAATATTTAAAGCAAGCCATGCTAAATATTAAATATGACTCCAGAGCAGTGTTCTCCAACTGGGGCTTGGCATGGGGGGAAGGAAGGATGGTTTTGTGTGAAGGGCAGGTGCTGCGGGCATAGTTTCATTAGTGGACCTGCATGCACCAGTGCCTGCCACTTGCGCAAGTAAGGCTCCATGTGCTGGTGCCTGCTGCTCGCATGAATTGGGCTATGCATGCATGCCGGCCCACCACTCATGCAGACCAATTGCTAATAGACCACACCCTGATTGTGGGCCATAGCCCACAGGTTGCGGACCCTTGCTCTAGAGGAAATGGATTATCTGGAAACATTTAAAAACAATGAACGTGGTATAATCATCCTGACACACCTGTCATACATAGCTATTTCAGATGGCAAATAATACATATTTACATAGTATATACATCTATATCAACAGTTCTTTATACTCCTAGTCTATTATTTTTATATCCTAATCTCATTTTAGTTTAAATTTTAAATCCTTCCTTTTTCCCATCCAGTAGTAACATTTTTCCCATACTTTATAATATTCAGATTCATCTTTATTTAATTGCAATGTTAGTTTATACATTTCTGTGCATGTTCATATTTTTTAATTATCTACGCTTCATCTGGAATTTCCTTAAGTTTCCATTTTTGAGCATAGACTAGTCTCACAGCTGTAATCACTTGTATTGTTAGATATGTCATTTCTTTATTGTACCTTTCTATGTTAATTCCCAACAGAAAGAGTTCTGGTTTATATTCACGTTTGATTCTACTCTTTTCTTGTAACCAACTCTGTATTTTATGCCAAAAATCTTAGGCTTTCCTACAAGTCCACCAAATATGGTTGTATGATCCATTTTCTTGGGAACATTTCCAGCATATGGGATACATTTTTGCTAATTTTGTTGGAGGGATGTGCCACCTATAAAACATTTTGTATGGATTTTCTTTGTACGATGTGGCCAATGTTATTTTTTTATTTCTTTCTGATAGAATTTGCCATTTATCCAAATTAATACCATGTCCAATATCTTTCACCCATGCCAACATCATTTCTTTTACTTGTTCCTCCTCTAATTTATATTCCAATAGGACTCTAAATTTTCCTTATCAATTTATCATCTGTTCCCAGTAGTATTTCATCTAATTTCATTTTTTGTCTACTAATTCCCTGATCTTTCATATCTTTTCTATATCATGATTGGGCCTGTAGGTGGTGCTTATTGGTGACCTGTGGCAAAAGTAGGAAATGAGTGATGCCAGTGGTGGGATTCAAATTTTTTTACCACCAGTTCTATGGGCATGGCTTGATGGGTGTGGCAGGAGAAGGATCCTGTAAAATCTCCAGTCAGAGGTGGTATTTGCCAGTTCTCTGAACTACTCAAAATTTCCCCTACCAGTTCTCCAGAACTGGTCAGAACCTACTGAATACCACCTCTAGGTGGTGCAGACATCCTGACTATCACTGATCTCTCTGAAACCATCAGCCATGGATTCTTCTGGACTGGTTGAGTGGAGTAACAATGGTCTCCTTTCTGGCCAATTCAAATCAGAATGGTGAGGAAGAGAGGTTGAGTCTGAAACCCCTGCTTTGGGGAGGGCGGTGTCAGAGGGAGGACCCAATAGTTTTACCCACTGCTAATACCTACATTTGGCTATTGGGACAGATCTTTCATCAGTTTAAAACCAAGTATCCTTAGCGCATGAATGATCTTCAATTTTCTGCTGATCTTTTCTAAGGCCCTAAAAGCCCAGCTCTGTCTCTGGGCCAGTTGCTACAGATGTATGCAAGGACTCATTTGTTTGTTTGTTCATGGTGATTTTATTCCTATAAAGCCCCGCATGTCATATGACTAGCTATCTTCCATGGTTTTTACCTGTGTTGTACAATATGACATAGTGGCATGCTTCAGGTCCTGTTGATTAAGAAATATAATCTAGCTGGACCCAGAAAATAGTCTTTCCCTATTGCCGTGCCCACCCTCTATAATAGCATCCTCCCTTGAGATTGACTTGACTCCCAACCTTATCCACCTTCAACAGAATTCCTCAAAACATGGCTTTGGCCTCATGTGGTGGGCTTCTTTCTTGGGATCCTCTGTGGTAATGTGAATATTTTGTTTAATTGTTCCTTCAGGATACTTTGGTGTTTTTTTATACATAAGTTTCCTCTGTTTTTAATTTTCTGAAACTGCCCAGAGTCATTTTTGGAGTTGAGCAGACTCCAAAAATAAATAAATAACATTACAAAAGAGGTTGAAGAGAAGAAGACCGTATTCTGTCAGCACAAGGGAGACACCCAGCCATATAATAATTAACTTTAAGTAGGAAAGAAATCTAAAATCAGTAATAAATGCATTTAGTTAACATTGTAAGCTTTATTGAGTGGGAGAGTTAACTTTTAAAATGTTTGAACAGAAGCATATAAATCACTAAAATATTTGCTTATTTATTGTTTCTTCACTATGCTCACCACAAAGATGGGTGGGGAGGAGATGGGCGTGGAAGGCTTGCTTAACTATTGCTGTTCTTTGGCTGTTTATTTAGAGTTTAAATAACTCTAAATAGTTCATTACTAATTCATAGTAATATGAATTGCTTTATATGTCTGAAAAAGAAACTACCCACTTGTTTTATTTCGTTAATACAGAGAGGAAAAGAAAGGACAGGAAGGTTTGTTGAAACAGTTCCTATGAACTCATGAAGCTTCTGTCACCCTCCCAATCAATTCCAGGCTATGATTCCAGCAAACAGAAAGGTCAAAATGAAATAACTGCAAGCTGCATTGCATGGAGCTATGTGACTAGATGTATCAACTCTTCTTCCCCTACCAATCACATGATCAAATTTAAAGAGAGAATTTCAGAAGAAATTCCTTTCTAATTTTAAAATTGTAATCATGCAATCCTGCATGAATCACTACAGCTTCCAAAGCTGCAATACAGAGTGCATTGAAATCAGAGCAGCTGGGTGCATTGAAACAAAAACATACATTGTCACAAATCCCCTAAACCAAGGGTCCCCAACCACCGGGCCCCAGACCAGTACCGGTCTGTGGATCATTTTGGACTGGGCCACAAAGAATGAATAATCGTGATTAAAATATATATTTTATATTAGCTAAAGCTAAGAAGCCCTTTACTGTTGGCGAAGATTGATTTTGCCGGTCCTTGAAAAAGTGTTTCTGCATGAAACTGGTCCCTGGTACAAAAAAGGTTGGGGACCACTGCCCTAAACTCAAAGTTTTACAGATCTCAAAGGATTTATTAGGAAAAAGATGTAATCTCAAGACATTTAGAAGAAAGGAAACATCATCTTGAACAACCTGATAAATACATAAAGAGTGTTGAGGTAATTCCCCATGAGGAGAATGAAGCGCATACAGGGAGATGTAATGAGAATAGTGAAGAATAACACACAGAGAGCACACAGATACACTGTACAGTAAATGTAGGTTTTTACTTCCCATAAACGTTTAAGCAAAGTCCAAGATAAGCAATCCAAATCATTCACAGGTAAAACAGTCAGTTTTCAGTTCAGCGATAATCCAAATATCAAAGTCCAGTGTCAATAATAGTTCAGTAACAGACTTACATCAACGATCAGTAACAGTCATTAGGAGGAATGGCAATACTCTCCAACAGAAGGAACAGAGAGACTCACTCACACTGAGACTAAACAACCCAGGTTTCTGGCTCCATCTTATGGCCATTTGCAGAACCACACCCTAATACAGTTTTAGCATTCTCTTAAAGATAGAGTATTAAAATGTCTATCCTAGTTTATATATTTCCAACCCAAATAACTATTAGGTGACTTATATTCCTAACAAAGATTAAAGTATATACAGTCATTGAGTTTGTACACAAATACAAAGAATATTGGACTTAAGCATATACAAACCAAAGCAATTAAAATGTAACATTTTAATACTTTTAAAGTATATAAAGTATAGGATTTTAATACAAAAATCCTTATCTACATCATAGAAATAAGGATATGGAGCAGAATGTCCTCTATTTCTGAATTCTGATATAAAGACTTCTACTTATTTTTGCTGGACTTGTCCTGGTTTCTGATATTTCCAGTTATTTATCAAGGTAATTTAGGAAAACATCCTCTTTTTCTTGTCGCCACTGTTCTGCCTCTGATTTTATTTCTAAATAATTTTTATTGAAGAGATATTTTTATAAAATAAAAACTATACAAATTTAAACACTGATTTTAAAAGAACAATTTTTTTCTATCTGAGAGTCGGAGGGCTTTTCATAGCAGATATTATGCTTCCCTCAATGTTTACTCTGCTTGAGATGAAGAAATGAGTATGAATGAGTAGTCTAAAAAGCTGGTTATCATTTTTATGAGTGCAAGATGGCATTCCAAACATTATGTACAGGAAATCATCTAACCTAATTAAACACCAGACACATAAAATAATGTTGATTGTAGCATCTTTTCACTACATCGATGGAGAGCCCATTCACAAAAAAATTTCAAGACTGTAAATCTGGGGTCAAGGTTGACTTAGCTTTCCATCCTTCTGAGGTCAGTAAAATGAGGACCCAGATTGTTGGAGGCAATATGCTGACCCTGTAAACCACTTAGAAAGAGCTGTAAAGCACTATGAAATGGTATATAAGTCTAAGTGCTATTGTTATTGCTATTGTTATTGCTATCAAACTGTTTTTCCAATCGAGAACTCTCTTTTTATTTCCTACCAAATGTACAATTCTTCATATAAGATCCAAGTTTTTTAAAATATAATTCAAAAATAAATCTATTAAAACATTAACTTTATGATAACAAAATTGCAAAAAGGATTACTAAAATATTTTACAGTATTAATATTTGCAGATTCTGCATGTTCTGTAAATCACTGTTTCTGAGGTGATGGGCATGGGAATCTCACTATGCAAGTTAGCAGATCTTGACATTCCAGCTTTATAGAATACCAAAACAATGAAAAAGTAATGTGACTGAAGTTCAGTTGCATAAAATTTCAAAGTGAAACAGATAATCTTGCAGCAAACTTAAAATTGTCCACTTTGACTATACTCTTTTTTTTTTAATTATTGGTGGTTGGCCATACATTTCACAAGCAGAAGAAAGCTTGTGACTCAAGGATCACATACTGAAACTAAAAGGCAAATATGAAAGTATTGCCTAGTAACCAACAATAGCTGAATGATTCATAACTAAATAGAATTTGGAGTGTCTCTGGCATGTTTTGAGAAAGGCACACCCAGATATAACAGGAAAAAAAACCCTTCCTGACTTCACTGAAAAGAGAGAGGGATTTCATGCATACTGTAGAAACCAGCACTTTATGAAAAAGCAGGAGTGCCCCAGTGGTTAAAAACTTCATGCTATCTATCTGCAAATCTACCCATTTTTGCATTAACTCATAGGCAAGCTGCTAGATTCACTAGAAATCAGGAGGCTATGAGAATTCTAGTTGTCCCTGCAGCAATGAAAGCCAACTGCATGACAGTTCAACTCATAATAGGATTTTTGTTGTGGAAAAAATAGGAGGCAGGAACACTAGGTACACTCCCTGCATCGTAAAATAGACAAATAAAAATGTCTCTCCCCAAACCTCATAGGCTTCTGCGTCTATCACTATCAGAATGTGTGAAAGAAAAAAAGTTTTACATTGAGCCAAGTCCAACAGCCTTCCTTGGATTGTTCATCAAACACATCAAGTAAGTTATGTTCCAACTGGCTAAAATTTTAATTTTTTTTAAATTAAAATTTTTAAATTTCTGGGCACTTATATCTCAGGGACCTCTCAGGGACTATGAATGCTAACATGCTTGTGAAGAAGGCACAGAAGAGGCTGTACTTCCTCAGAATGCTCAGGAAGATAAATCTATCTCAGCATCTACTTCTGTCCTACTTGGCATTCTTGGCATTCTTGCATGGTATGGGAGCAGCTCTGTAGCAGACAAAAAAGCTCTACAGAGAATAATTAAAAATGCCCAGAATATCATCAGACTCCAGCAACCAGCCCTGGATGACATCTTCGCATTTCGCTGTTTGAGGAAATCGCACATTCTCAGAGACTCTTCCCATCTTGCTCACAATTTTTGTGAACTGTTGCCTTCTGGCAGAAGACATAGAACAATTAAAAGTCAGACAACACGTTTTCTGAACAGTTTTTATCCCAGAGCTATAATTGCACTTAACAATGAACTTAAGGACCACCCTGAGTGGGCTGTTGAACAGTATTACTTGATCTGTTGTGTGGATGTTATATGTTTTTAGGGGGAACCTTGAGTGTGTTTGGGGATTGTCATGTGTGTGTGTGTGTTTGTGTGTGTGTGTGTGTTGGGTCTGGTCTTTGGGTGGTGTTATGTGAATTACATTGTGTGTGTATACTGTGTATATTCATACAATGACAATAAAGTATTATTATTGTTATTATTATTATTAAAATTGTAACAAGTATTCTACGTATAGAACAAAATTTTTAAAATGTGTTTTGCCTTGAAATTAAAATATTTGAATAGGTGTCCTAAGATACAAAAGTTGTAACTTTGGAACATTTTACAAAGCTCTGTATCCCTTCTGAGATACTTAAGGAAACTGAGCTTCCAAAGTGGTTGGCTAGGCCTTTTAAAGATCTGCCTCAAAGAAACCTTAATGACAAAGGACATGACTGTAACTGTGCTCAGAAGAATGGCCTCTCCTGCATGTAAGACAACACGATCCAAACCAATCCTTTCCTCATGAACTGGAACCACTTCTAAAATTGCCCCTCCTAAAGTTGGCTGAGAATTCTGGATTGAAATTTCACTTTTCCATTTTTGCTCAAAGTGAAGCATCCTTTCTTTGCTTTGGGAAATGTCAACCTAAGCAATTAACTTGAGAAATATACTGTTTCTTTGATTCAAGCTAAAAAAATAGGGAAAAAATTCCTTTGGAACTTTTAAATCTTGGCATGGAAATATAATTTGTGACCTACCATCACATGCAAAAGATATCTTAAGGGTGGAACCTGGGGAAAGCAAAAAGTTTGCAGTTTTCATACAGAAAATTACAGGAATACCTTTGAACTATCTTTCCGATGCTGAGAGCAGCCAGAATACTGGAAGTTTTTCAATTATTTCTGAGGAAAGTAGAGCGGGCAAGTATTAAAATTACTACCAGATGAGATTTGGCAATTCCTTGTACAATATAGTCATTGTTATTTATGGTGAGAAGTAAATATAAATTATATAAATTCCTCTCCCCTCCCCTTAAGAAAATGTTTCCATTGTTTACAAAGTCTCATTTTCAATTCGATTACTCATTTTGTCATAGGCAGGTAAACTTCTATGTTTTTTTTAAAGTTGCTCTTTCCTGCAGTGTCACAGAGTTGCAAGCTGTATTCACTATGCCATATCAAACCAGCAGTGCTAAGAGAAAGAGAAATTTAATATTCTGCATTTTTAAATTTTATCAGTGAATCCTCCTTGCATAGAATATGTTCAGTGCAAGGAAATCTGAAATTACTGGAATCAATTTCCTAGCTTTCTCCAGCTCATGTCCTACATATCAACAAAATATCCCATTTATTTTTTTACTTTTACACAATTGACTTATTTAAAACATAAAGGGCCTGTCACATTGGCCGACGGATGCAAAACGTTTGTAAAAAGGACAAGCAGACGAGAAAATGTTCCATCCGTTGTTATCCGCTCTCAAAAGTGCCCCGAATTTGCATAAGCAGAGCGGACAACAACGGAAAGGAACGGACAGGGGGAGGACGTAGCCAGGATGGAAAGTAGATGCTCCACGGAAGCCTAACGGATGGAAGCGGATGGGAGCGGATGGCACATCTGCAGGGCTTCCAGGGGAGCACAGTGAAGCGGACGCGTAGCGGAAAGAGCAGATGCAGAGCGGATGCCGAACGGATGAAGTGGATGCAGAGCGGAAGCCTAGCGGATGCCTAGCAGATGCAGAGCGTTCACTGCGCATGCGGGGAAGATGCATTGCGTCAGCCCCGCCAATATAAAGGGAAGCAGCTTGCAAGCAGGAGGAAAGTCCTGCTGCCAGACACAGCTCCAGCCAGCCAGCCAGCCAGCAAGCCAAAAACCATGGGGAAGAAGAGAAAGCCTCTGCTATCTGCTGCCAGCCCTGGCAAGAGGGACAGGGCCACCATCCCACCCCCTGGCCCTGACTCTGCTTCTGCTGGGGCTTCTGCTGCTGGGGCTGACTCTTCTGGTGCTGGAGCTTCTGCTGGCGCTGCTCCTGGTGCTGGGGCTTCTGCTGGTGCTTACTCTGCTGGCGCTGCTCCTGGTACTGGTTCTTCTGCTGGTGCTTACTCTGCTGGTGCTACTCCTGGTGCTGGTGCTTCTGCTGGGGCTTACTCTGCTGGCACTGCTCCTGGTGCTGGTGCTTCTGCTGGTGCTTACTCTGCTGGCGCTGCTCCTGGTCCTGCTGGTCCTGTTGGTCCTGCTGGGGCTCCTGGTCCTGCTGGTGCTGCTGGCGCTGCTCCTGGTGCTTACTCTGCTGCTGCTGATCCTGGTCCTGCTGGTCCTGCTGGTGCTGCTGGTGCTTACTCTGCTGCTGCTGATCCTGGTGCTGCTGGTGCTGCTGGTGCTGGTGCTGGTGCTGCTGGTCATGCTTGTCCTGCTGGTCCTGCTTTTGCTGCTACTGTTGTTGTTGCTGCTGGTGGTGGTGGTGGTGTGGAGGAGCAGCCCCTACAACCTCGAAGCCCCTCTGATGAGGGCCCAGATGGCCCTGCCAGAGGGAGGAAGAGTAGACGCGTGAACGAGAACGGGAGAGGAGGCAGTACTCCATCGAAGAGGAACATGAGGATGAGGTGCTGGAATGGCTGAGGGAGAACGAGTATCTTTGGCAGAAGGGACACAGGCTTTATCGAGACACCAAAAGGAAGCAGGCTGCTTGGAGAGAGAAGGTGGAAAGGCTGGGCTACACTTTGAAGATGCTCCTCGGCTGGTGGAAGCACATGCACACCTGGTACGGGAAGCTGCACCTCAAGAAATCTGGCCAGGCCACGGTCAAGCTGACAGACCAAGAGACCTACATGATGGCCAAGTGCAGCTTCTTGGATGGTGAGATCTGCCACCAAGGAGCAGCCCCTCTCACAACCCTCTCTCTCAGGCAGTCCGCAGACAGCCAGTCCTCTTCTGGCCAAGAGTCAGCTCCTGTGTCCAGGCAGGTATCTGTGGAGCATGCCATGACTGAGAACCCCCCGACAGCTGCACTACCCGTGGCGGAGCGCGTGGAGGACCCCCTGATGCAGTGGGAGCAAGGAGAGGGCACTTCGACCACAGCCCAACCCGCATCCACCCCCAGCTCCACCTCCACCAAAAGGCAGAGAGGCAGACCGGAGGGGCCGAGCCACACTGTCCTGCTGGAGAGCAGGGACACCATCAGAAGCAGCGTAGATCTCCTCTCTCAGCTGGTACACACTGACGTCCCATCCTACAACCGCAAGCCCTTCCTCACCTACGTCAACCAGACTCTCATGAACATGTCGGAATCACAGTACCAGGTGATAAAGGACAGAATTACCGGTCTTCTTCACAACCCTCCAGACCCAGCTGAACATGCTCCCACCCAGTCCAGGCCTGCTCCTCCAACCCAGGTGATGTCACTTCCCTTCCAAGGCTTTCCACAGGCCCTCACCTACCAAGGCTATGGCTACCAGGAGCTCCAGCAGCACAGGCAGCCCTTCCCAGTCCAGGCACAGGTACATCGAACGCCACCGGTGCCACTGATGCTACCGATGCCACCCACTCCACCGATGCCACCCACTCCACAGATGCCACCAATGCCACAGATGCCACCCACGCCTCACCTCGCTCAGCTGCAGACCAGACATCCCCACAACACTGCTCCTTCCTCCACCCCACAGCCAAGCCCGGCCTCTGAACATCTGTCATCGGTATTGGGGCTGACACCCCATGTCCTGGAGGAAGGGGCTCTCAACATCACAGGACTGAGCCAGCTCTCTGAGAGCTTCCTCCACACACCATCCCTGTTGTCCTCTAGGGGCCAGGCACGCCTCAGACCAGCACTCCAACAGCAGCCACCTCCACAGCACCTGGACCCTTCACCCCTGAGACTGGGCACGCCTCAGAGTGACTAAGAAGAGTGCCAGAGACTGGGTGGCTACCTGTTGACTTTATCTTTGCTTGGGACACTTGGGTCATTTTGCTTTTACAGCTTGTTATTAACAAAGATTATCTTTGCTTCACACACTTGCTTCATTTATTTTATTAAATAAAGTCTTGGTGGAAACTTTTAGAAATGGTTTAAGCTTTTGCATGCTTGTGGGATGGGTTAAGATAGCAGTGGGATGGACAGGGATACCTTTGGGATGGGTAATAGCTGTGGGATGGGCAGGGATACCTTTGGGATGGGTAATAGCTGTGGGATGGGCAGGGATACCTTTGGGATGGGTAATAGCTGTGGGATGGGCAGGGATAGCAGTGGGATGGGTTAGGATACCTGTGGGGTGGGTAATAGCTGTGGGATGGGCTAGGATACCTGTGGGATGGGTAATAGCTGTGGGATGGGTAATAGCTATGGGATGAGTAATAGCTGTGGGATAGATAAACCTCCGGTGCAAACATAGTGGGACTGTATGGTCCACCCTCCCAGGTGCCACACCTATGGCCCTTCATTATCAATAACAATGTAATCATTGATCAACACATTTCAACATAAACACAACTCTTTATTAAATGCCACGTTCATTGAAGGCCAACTCAACATACATGGCCCAATCTCATCAGTGTGATGAGACAGGCTGAAGGAAGCATCCATTAATCATCTATCATCCTGTCTTGCCACTCCACTGATCCAGCTGGGGAGTTGCACCAGTGTTTCAGGAGGTTGCGCTGCTTCTTCCCTTCACGTGAAGCTCTGTTGGGGCCTTGCACATCCACAGTATCTATCAGGTTTCGCCCTTGCCTCCATTCACCAGGCTCCATGTCCCCATTGCCTTGTTGGAGGTCCACGAGCCTGTTCTGCAATACTGGGTAGTGGGTGCGCATGAGATTGTGCAGGATGCAGCAAGCTTCCACGATCCTCCTCACGGTCTCTGGGCGATGCTGCATTGTGGTGAGAAGTACCTGGAACCTCTTGGTCAGGATGCCAAAGGCGTTCTCCACCACCCGCCTTGCCCTGGACAGCCTGTAGTTGAAGATCCTCTCTTCACGGGTGAGGCATCTGGAGGTGTAGGGCTTCATGAGCTAGGTTCTGAGGGAGAAGGCGTCATCCCCGATGAAGTAGGGCACATCTTGCGTGTCGTTGGGTAGGGGGTCTGGATCTGGGAAGCCCATGATAAGGTTGCGTTCCAACCCCTCCTTGAGATGACTGGCATTGTATACCTGGGCATCTGAAGCTGACCCGTTGCCTGAAGCATCGATGTACATGAACTTGTAGTCAGCATTGACCATGGTGAAGAGGATGATGCTGAAGAAGCCCTTGTAGGCTGGTGCTTTGCAGGCCACGTGCTTGCCATCTATGGCTCCAACAGTGTGGGGGAAGTTCCACCCCTGATACCACTGCTCTGCAACTTTCTTCCATCCTTCTTCAGTGGAGGGGCACTGGAGGAGCTCCTACATGTATTCTTCAATGATGGCCTGCACCACTTCTCTGACCACAATGCTGATGGTGTTGTGTGGCACCCTCCAGCCGTACTGCATGCTCCTGTACATGGTCCCTGAGGCCAGGTGGCGCAGAGTCAGTGCCACCTTGAGCCCAGGGTCCAGGCTGGACTGGAAGTTGGTGCTCTGCTTGGTCAACCTGGGTCTCAGCCGCTCCACAACTTCGTCAAACATGGCTGGAGGCATCCTCAGGAAGTTCTGGAATGCACGAGGGTCTTCGTTCCTCAGCTCCACCATCAGCTTGTTATACAGTCCATACTTGGCTCTTCTGGTGATTCTTCTTCGGACCCAGACACTTCTTGGCCGCCTCCTTTTCTTCGTGTAGAACAGGTGAAAGAGCCTGTAGATGGCTTTTGTAGAACGATGTTGTTCTACTGTTGTAGAACAATGGTGGCTACCAAAAGGAGTGTGTGATGATCCATGGTGGAGATGACTGGATGCTGTGGAAGAGCAAGAGCAAGAGCAAGGCTGAAGAGGTCTGCACCACAGGGCTGCTGGACTGAAAGTGAGATCCAGGTGAGTTCCTCCCCCTTTTTATAGGAAATATAGGTTTTCCACTAGGTGTCCTTTTGCATCCTCTAGACATCCTGCAGACATCCTAAATATCCGAGATACGTCCCCTATACGAACGTTTTTTCCATTTTAATGCTTTGTATGCGAGCTGCATCCGCTTTCATCCTTTCTCCATCTGTGCTACTAACACTGCGTGTCCATTCCGCATCCGTTTCGCTTCCTCCCTGTGTCCGTTTTCTGCTGGAGCGGATGCAAGTTGTGCGAATGCGCAGCGGATGCCTAGTGGATATAGTGGATGCGTAACGGATGACGGATGTAGAACGGATGTTCCCCGTATGCGTTGCGGATGCAGATCGGACGTGTGGGATACATTTTCCGCTCAAAAAGTTTTGTGCAGCTCAAAACTTTTTGAGCGGATGAAATGTCAGTCGATGGATGCTGGACGGATAGAGAGTATGAAAAACAGACGCAGTGAGTACAGAACGGATGCATCGCGTTAACCAACAGATGGCAAGTGTTTCTCTCCGTTTTACATCCTCTTTCCATCCGTTGGTGCTGTGTGACAGGGGCTTTAGATCTGTTACTGATGTCTTATTGCATATGTTCAGAATATACAGTATCCTACAAATGTATCCAGACATGCTGGGATTATAATCCAACCTTGCTGGGAATTCTGAAAATTGTGGTCTCAAGAAATCTGGAAAATATGAGTTTCAAAAAAGAAAAACCTCCTCATAAAAAAATAGAATATATAGCACCTTTTTCCCTATCATACTATAGTTCCATATCCCTCAAGAGAAAGTCTGCAAAGAAAAAAGCAGAACAGTAAAATTGTCATCTATAGCAAAAGTTCCAAACCCCCAGTCCGTGGACTGATCCTGGTCTCTGGCATGCCAGAAACCGGGCTGCACAAACCAAGTGAAGCCCCATCTGAGGAATGCAGGCATCACGTGAAATAAGACCCCCTCTGGTCCACAGGAAAATGTCTCTCCACAAAACGGGGCCCAAAAGGTTGACCTATAGTAAAAATTCACATCAGAGCTACAATTTCAAAATAATTAAGAGACCTAGTCCAACTACTGTAAAGAGAGAGTGATAGTCTGATTCCAATGAATCAGTGAATCAATTTAATGGTGCCTCAATCTTGCAACATAACTGTATTGCATTCAAACAGATTTCATTGTTGCATTTACATAGAATTACAACTTCAATGTAACTGGACCCAATTATGATTAAAATAATTAGAAAAGCAATATTATTGAACTATCAATTGGATCTGGAAAAATAATGCTCATAAAATAAGCCTTTGATTTAAACTAATGTAGAAAAAAAACTGCACAACTCAAATTACCACTGACACATAGAGTCAGGAAAAGAATTTTGCACAATCCTAAAAATATTCCTAAATTGCACCTAATGAAACTAAAAGAAAAAAAACCTCAATGAGTAAAGAATACAAAACCCTGAGCTCCAGAGTCAAATGATGCTTTCTAAAGTAAGGGGCCACTGAAAACCAAGTTGTGTATCATTGAGATGTTCAGGGCATTATTCTGGCATTCAAATTGGGCCTTTATTAAAGTTAATATTCTCTTGATGGAGCAAGATCTCACCACTGTCTTGGTACCTACCTAAAGTTGTACAGAACTGTGGTTCAAGAACAACTCAAGGGCTATAGATTCCCCATAGTGAAACATAATATTTTAGAATAATTTTTTTTAAATTTTTAATCTGCCTCTGATGAAATTTTGCTTTCAACTTCATTCACGTTCATTACTACAGAATGTTCATTGGAATAATTCGATAAAATTGTCTGCAATTCATAAACAAAACTTCTCCTTAAAAAGTATTTTTAAAGCATTTTCTTGTTGAGCATAAATGTATGTTGTGAGAGCAAAAACTTTAAAAGATCTTATTTCAATAAAGACCATTCACTTGGCCACCCTGGGCTCAAATTTCTAAAGTTACAATTTTCAATTCAATGAACTAAGAAAATTATAGTAATAAAACCCTTGTCACAGTTTAATGTGTATGTATGCCACTGTATTTAATAGATTGACTTCCTGATAAGTATTCTCAGGACTAAATTCCAATTCAGGTCAACTAACTCCAAACCTCATAATCAAACAAAATCATTTCCTAAAATATGAAATGATACATATTTATTAAATTAAGGGGGACAGAGAATATACTATAGGTAGCTTAGCAATGACTTGTTTTGTAAAGCAACAACAGCAAATAACATTGCAATAAATGCTACCTATGGGTTGTAAGGGCAATAGTTACTTAGGCATGTCTCAACAAACATATCCTGCCACTCAGATGACCACACCCTAAAAAATGCAATCTAAATATTGAGAACCAGAAATGAATTTTTAAGTCAATTATGTGGAAGTCTTATAAATTTATTAATAATAATATTTAGATTTGTAGAGCTCTTGTTCTGCTTTAAAGAACTTTCAAGCCACTATTTTCATAATAATCTTCCTGGGAGGCTCAGGAAAAAACTGCCAAGCAACTCTTGAAAAGGTTTTACTCTGTGAATAAAACAAGAGACCCAGCCAATAGTTTAACAATCTGTTAGAAATCCTAAGAAAGCACTCATTTAACTATGTGAGTCTCAAAACCTACAAACTGAAGGATCCTGTTTCTATAATATGAAAAAGTGCAATCTCAGAGAAGAAAGGAGGAAGTATGATAGAACTAGCCCACAACATTGACAATCACACAAACATTTCAGGAAAAGAGTACTCACACGATACAGCTCATCAATTCTGCTCTGAGTTTTTGATGTCGCCTACTCAGATCCTTAGCACAATTTTGTTTTTCTTACAGTGCTTATCACGTCTGCCTATGACTACAATTTTAACATTGTCTGTGGCATTTTGGAATAGTACAGCAAAGCCAAATGAACAGTTTCCAAACTCCCTCTGCCTACAGCCTTTCTGCTCCACCCCCTTATGAATATGGTAAAAAGCTACGTAGTTGACAGCAGCCACTGAGTCAGGACAAAAATAAACTCAACAGTTAATGCAGTCAAATAGAAAATATTTCCTAAGCCAAATATGCTTACTCCACATCACTAATTTTAGTGCAAAAAGACTGCAGTTATCCCTTGATATTAGTATTGCTTAGCTTGTAGGATTCATAGAAGCCATTGTAATTTGTAGACATAGAATAATTACTAAATGTACCAGGAGTTGTAGAAGTGTGAGCATTAATAAATTATTTCCAACTTGTTTGTTTTTCTAACAGCAAGAGAAGCGCTGTCTATACACACCTCAATTATGCCCCCCCACAGCAAATCCACAAAACAATACTCAGCAATTTTTATTCATCAGAAGAAGCAATAAACTAAAAAATCTTTCAGTTTTTTCCACTATGATTCTTCCTTGCTTCATATTTAAAATATGATTTTCTTAATAGTGTAGATAGAATACACCATTATTAAATGCCTTTTAGAATAAATATTATAAATATTTAAACAAAAACATCTGGGTATTTTGAATTTGATCAGACATTTATGCTAATCTAGAGCACATAAGATCATTTCATTTTAGAAACACAATAAAACTAAATGCCTGTTAAGCAGTAAGTACTGTATAGCATGTTTTTTGTAGCACTATTTTTGGCCCAACAAATTCTTAGGCTTGGACAATGCTACCTTCAACCACTGATGATTTTTGGACATAAAACTAAATTATTGTTCAGATTATAAAAATAACTCTAAATTACCTAACAGATTGCATTAAGCCAAAACACAAAGAATCATGTTCTGTGAGATGGGGAACTCTATAAATTTTATAATAAATAAATAACGTGACCTTTTTGATTGTTATTTTGGTTTGGTATGCCACATGAGTCTAGCTACTATATAGCTATTCAGCAAGAAGGATTAAATGTATAAATTCAATTGGCAGTTGAATTTAATTTAGATGAGATACAAGAAAAAAATATATATTTTTTTTCTTTACAACAGCTTGACATACCATCAATGCAGAATCTATGGTCAATTTGAATTATGATTTGTTTGTAGACTGTCTCAAAATACTAAGGCCAAGCAGCAAATGTTAATCTTCTCTCTGCAGACATTCAAGCTTCACAACACTATCAGAACCAGCCAAATTATTTTGGCATCTGAGCCAGAACTTCTACAAGCAACTTTTTACCTTCCTAACAGTAAAGTATAATAACGAACAATAGCCTGTTACCATTTCTCCACAAAACTGAACCAGCTTCAAAACCTGAATGTCGAACATTTGTTTAAATATAACTAGTATTAATCAATATTTAGGACTTCAATGGCATATTAAATTGTGAATAGTGGCAATTGAAAGCATAAGATCTCTGTAATACAAGAGCAAACAGAAGAGCTCAAAATTGGTTCATATTCACGATGAGAAATCATGGTTTTGTAATATGCAATTTTGGAACTGATTATATCTAAGACTCGCAACACGAAAGTTCCCAAGAATCTCTGTTCCAATAAATATAAGTATTATGTATTCATTGAATTTAAAGTATTTCCTGCCTTTCTATTAAAAATAAAAGCATGTCACACAAAACCCAAGTTCTGCTTTTTGTAACTGTACAGGCAGAAATGGTCAAATATGATATATATTCAAGCACCCATTTTCTTGCTTTCTATAACGCAATTGATATAAAATAGGTAAACATAAATAATTATATTATACTATCTGAGTTACAGCTACTTAGGTACAATTCTTAATATTCTGTACATTGATTTTAAAAGCAGAAAAGCAGAACATTAAACCTCAGAATATTTACAGGCTGAAATTAGACCAAAATCATTTAAATTTTAAGAAGTACTCCAAAATAACTTGTGAAAAAAGACAGGAAGATTACAACATTAAAATATTTGGAGATATATTTGAGATGAGACAAAATGCTGACAGAAAATATGACCAGCACAAAGCCTCATTTACAAATCATAAATTATCACCGATAATAAATTATAAAGATTAAAGCCTTGCATTTAAAATCTGTGAATATCAATCTTACTACTAGTTTAATTTAGATATTTTAATTTTGCACTTTTCTTAATTTTTCATGAGCTCAGAAACTCTCTACCTCTTTGGAAAAGCAATGATCTGTTACAATAGTAGCATCATAAACATTTAAAACAATAGGGAAATATTTTGCTTTTGGGAAGGTTAATAGGTCTACAAACAGGTAAATTACCTTATTGACTGGAGAAACTCCACTGGTCTGGCTTTTGGGCAATTCAATATTGCTAGTATTTACAATTCTCTTCTGTAAATAAAAAAATAAAAAAATAAAAATTAGGATTTTACATCCTGGGAGAAATGCTTCAATAGAGACATTAAATTCTATTTCCAAACTTTATTTCCCTGGTATATTATAAAAATGCCCTTCTATAAGCAATATATTCATGCAATTAAATTAAATAGTGTTCCAACAAATTCTTGGAGCACCATTTGGAATTATGAATATTTATTCATAATTCAGGAAAAACTACTTTGGGAATGCAAAAATGGATTAACATATTATGATATTTTATCAAATTTCTGTCATAGATGAATCACAGATTTTGAAATTATGAATTAACTGTAGGTATTTGTCTTCCATTATCTCATCAGAACTCAATGTAGTGAAGACAAAATTAAACATTTTTCTAATGTACATCTTTAAATTATTACAATATTATGTGTGTATGTATATGTATATATATTTGTTTTTTTAAGCTTTCGCGGGTACTAACATGTGTGCTGTGTGTCCCTCGGGTATTATCCCACATCATTGTAGTGTTGTTAAAGTTGTAGCAACGTTTCAGCAGAATCTCA
>BLBF01000010.1:45773773-45821514 GCA_015471245.1 Laticauda colubrina | reverse complement strand
TGAGATTCTGCTGAAACGTTGCTACAACTTTAACAACACTACAATGACGTGGGATAATACCCGAGGGAAGCTAAACAGCACACACACACACACACACACACACACACACATATATCTGTGTGTTTAAGCCCCCACCAGGCACCCAGGTGAAACCTAGCTTCCTAATAGATAACAGCCGTCCTTTCACACGAAGCCAAGCTGTACTGAAAGCCTCCAACACAAGAACAGAGTGTTGCCAGCCAATCAAAGCCACAAAACAGACAGAAGAAACCAGAAACACCAATCAATCAAACTCCAAGTCCAATAAACACAGACCTAGACTCCCAACCAATCAGGATAGGCCAGCCTCAAATTTAAAACCAAAGGCTGTGAGACCCACATCCATACAGAAGCCTGATGATGGCAGATGAGATTCTGCTGAAACATTGCTACAACTTTAAAAGCACTACAATGACGTGGGATAATACCCGTAGGAAGCTGAACAGCACACATGTAAGTACCCGCGAAAGCTTAAAAAAACAAATATCTGAACTCTACAGGGATGAAATAAACAGCCAGATCAAAAGCTATGAGAAGCTGGAAGTTAAAAGAGCAGGAATATTATGTGACCTGAAATTCCTATGCAGCTGCAGAGACAACAATGCAACACCAACCTGCTTCAAATTAACATTTCATCACAACACAGCAGCTACCAAACGTATCCTGAAAAGAACAGAGATGGCTTTACTCAGGAACGAAATTCACAGTAAAAGATTCCAATTAGATCAGTTAAACAAAGATTTGCTAGCACTACACCTGGAATTGAGCAGCAAAATCCACCCTCTACTTTGGGATAAGATAAAACAACTTACAACTTGGAGAGCTGAAACTGAAACCACTTACAAAAATGAAAAACTCTCAAAGAAACTAAAAAAATTAGAACATGACAAGAAAACCCCCAACAACTCACCACAACACCTGAAACAATTAGTATATAACGTTTCCAACAGAGAACTCACCAAAACAGAAACAGATGTCCTATCCAAAGGATTCAATTATGCCATAGCACCCAAAAAAATCCCAACAGAATCCATCATGTGTGCAGTAGAATCCAGCCTAACCAAATTAAATACAGATGAAGCTGACAGAATAAGACACCAGGTTACTCACATCTTATGCACAACAAAACCACCAAAAAATAATTTGCAAAAAGATTAATTCAGAGCGTTACAAACCCTGAAAAATGAAAACAGCATAATAATACTCCCAGCAGACAAAGGAAATGCCACAGTAGTAATGGACAGAAAAGACTATGAAACAAAATTGACAGACCTACTCCAAGACTCCACATACAAACCTATAAACACAGACCCAACCACATATCTAGAAAAATTAACTAAGAAGAAAATTATAACCAGCCACATAAGCAAAGAAATCCAACAGACGATCATCCCAAGAAAAAAATCTTCTAGATGCCCCAAATTATACGGCCTCCCAAAAATACACAAAGAAGGCATACCCCTCAGACCCATAGTCAGCTCCATAGGAGCACCATTACAAAACCTAGCTAAATACTTAGCAAAACAACTACAGCCCCATGCTGAAACCGCAGCTTCATATGTACAAAACTCATACCACTTCTTAGAAATGATCAAAGATCTACACGTGGAACAAGAAGATCTGCTTGTAAGTTTCGACGTGGTTTCACTATTCACTCAAGTCCCAATAAAAGAAACTCTTGAAATCATCAAAAATAAATGCCAACCAGCAAAAGACCTCATGGAACTAACAGAACATTGCCTAACCAACACTTATTTCATATACAAAGGACAAAGATACAAGCAAATTGAAGGAGCCCCTATGGGATCACCACTGTCACCCGTCATTGCAAACCTGTTCATGGAAGAATTCGAATCCAGAGCCCTGGCTAATGCCTCCCACAAACCCAAACTATGGCTAAGATACATCGATGACACATTTGTGATTTGGCCCCATGGAAAAGAAAACCTAAACAATTTCCTAACACACCTAAACAACACACACCCCAAAAATCAAGTTCACCATGGAAACGGAAATAAACAAACAACTACCATTCCTAGATGTACTAATCTACAAAAGAACAGATGGCACACTGGGACACACCATATACCAAAAGAAAACACACACCAACCGATACCTCAACGCCCAATCCCACCACCACCCAGCACAGATAAATTCCGTAGCGAAAACACTAATTACCAGAACCAAACGCCTGGCAGATAAGACACATATAAAGATTGAACTATGCACCCTGACTGAAGTATTGACAGCCAATGGCTTCCAAAAAAACAAAATCACCAACCTGATCCACAAAAACACACCAAGACATAACAGAGACCTAGAAGACCAACAGACCTATGGAACAGCTGTCTTGCCCTACATAAGAGGTACTACAGATAAAATCAGTAAGATACTACATAAGCATCACATCAATACTGCCTTCAAAACAGACAAAAAAATAGCAGCCATCCTGAGGAACCCCAAAGACAAAATTGACCTGGAAAACCAAGGCATATACGAAATTCCCTGTACATCATGCCCGGCCACATACATTGGACAGACCAATAGAAGAATAAGTACCCGCCTAGATGAACACAAAAATGCAGTAAAAAAGCTGGAACACACCTCCTCACTAGTCCAACACATGAAAACCACAGGTCACAATATCAACTTCAATGGCACTAAAACCCTGGCCACTATAGAAAACCCCAACCACAGAATCATTAGAGAAGCCATAGAGATTGAAAAAAGACCTGACAGCATGAATAGAAGAGATGATTCCACCAGACTGTCAATCATTTGGAAGTCTGCACTCTCAAATAGAAAGATCCCTACACCACAAGCCAGGCAAACACCTGGGCAAAAACAGACTCCCTCTGATAGCTCCAACTCAAACACCCCCCCACCAGGCACCCAGGTGAAACCCAGCTTGCTAATGAAGAGCAGCCGTCCTTTCACACGAAGCCAAACTGCACTGAAAGCCTCCAACACAAGAACAGAGTGTTGCCAGCCAATCAAAGCCACAAAACAGATAGAAGAAACCAGGAACATCAATCAATCAAACTCCAAGTCCAATGAACACAGACCCAGGCTCCTAGCCAATCAGAATGGACCAGCCTCAAATTTGAAACCAGGAACTAACTCTATACAGAGGCCTGAGGATGGCAGATGAGATTCTGCTGAAACGTTGCTACAACTTTAACAGAACTACAATGACGTGGGATAATACCCGAAGGAAGCTAAACAGCACACATGTAAGTACCCGCGAAAACCTAAGAAAACATATATACATACATACATACACACACACACACACACACACACACACACACACACACACACACATATATATATATATATATATATATATATATATATATATATATATGCCACACCAAGGCCAAGGATATTAATATATTACTAAAACTTGGTCACCAGTGTTTTAGAAATACCATACCAAAATAAAAGATGTAGATTTTTTTCTTTAAAAAAAGGGAAGATGAAACTGCATTATAAAATTATACATTTCTTTTCTTTTTTAAAAAAAAGACCCAACTTCTTTAAGAACAATAATGCTAATGATAACCATTTTTATTTTTAGAACCCTCCCCCAAAATGACCAAACTTAAGTTAATTCCAACAAAATGACCTAACTTTGCTCATACCACAAAGTGTTTAATTTCTAAATCAAGGAACGACAGTTGGCACAAAATAGGAAAACCAAGTTGAAAAGTTTAAAAATGTCCAAAATATTCAAACTTTATTTTAAAGCTATGTGTATATATTTTGGTCATTGTACAACTGATACTAAAATGTAACAAAGAATGTAAAATGAAAGTTGTGAAAACTTTGAAAGTAGAACAGGAAGGAGAGTAGAGTTTACTTTTATTGTAAATATATCATTCTATTCAATTTTGCTGATAACCCAGCACTGTAAATTGACACTGATTTGTGCATTCTGTTCTCTGCATGTTTAAGGACCTGAAGGTGAACACAGTACCTTCCATTATACCAGTAGGGTAAGAAGGCAATGAGCTGACAAAGTCAGAAAGGATAAATTACAGTAGCACTTATTCTTCAGTAAATGTGATACATTCTTATTTATCTAATACAAAAAGCAGAACAGATAATGTTGCAAGCAAATTGCGATCATCCAGGACAATTCAAAAGTCAACCAAGTTTTAGACAAATGTCAGCTGGTTTGACTGAAAGGTCAGATTCCTGTTCTTTTGAACTCAGAATACAATTCTCCGTTATCATGAAAGGAAGCTGAGTTTCAGTGCATCATTCAGCATTCCTGTCTTTGTATTTCTTTCCCACTTTTTGCTGCCTTCCAACAGGACAGATATTTAGATTATGTTTCTTGGGATAGACAGACATATTCTGAAACCCTTATTCTGCTACAAAGATGGTTGGATCCACACATCTTTCCTACTATAACTTGGTTTGGATTTTGCCTTGTATAAAGACAATTATTGTGATTTGTTCAACTACAGCAGGAGTGTCAAACTCAATTTTAATGAGGGCCACATCAGAGTTGTGTCTATTTATTTATTTATTTATTAAATTTATGTTGATGCTTATTTACCCATGGCAATTCGAGAATGTAAACCATATTTAAAAAAAAAAAAAAAACTCGGGGAGGGGGCAGATGAGCATGGCCCGGATGGGCATGGCCAGCCAGACATCACTTATATTGGGGGCACCTGTGGAGGCCAGAGTGCTCTGCCAGTGAAGATAGCAGTCCTCCTGAGCTCCATTTTCACTGGCAGAGCCCTCAGCCCACCACAGGCACTTCCGACACAAGTGTCATCGAGCTGGCAGAGGCATCACGGGCCAACCCTTCACTGTTTCAGGGCGGCCCTGAGGGCTAGATCTAAGCACCTTGCAGGCCGGATCCCACCCACGAGCCTTAAATTTGAAATCCCTGAACTGTGGTTTGGTGTGAGACTCCACTTAGTAAAAGGCACATAATTATACTAATATTTATAAAAGAATGATGATGAAAACCTGGAAGTGGTCACACTCCACCAATCTTAATCAAAGGTAACCTGAGCAGTATGTGGAATAAAATTATGAAAGTGCTATAAACAAGTAGTCCTCAATTTACGACAACTGAGCCCAAAATTTCTGTTAATTGAGTTTTGCCCCATTTTATGACCGTTCTTGCCATAGTTAAGTGAGTCATTGCAGTTGATAAATCAGTAACCCGGTTGCTAATTGAATCTGCCTTCCCCTTTGCTTGTGAGAAGGTCACAAAAGGTGACCACATGACCTTGGGACACAGCAAAGGTCATAAATGAACCATAAATGTCAAGCATAGCTCAGCAAACCAAAATGTCCTTCTAACCAGAAACAGCCCAAATTGATTCGAACTTGTTCAGTTTGGGATAATGACAATCTGCTTCTTTCTCTTCTATATGAAGGTCTAGATCAGAAAAGAAGACAAAAGAAAGTTGCTATATACCAAGAGCACTTTCTGACCAAGATCTTCCTTCATCTTGCAAATCCAGCTAGATCCAGAGATAGCAAATTAATTGATTTTAGTCCAAAGTTGCTGCCTAGTAATGATTCCCATTCTGATGACAATATCAATAAAACATCAGTATGTTTTGTTACATTGAGGCAAGAACATAACACTTTGAATACCACAAATTGACTCACTACTAAGGCTAAGGGTTTACATAAAACCCATCTCTTGGAATATGGCTGGGTGGCATAATAAATTGGTGACTACCCATTTTGAACAACACCTGTCATTGTTCATTGTATTACAAGGATTAGTCAGACAATGATTACAGGCAGTTCTTGCTGAGCAATTACAACTCAGTTGTTAAGCGAAACAGTTGCTAAGTAACCCTAAGCCCTGCAACTATAGTTATGATCTTACTTCAGCTTTGCTTTGCTTTACAAATCTGTGAAGGTTGAAAATGTGAGGATTGATAACAAAGTTACTTTTTCATCACTATTATAATTGTGAATGGTTGCTAAATAAGATAATATCTAAGCAAGGACTATCTGTACAGTATATCCAAATTGTTCTGATAAATAGCTTAGGAATACTACTTTAAATGCATAACCTTATTAATGCTGACTCAATAAGGAAGCCTTGTTTTGATAAATTAATATAAATAGGATTGGAGCTTTACTACCTAACCTACAATATGAATTAACTCTGACAATACTGGGTGGCTTTGGGTATTGGAAGTGGCTGGTTCTAAGACTATGCCATCCTTGGTGCTGGATGAGATTGTAGTGCTCCATGCACAACCTGGGGAATCTCTTAAACTCACTACTCCTGCTTGAAGAAGAGGGACAGTCATGGATAGAGGTCCTTTGCACAACCTTGTGTTATGTGCTGGTTGAACCCATCATTATATTGAAGAGCTGTACTCATGGCCACTCAAACCCTGGTAACCGTCCAGTTGGACCATTGTAATGTGCTCTACAAGGAACTGCCTTTGAAGTGCATCTGAAGGCTTCAGCTGTTGCAAACTGCAATAATGTAAGAATTAATGTATGTTTCCAGAACAACACATTACACCACTGCTCCACAATCTGCATTTACCCAGTTCAAGTTGCTGGCTTTGACTTTTGAAACCCCACATAGCATGGGATTTGATTTTCTGAGGGACTGACGCTCTCCAATTGCATCTGCCTATCTCATAATAACATAACATAACTCATCATAACAACAGGAAAAGCATATTATGGGTCCTGTTAACTATGGAAGTATATCTGGCAGGTTCAAAGCAGCAGATTTTTTTTTGCAAAGGTGTCACTTTATGGAGCATCTTTCCCACTGTAGTGAGGCTACATCCCTATTGAGTTTCCAGAAATCCCTCAAAACTTGGTCTATCAGGTGAAATACTGATTATTAATATCTACTCTTCACCTAATATTTGTTTTATTTTAGCCTTGGGTTTTGTAGTTTTTAAAGTGTTCAAAATTGGGAAATGCGATTCCAGGCTCAATAATTGTCAACAAGAAAGACACTATAGTACTTGGAGATAGCAGAACAGAAGACGAAGATTTCTTCATGACTTCCATCCCATTACATGTAGAATGATGCAAATACACCAGATAGCTGAAGAAGAGAAACAGGCACTGGAAGAATATCTGAAGAACCATGAAGAAGATGTACTGAAGCCAGTACACCATGAAGGCTTACCAAAGAGATCAAATTGGCCTACAAGAAAGTCTAAAAGAAAAATAGAAAAGTATTTCATGGTCAGTATTCACACACACACACACACACACACACACACACACACACACCCTTAACAGGCAAAGCAGACAAACAATAAGACCTGGCAATGACTAAGAACAGGAAAGTTGAAGAAAGAGACAGAGGGACTAATTCTGGCTACACAAGACCAAGCCTTAAGAACAAAAGTATATAAAACCAGAATGGAGAACACAGCAAATGCCCCTCTACAAAGAAACAAAAGAAACAGTGGACCATCTAATAAACAGTGGCATGACAAAATAGCAAAAATGTTGCACTGGAATATCTGCAAGAAATACAATTTGGCTACAAGAAAGAATCGGAAGGATCACAAAATATACAAACTAACAGACAGTGAAGAAGCTAAAGCCTCTGTGACTTTAGAATTCAAACAGTCAAGCATCTGACACCTGAAACTCCAGATTTAATAACTGTTGAAAGACAGAAACTTATGAATAGTGCATGTTGCAGTATCTAAAGCCAGCAGAATAGAAGAGAAAGAACTTGAGAAGAAAAAATAACAACATCTGCCAATATCAAATCAATGGAAGGACTGAAGGATCAAGGACCATGTTTACTGATTTAAATAAAAATGCAAAATATTTTCTAAACATCTGGCTGACTGTGTGACCAGTCATAATAGCTATTGTTCTGAATAACAATGATTTTTAAGTCTTGTTTTATGCTACCCAGAGTCACTTGTTTGTGCCGCAGGTAGCCATAAATATTTGACAAATAAAGAAACAATTAAATGACATGCCTCAAGAACCAAGGTGATCAAGATATCACTTTAAGAAAAACAAAGTGCTTAGCTTATTCCTGTAACCTCAAGTGAGTACAGCAACCTGTATTTCTCAAGTGTTAAGACCAACTCTCAACACTTGATCTTCAGCCAAATTTCTCACATCTGACACACAAAGTTCAACATTACAGTTCAAATGAAATCCAGCTTTCTCACTTATATTGAAGAATAGACCAATTGTATGCCATCCACTTGGTGTCAATTTAACAAACACACAGAAAGAATGTCTCCCGGAAAATCAAGGGTAAATATGAGGCCTTATTTGAACCCTATTAACTTTCCATGTGATAGTTCCTATGAATGAAGAAGCCTCTGCATTTACAGCTGTATTCATGAATTCACCTCTCGTATCTGTTTGCATGGACATCCAGCAAAGCCAGCTTCCATACCTTAAAAGTTGAGGCATTATGTATAACACAGAAAAGTGCAATTTCCTAAATCTCCTAAAATAGGCAAAAATTATATTTGATTTAATTGAATTAACATGTAGTTAACACCATGCAATTCATTGCCCATGTGTTTAATAACATACAGGTGAAATTCGAAAAATTAGAATATCGTGCAAAAGTTCATTTATTTCAGTAATGCAACTTAAAAGGTGAAACTAATATATGAGATAGACTCATTACATGCAAAGCAAGATAGTTCAAGCCATGATTTGTCATAATTGTGATCATTATGGCTTACAACTCATGGAAACCCCAAATCCACAATCTCAGAAAATTAGAATATGCAATCAATAAAACAAGGATTGTACAGAGAACAGGATCGGACTCAGTACTTGGTTTGGGCCCCTTTTGCAGCAATTACTGCCTCAATGTGGTGTGGCATGGAAGCTGTCAGCCCGTGGCACTATTGAGGTGTTATGGAAGACCAGGATGCTTCAAAAGCGGCCTTCAGTTCTTCTGCATTGTTCAGTCTCATGTCTCTCATCTTTCTCTTGGCAATGCCCCATAGATTCTCTATGGGGTTCAGGTCAAGCGAGTTTGCTGGTCAATCAAGCACAGTATCAGGTTTTCATGCTTTTGGCAATGTGGGCAGGTACCAAATCCTGCTGGAAAATGAAGTCAGCATCCCCATAAAGCTCATCTGGGGAAGGAAGCATGAAGTGCTCCAAAGTCTCCTGATAAATGGCTGCTTTGATTCTGGACTTAATGAAGTACAGTGGACCAATACCAGCAGATGACATGGCTCCCCAAATCAACACAGATTGTGGAAACTTCACACTGGACTTCAAGCATCTTGAAGTGTGTGCCTCTCCATTCTTCCTCCAGACTCTGGGTCCTTGGTTTCCAAATGAGATACAAAAGTTGCTCTCATCAAAAAAGAGGACAGGTCTGTTTTCTTTAGCCCAGGTAAGACACTTCTGACATTGTTTGTTGTTCAGGAGAAGCTTGACAAGAGGAATACGACATTTGAAGCCCATGTCCAGGATCCGTCTGTGTGTGGTGGCTCTTGATGCACTGACTCCAGCCTCAGTCCACTCCTTGTGAAAGTCCCCAACACTTTTGAATGGCTTTTTCCTGACAATCCTCTCCAGGCTGGGTCATCCCTGCTGCTTATGAACCTTTTTCTTCTGCACTTTTCCCTTCCACATAACTTTCTATTAATGTGCTTTGACACAGCACTTTGGGAACATCCAACTTCTTTTGCAATTACCTTTTGAGGCTTTCCCTCCTTATGGAGGGTGTCAGTGATGGTTTTCTGCACAACTGTCAGGTCAGCGGTCTTTCCCATTATTGTGATTCTTATTAAACCAGACTGAGAGACCATTTAAAAGTTCAGGAACCCTTTGCAAGTGTTATGGCTTAATTAGATGATTAGAGTGGGATACTTTCAGCCTAGAATATTGAACCTTTTCACAATATTCTAATTTTCTGAGATTGTGGATTTGGGGTTTTCATCAGCTGTAAGCCATAATAATCATGACAATTATAACAAATGACAGCTTGAACTATCTTGCTTTGCATGTAATGAGTCTATCTCATATATTAGTTTCACCTTTTAAGTTGCATTACTAAAATAAATGAACTTTTGCACCATATTCTAATTTTTGAGTTTCACCTGTACATCTGTCTTGTTAAAAACAGAAAGTTTAGAGATTCTGAATTATAGGAAACTACAACTGCAGCCTGTAGACTCCTGATAAAAAGCTTAAACAGGACTCTAAATTCAGTTAAATTCAGAAATGATAATAATGACATTCGTGTACTATGGCTTAAGCACTCCTACCCAATACTGCTTGAATTGAATTCATGCAATTTGAAAATAATTCAGAATAAGTCTTTCAGAGTTTATATGCACACAACATTTCTTTGTATTCATTAAAGCAGCCCAGTTTACGGCTGATGGCTAATAACGATAACCAAATCACAATAATTAATGAAATTTGTTCACCATTCTAGAATTTCTTTATACAAGCTATGAATGATAACAGATGCATAAAAGTTAAATAATGAGTCATTTTGTTATCTTATTATACAGTAATTTATATCCATAGTTTACCTCAGTTGCTTCTGCTCCTTTCTTCTCTTTTGATACTCCACTTGCATTTTTATCTCCATGCTATAAAAAAATTTAAAATGTCAAACTAGCATTTGAAAACAACATAAAATATTTCTACACAAGGAATAGACAACACAGTTTTCAAAAGCAACATGCCCACAGATCACTCCCTTTGCATCCACAAGACATTTTCCCCCATTCTAAAAAGAAAAACAAGAAGTTGGTAGGCTGCAAAGCACATCAATGGCTTCTGGTACTGTCTTTACAAAAATTCCAGCAGCTCCCACAATAGATGGCATAGATCTATTTAGAAAATAAAAAGGATGGAGGAGTCACAATGAAGATACTAGGACTAAGGAAAACACCTTCATGTCCAATCTACCTTCTTTCATTAACTGGGATTTTATACCCAAGGATTCTTTCATGGAATGAAAAGCCCCCCTTCCTCCCCCTATTAAGAGCTTGCATGATTTAATTGCCAAAATCTCAATTATTCTTCCTGGCTTCAAAACATTACTTATACTTTAAATTTAAATGAAATCAAATATAATATAGATTTTTATTTTCTATATTTATAATTTCTGGAGAATCTTCCCTCACAGGTATTTTAACGTTTTTTTCTGGAATACAATAGGTCATACTGGGTCATCTCTTGCTGTACCAGGGGTTTTGTTCCCAATGTAGGAGGTGTGTTTGAAATAAAGTCCAAACTGTATTTCTTCCCATTTAAATTTAAATATAATTAAACCAAAATATAACAAATACAATTACTTCTGTTATACTGAATCATTTTCCCCTTTTGTCACATTAAATTTTGCAATATCCTATTCACAGTTTTAGAGACCGATAGAATTTAAGTGGCCACATATACTTGCATTTCTTATTAAGATAAATGATCTCCATACATCAACATATAAATATAAAAACAAATACATGCTCATCAAGGATGCATTATTTGATTACATATTTTTATTGCTGTCATGGAAAATTTGATCACAATAATAAACTCTGTATCTCAGGTAGACCGGGATGTTGGTTAAGACAGATAAAAGAAATGAGTTCTTAGAACCTTGGAATCAAGATTCTACTATGGTATAGGATCTTACTAATCACCAAATGATACTCCATATCCTTCATCCTCTACAGGACGACACCTCTGGCTTTAAAACTCCAGTCCCACTGCACTTACGGATGCAAAGAGTTTGTAAAACGTTAAAAAAAGCTTGCCATCCGTTGGAAAACGCTATGCATCCATTGTGTACTCACTGCATACGTGTTTCATACTTTCTATCCCTCGACAATCCGTCCACTGAGATTTCATCCACACAAGAAGTTTTGAGCTGTACAAAACTTTGTGAACGGATGAACTTTCCACCACGTACGATGTACATCCGCGACATATGCGGGCAACAAACGTTCTCTGTCCGTTATCATCCGTTAAACGTCCGCTGTATCCTCTCTGCATCCTCTGGACATCCCCTCAACTCACATCCGCTGCAGTTGAAAATGGAAAGAGGGAGGAAACCAAAGGTACACGGAACGTCTCCACAGCGTTAGTAGCACGGAAATAGAAAGGATGTAAGTATATGCATTTCGTATATAAAGGATTAAAACGGACAAAACTTTTGTATCTGGGATGTATCTTGGATATTTAGGATGTCTGCAGTATGTCTAGAGTATGTAGAAGGACACCTAGTGGACTACCGATATTTCCTATAAAAAGGGGGAGAAAATCATCTGGATCTCAGTATGAGTCCAGCAGCCGTGGCGTACAGACCTCTTCACCCTTGGTCTTGGTCTTCAACATCATCAATTGTTCTCCACCATGGATGATGACACAGTCTGTATGATAGCTGCGCTCATTCATCACCAGAACCAAAACCTGTTCAGACTGTTTCACCTTTTATACAGAAGGAAAAGGAGTCATCCAAGAGCTGTGTGGGTCCAAGGATGGATCGTGAGAAGAATGGAGTTTGGACTATATGACCAGTTGATGGTGGAGATGAGGAATGAAGACCCTCATGCATTCCATCACTTCATGAGGATACCACCAGCCATGTTTGACGAACTTGTACAGTGCCTGAGATCCAGGTTGACCAAGACTAGCACCAACTTCTGTCCCAACCTAGACCCCGGAATGAAGGTGGCACTGACTCTGTGCCACCTAGCCTCTGGAACCACATACAGAAACATGCAGTATGTGTGAAGGGTGCCACACAACAGCATCAGCAAAGTGGTCAGAGAAGTGGTGCAGGCCATCATTGAAGAATATGTGGAGGAGCTCCTCAAGTACCCCATCACTGAACAAGGCTGGAGAAAACTTGCAGAAGAGTGGTATCAGAGGTGGAACTTTCCCCACACCGTTGGAGCCATAGATGGGAAGCACGTGGCCTGCAAAGCTCCAGCCAACTCAGGGTCCACTTATTACAACTACAAGGGCTTCTTCAGTATCATCCTCTTTGCCATGGTTGATGCTGACTACAAGTTCATCTACATCGATGCTTCAGGCAACGGGTCAGCTTCAGATGGCCAGGTATACAATGCAAGTGAACTCAAGGATGGGCTGGAACGCAACCTCATCATTGGTTTCCCAGATCCAGACCCCCTACCCAATGACACAAGATGTGCCCTATTTCATCGTTGGTGATGATGCCTTCTCCCTCAGAACCTACCCCATGAAGCCGTACAGTTCAAGATACCTCACCCGTGAAGAGAGGATCTTCAACTACAGGCTGTCCAGGGCAAGACGGGTGGTGGAGAACACCTTTGGCATCCTGGCCAACAGGTTCCAGATACTTCTCACCACCATGCAGCATGAGCCAGAGACTGTGAGGAGCATCGTGGAAGCTTGCTGCATCCTGCACAATCTCATGCGCACCCGCTACCCAGTGTTGCAGAACAGACTTGTCAACCGTCAACAAGGGAATGGAGACATGGAGCCTGGTGAATGGAGGCAAGGGCGAAACCTGATAGACATTGTGGATGTACAAGGCCCCAACAGAGCTTCACGTGAAGGGAAAAAGCAGCGCAACCTACTGAGACCCTGGTGAAACTCCCCAGCTGGAGCAGTGGAGTGGCAAGACAGGATGATAGATGATTAATGGATGCTTCCTTGAATCTGTCACATAACACTGATAAGATTGGGCCATGTATGTTGAGTGGTCCTACAATGAATAGGGCATTAATAAAGAGTTTGTTTATTTTAAAATGTGTTGATCAATGAATAAATTATTATTGATAAAAAGGGCCATATGTGTGGCACCTGGGATGGTGGACCATACAGTCCCACTATGCTTGCACTGGAGGTTTATCTATCCCACAACTATCCTTATCTATCCCACAAGCATTCAAAGGCTGAACCATTTTTTCAAAGTTTTCATCAACACTTTATTAAGTAAAAAATATGAACCAAGTGTCTTAAGCAAAGATAACCTTTATTAACTTTCTTAACTTTATGACTTTATTAAATTAGCAAAATGAACCAAGTAAACTGTATTAAGTGTGTTAAGCAAAGATAACTTTTATTAACTTTCTTAGGTAAACTTTATGACTTTATTAAAAAAAGCAAAATGAACCAAGTAAAGTGTCTTAAGCAAAGATAAACTTAACAAGTGAACAACTCAGTCTCTGGCACTATTCTCAGTCACTCTGAGTCATGTCCATGGTCTCAGCTGTTAAGCGGGCAGGGACTGTGGAGGTGGCTGTGGCTTGAGTGCTGGTCTGAGGCACCATTGGGGTGCTTGGCTCCGAGGATACAACAGGGGATGGTGTGTTCAGGAAGCTATCCGAGAGCTGACTCAGTCCCGTGAGGTTGAGAGGCCTCTCATCAAGGACTTGAGATGTCAGGCCCAATACTGATGACAGATTGTCCGTTGACGGGCTTGGCTGTGGGATGGAAGAAGGAGGAGTGTAGTGGGGCTGTCTGGTCTGCAGCTGGGTGAGGAGTGGCATCTGTGGCGTGCAATGAACCTCAGCCTGGACTGGGAAGGTCTGTTTTTGCTGTGGGAAGTCCTGATAGTCGTAGCCTTGGTAGGTGAGGGCCTGTTGAAAGCCGTGGAAGGACTGTGACATCGCCTGGGTGGAGGAGCAGACCTGGATTGGGTAGGAGCAGCTTCAGCTGGGCCTTGAGGGTTGTGCAGAAGTGCTGTGATCTTCTGCTTCATCACCTAGTCCTGGGCCTCAGGCAGGTCCCTCAGGGTCTGGCTCATGTAGGTGATGAAGGTGTTCCTGCCGAGGATGCTCTGTCCAAGTGGACCAGCTGAGAGAGAAGTTCTGTGCTGGTCTTCATTGTGTCCCTGATCTCCAACAGCACATTGTGGTTCCGGCCCTCCAGTCTGCCTCTCTGCCTGCATCCTCTGGAGCAGAGGGTGGGGATGGGGGTGGGTTGGCCTCTGGTGGCTGCTGCTTCTTCCTCCATTTGTGACAGCAGGGCGTCATCCCCCCCGGGATCCTCCAAGTCTGCTGGCATGGGGAGTGCAGCTGTCGGGGGGGGGGGGTTGCCATGGGGCCCTCTGAAGACACCTGCCTGGACAGGGTAGCTGGCTCCTGGCTGGAAGAGGACTGGCTGTCTGTGGCTGCCTGAGGGAGAGGGGTCTGAGAGGGGTTGCTCCTCGGTGGCAGATGTCACCCTCCAAGAAACTGCACTTGGCCATGACATACATCTCCCGGTCAGTAAGCTTGACAGCAGCCTGCCCGGATTTCTTGAGGTGTAGCTTGCCATACCAGGTATGCATGTGCTTCCACCATCCTAGGAGTACTTCTGCAGTGTACCCCAGGCTCTCTGCCTTGTCTCTCCAAGTTGCCTGCTTCTTCTTGGTGTTGCAATAGAGTCTGTAGCCCTTTCTCTGGAGGTACTCATTCTTCCTCAGCCATTCCAGCACCTCATCCTCATGCTCCTTGGAAACGGTGTACTGTTTCCTCTCTCCCCTCTCCTTCCCTTGCCTCTTCCTCCCTCTAGAAGGGGCTTCAGCAGGGCCTTTGGGAGCTTGAGCAGCAGGGCCTTCAGGGGCTTGAGCACCAGGGCCTTCAGCAGCAGGGCTTTGAGGACCTTGGGGCTGGTCCACCACAGCAGCAGCAGCAGCTTCAGAGTCAGTGCCAGGGGGTGGGATGCTGGTTCTGGCCTTCTTGCCAGGGCTGGAACGAGTAGGCATGGGCTTCCTCTTCTTGCCTGACTGACGAACCATGGTGTTCCTGCTAGATGTATGTGGCAGCACGTCTTTCCCCTATATGCTGACTGCGTGCGTGCTGCATCCTTTTATATCCGCGGAGCTGACACAATTCATACTCCCTGCATGCGCAGTGAACGCTTTGCATCTGATATACATCCGCACGGCATCCCCTTTGTTCCTATAGGCATCTGTGATGCATCCGTTTCATCCGCTATGCATCCGTCCCTTCCACTATGCGTCCACTTCGCAATTCTCCCCCAGAACCCCTTCGGAGGTGTCATCCGCTTCCATCTGCTGTCATCTGCTAGGCTTCCTATGAACATCCGTTTAACATCTCCGCTACATACTGCCCATGTCCGTTCTTTTCCGTTCTGTTTATGCAAATTTTTGCCACTTTTTGGAGCGGATAACAACGGATGGAGCCACCCCTGAAATTTTGCTCGTCCGCTCTATCCTTTATGCATACATTTTGCATCCGTCAGCCAGTGGGACCTAGCCTTAACATACTGTAATCCATAGAAAAGAGGAGCCACATATGGTCTGGGAACTCAGGATAAGTTGCTCTGCTGTATATTCACTAGAACCATGGACTTGTGTTTTTTGATTTCCCATCTATTACTACATAGCAGACTTCCAAACATCATCCACCTATTTGGATGGCCAGAAGTTTGCTGGATAACAACTTTAATTTGCTTCAGGCCTGGACATAAGAATGGTCTTCTATTGATCACCCAGAGTGTCACTTCCTGCTTTATAGCTGAATCAGAAGGATTAAATCCTTCTGATCCAGCTATAAGGCCTGGTCAAACTTCACTAGGATTGGGACTCAAAATGGCAAGTGTGCTAATCACCTCCATGAATGGAGAACGTTCTCCTCCTAAGAATGTAGTTGTGGTACTCCAATGCAGAAATATTGTGCAATAGTGCCCTTTGTGCACTTATCAGACAAACCCAAATATTTTCTGTGTGTAACAAAAGTAGACTATACATTCATCTTTTTTGAATTTGTAAACAGTTTCATAAGTGTTCATTGAGAATATAATTGTGATGTGCTTTTTAACATTTTTGTCATATGCTAAATAAATAACTACATAGCTTACAGGAAATCCTTGACTTATATCCATTTATGTTGCAACCAAAGTTACAACAGCACTAAAAAGTGATTTATATCTGCCTCATACTTAAAACTGTCACGTCATCCCCACAGTCACATGATCAAAATTTAGGCGCTTGGCAACTGGCATGTATTTACAATAGTTGCAATAACCCAAAGTCATGTGATCATAATTTGAAATCTTCCCAGCCAGCTTCTGACAGAAAAGTCAATGGGGGATACTGGATTCATTAACAGCCGCATGATTCACTTAACAGTTCCAGTGATTTGCTTACATAGTTTGGCACAAAAAGTTGAAAAATCAAAATTCACTCAATAACAGATATTCTGGCCCCTACTATAGTTGTAAGTCGATGATTGCCTGTATTTCCAAAAATGTATGATTCATTAATTATTATGATAAAATCTTCAAGAAGCCCTTATGAGAACAGCTAGAGTTGTTTTTGTACTTTTATAATGAATCTCTCTTCCCCAATTGATTGTGTGACAGAATGCAGCAACTGAGTACAATGCTGTCTCCATACTATCATATGATCACCTAGACATATTTCTACCACTGTGACAAATTAGTTGGGAAAGAGGCAAATAGCTGATGAATCAGAATGAACAGGCAGCTTTGGGATGGCTGAAAGGTATTTTGTCCCAGGATGATCTGGAAGAAGATTTCAGTGTCCCAAAGACCAGAGTGAGACAGAAGAAAGATCATCAGCATCAAGGAATCTTGTTCTCAAGGAAAATAAATGAAAACAATATCCTACCAGCCTGATAAATCTCCAGCCAGGTTTGATTCGTGTACTTATTTTGCTCCTAGAAAGAGATGGGATGTAGAGAACAGATTTAACTGTGCCAGGGTAAGTTTTATACTGCCTATAAAGAAATTAATTTTAAAATGTTAAACAGGCACATATAAATTACCTGCTTATCAAAAAAAGCTGTAATAAGATAGGAGAAAGGGGAAGAAACCAACAGGCATTGTTTGATTGCTTTATCTGATTATTTGCTCTACTTAATCATCTTTGCACAAATAAAAGGAGACTATTTTTTTCTATGTGAAGTTATGATACTGAAGGAATAATTACAATATTATCTTTTTGATATTTTATTTCAATACTGTATCTTCACAAGAACTAAAAAGTGTTGTTCTTCTTTCATAACTACTAGAATTTTCACTAAGACTGATGAACAAAAAAATAAAATATGTATTTAAAACTCCAATACGTTGAAAAAAGTAAATATTTGGTGTGTAACAATGTTTTTATATCAGTGCATTAATTTGGATTCTTTTATTCTGCCTTTATTATTCATAAGTAGGAGTGCAGTGACTCATGTGATTAGAATGCTGGGTTGACAATCTGCAAGCGCACCTTCGAAAGCCGAGTACTGCTATGCAATGAGGTGAGCTCCCATTATTCACTACAGCTCCTGCTCACCTAGCAATTTGAAAGTGTGCTAATGCAAGTAGATAGATACCACTTCAATTAAGGACATGAAAGGAGTCTCCAACCTGGCATCCCCTGGGCAACAATGATGTCACCAGTTAATCCTTTCAACCCAGAAGCGCCTTAGCACTTCTGATACGAAAGCAGCAGCAGCAACTTCATAAGTAATTGAAGGCTCTTTCTTCCCCTATTTTACCTCCAACAACTGTGTGAGGTAGATTGAGCAGAGAAAGAGTGACTGCCCATAGACATCCAGTCAGCTTTCATATCTAAGGCAGGACTAAGGCATGCCTAAGAGAAGACTAAAACTCACAGTTACCTAGTATCTAGGCTAGCACCTTTACTGCCCAAAACAGGAAGATGCCTTCCAGAACAGAATGTCTTAATAGGGTGGCAAAACATAAACTGGGTAATACATTAACTTCTGAAATAACTGAAATAATTGGTGATAAATCATACCAGGACTTTTGAAACATTATCTTCAGTATGAACCCATCAAGTTATTTATAGAGGAACTTGACATATTCAAGATATAATTTCATAGAAATGAGAAAACTTTTTTTTCGTTAGAAAGGACTTTTCTCATAAAATGATTTATTAATTAATGTGTTCTGATTGGTAGGGGGGGTTGGCTGTGTTCTGATTGGCTGGGTGTGTGTTCTGTTTAGGTGGGGGCTTGGTTGTGCTCAGGTTAGTCTTAGTTGCTGGGGGATTTGAGCTGGTGAGCTGTGATCCTGTTGTTTGGCTTCGTGTTCGTGGTCGTGCCACATCTTCATGGTGGGTGTCAGTTCGCTTCTTTTATGGGTCAGAGGGGTTTGAAGCGGGTAGTGGTGCAGCTGCGGTACGGCTTCTGGTTCGTGGTTGTGTCTCATTTTCTGTGTGGGTGTGAGTCTTTTTTCTACGTGGAAATGTGGTGGTAGCATCTTGTGTGGCACTCATGGGTGTGGGTCTGGTGTCATTCTTCATCTTAAGTACTCGTTTATTAATGAGGGCAGGTTTCCAAATGGTTGGTAGGCGGGAGGTATCATCTTGTTATCCCCCAGCAACTAATCCCCCAGCAACTAAGACTAACCTGAGCACAACCAAGCCCCCACCTAAACAGAACACACCCCCAGCCAATCAGAACACAGCCAAACCCCCAACCAATGAGAACACACCCCCACCTAATCAGAACACAGTCAAGCCCCCACCCAATCAAGTCACACCCCCACTAGCAGTTAAAAGGAAGAAGCAGCTGCAAGCTCACATTACTCTGAGAAGCACAGAGCTGAAGAAACAAGCCTGAAGATGATGAATGAGACTTCATCGAAACGTTGCCTAGATACTTCCGTGTGTGTGTGCTGTTCAGCTTCCTTCGGGTATTATCCCACGTCATTGTAGTGCTTTTAAAGTTGTAGCAACGTTTCAGCAGAATCTCATCTGCCATCATCAGGCTTCTGTATGGATGTGGGTCCCATAGCTTTTGGTTTCAAATTCGAGGCTGGCCTGTTCTGATTGGCTGGGAGTTTTGGTCTGTGTTCACTGGACTTGGAGTTTGATTGATTGGTGTTTCTGGTTTCTTCTGTCTGTTTTGTGGCTTTGATTGGCTGGCAACAATCTGTTCCTTTGTTGGAAGCTATCAGTGCAGCTTGGCTTTGTGTAAAAGGACGGCTATTATCTGTTAGGAGTAGAGTGTTGCCAGCCAATCAAAGTCACAAAACAGACAGAAGAAACCAGAAACACCAATCAAACAAACTCCAAGTCCAATAAACACAGACCAAGACTGCGTTGGTCTGTAAACACTGACCAAGACAACCAATCAGGATGTAGAAAAAAACATCCTGCCACAATAATAAGCTAGCCTCAAATTTAAAACCAACGGCTGTGAGACCCTGACCCACATACAAACTCAATACAGAAGCCTGATGATGGCAGATGAGATTCTGCCGAAACGTTGCTACAACTTTAAAAGCACAACTACAATGACGTGGGATAATACCCGAAGGAAGCTGAACAGCACACATGTAAGTGCCCGCGAAAACTTTAAAAAACATATATTATATATATTTTATACATATATTGTAAACATATATTATATATATTTTATATATAAAATACATTTATAAATATTTTATATTTCTATAAATATATTTTATAAATATAAAAATATATTATAAATATACATAAATATTTATATGTAAATGTGGAAGGGGAGTAGAAGTATGCATATATAAAATCTATATTAAGTTCTCCTTGGGTAGGAAAAAATTTAGAATAATAACAGAAATCCAAGTTCAGCATTTATCCAATTCTTATTATGATTATTTCTGTCTGGAATAAGATTTTATGCAATGTTGTACCAGAGTCATTTCTGTGAAGGTATCAAAGTAAACAGGCCTATAAACAGACAACTATAAATAGGAGTATGAGGACAGGAATTGTAATTTGTTATTCTGTAAAAACCACATAAATTTTAACGTACACATATCAAAATTATCTCGTCAATGTGAAATAGAAGAGGTTATTCAGCTTCATAAAATTCAGTAAAGTGCCATAAAAGCATGATTAGGAGCCACATGCTTCATTTTTGAAATTTTGCTCTTCGAGACAATCCCACAAAACAAAAGGGTTTATGTTGTAAATAATCATTATCAGTAACAAAAACAGATTGCATGAGCTACACTGAAGTGAACTGAAAAAAATGTGGAATCTGATTCATGCAATTTTTGATATAGTATCGTTTGGTGTCCATGGTCTAATAATACCATTAAATATTCTGGTGCAGGCTCCAATAAGTGGAGACAAGATAGAAACTAAATATGGTATAATATTTAATTAAAACCCACATGTTAACTTCCCATGTGTTTTACAATATCTTAAATTTCAGACTTTATATTTCAGATGGCTAGGGATCAAAAAACTAAATCCTCCCTTATTAATTATTAATGGCATCTGCTGTAAATATATTTTTTTGGAATCAAAGAATCCCGTTTCTGAAAATATTTTATGGATATTTGAACAAGAATTCATCTCAGAATATAGATTGGTCTGGAAATAATATTCACCTTTCCCTAAGGGATGAGGCATAGTGACTCCCATCTATCCATATCTGAAGAAACATCTTTATATATTTTATGTATATTACATGTTGATGGGTTAAATCTTTTTGGTATACACATACCCAAATATTTAATGGATTTGGTACCAATAAGGAATTGATATTCCTTAAATGGATCAGTGACCAGATTTTTTATGTATAGAAATCAATTCTGATTTGGACAAGTTGATAGAATGTCCTATTTGATTAAAGAAATCAATCATCTACATCAACATAGGAATTATAGTGTGAAATTTAGAAATAAACAGAAAAATGTCATCTCCAAATAAGACCATTTTATATTGGTCTAAATTATTGATCTAAATTAAATTATTAGTCTAAACTAAATTATGTCCTATTTCATAAATCCCCTTATATGGACTAATAAGCACAAGCCAAAGGTTTCAAGCAATACCAAAAAGCAAGAGTGAAAGTGGACATTCTTGTCTAGTTCCTCTAAACAATGGAAAAGTAGCAGAAAATGATAGATGATGTAATGAATCTTTAACATACGCTCTGCTTAGAGAGAAATATCTATCAAATGTAATTTAGTGGCAATATTTCAGCTACAATGTTTTTCAACAACAATCTTTTGGATCAAAAGCATTTTCAGGTTCAGAGACACCCATGATACTGGGATATCTGGTTACGGCTTTTAAAACTAAAAACCTACTATCGGTTTTTATAGATATTTGTTATCAATAAATTAATTTGATATGCAAAAAGAGACAAGTGGAAAAAAAATTAGAGGTTCCTATCTTGCCTAGGCAATGAGACAGTGCCTTAACTTTTATAACATGGATGTCAATGGACCTTAAACTGCGACATATACAGCAAAAATAAAATGCATAATTTATTGGACTCCATTATGTCTTTATACAAAAGGATTCTTCTCAGCCTATTGGCTAAAATCAAATATAGTATCTGTTCTTATAAGTTTAATATCTGATATGTTTTGATTGGGCACCACCCAGAGTTTGTTATAAGATGGGCAGCTGTATAAATCTTATTTATAAACAAATAGAAGATGGATAGATAGATAGATAGATAGATAGATAGATAGATAGATAGATAGATAGATAGATAGATAGTCAGTTCATGACAGATTTTTGTTGGAGATGTAAGAAGGACAATGCTTCTTTAAAGCATAGGTTTTTACAGTTAAGCTTCGGGAGAAATAAATGTAGTATATAAGTGTTTTTATACAACAAACATCAACATTTTCAGATAATATTCTCTTGAATTATATACCTAATACACAGAACTTGGCAACTGGACAATACAAATAGATTCTCCATGGCCTTACTATAGCTGAAGACTGATACTGATATATGCATGTGTGTGTATAAAAAATACAGTAGATTAAAAAAAAGCATTATAGTTACAAAAGAGTAGCTGCCAAGAGTCGCTTGACAATGAGAAGGGTGGAATACAAATTTAGTAAATAAATAAATAGTATTAAAAGTATGTGTACATCCATATATAATACACACACTTGCATAATGTTTATATTATACATACTATAATAAATTAATACTTTTAACAGAGAATTGTAATTCTTCATCATTTTAATGACATATACTTTATATTTTGTGTTGGTTTTTTTCTGTTGTACTTTTATTTTTTGTAAGCACTTGTTACGTATTTTCATTATATATGGGTTTTTGTGTTTGGTATTCCTTTTTTGATATTGGTTTGGTATTTCTTTTTTCTTCTTTTTTTTCCTGCTATTATTTTAAAAGCAATATTTTTTAAAGAAGGGTTTTATTTATGTACCCAATCCAATTATAATCTATATGATCTACACCAAATTTACTAGCCACATGTGACTACAGGAAACAACACAAATCTGCATGAACACATTGAATACCACCTTATGATTGAAAAAAATAAATAAAGGTATCACAGAAGAAAAAAAATGTTAAAATACAATAAATCACAGTATATCTCCCCAAAAGAGGGGAAACATACCTGACATCCACAGAGGTGCCTTTTGCAAACCTTCAGTGAAAGGATACCAGTACAGGTACCTTCCAAGCATCAGGGGAAAGTTTCCCAGGGGATAGGCTGTGTGTGCGTAGACAAGGCCTAGTTTTCAGCACACTAACCATAATCCAGCAGTCACTGAATCACAGCACAAGCCCCTCCAGAACTATTCCAGTGTTAGTGATCAAGCAAGTCTGCAAAAACTATTCCAGTGTTAGTGATCAAGCAAGTTAGTGATCAAGCAAGTTAGTGATCAAGCAAGTCTATTCCAGTGTTAGTGATCAAGCAAGTCTGCAAAAGGGAAAATGACCTGTATCTTGGTCTCACACTTTTTAGGGGCTTATATGCTAAACATAGACTAGTTGGACATGGCTGGATAATTAATAATTAGTAATCATTAATTATTTTAATAGTGGTATACTCAGTATGTTGTCAGTATTTCCTTCAGCAATCTTCCCACTACATTATATCGTAAAATATATGGTAACATGACCCATCTCTTTTACAAATTTAAAATCACTTCCTAAAGTTTAGCAAAGTTAGCAAACAGAATGAATGATCTTCTTGTGACATGATTGCAAGTTAGTTCAGGAAGTTCTTCTGCAATGATAACTACCAAAGTTCAAAAGGTATGCATCATAATTTATTTTAGAAAGCCTTTCATAAGCCAAAAATGCCCTGTCCTAAAGAAAAAATTAAAAGCAAAAATGTAGTTTAGAGGTGTTCAGAGGGAAAAAAAGGATTCTATAGTTTCTACTTTATCTCAGAACCCTTGATCGTTCTCTTGCTTCCCAATGACAAATTGGAGAGGAGGAAAAGATATAATTCTTTCTGAAAAGCCATTTGATAATCATATTCAATAGCATTACCATAAATGTCAACAGGAGAGGTAATATTAATTTTAATGCCTGCAGCTCCACCCGCCATGAATATGGAAGCCACCCAATCTGCATTGGAAATTATTGCCTTTTTTTAATGGGAAAGCTTTCCATGCCATTCTCTTAAATCAACAATTAAATTGCCCAAAATGTTTTATAAGCTTTAATCAGAACAACTACCTTTATTATTTCCAAATCTGGCTTACTGCCTACATTCCAAGCTGAATCCGTGGTTTAAAAGGTCTCTTTCAACCCGATTTATTCAACCAATGAAGAGGATAAATCCTACCCTTCAGAACCGTCTCCACTTTCCTTTTCTGATCAATCAAGCTTTCAGGTCAGAAAGTGAAAGGCAGCCAAACAAAGAAACAAACAAACAAACAAACAAACAAAAGATCGCAACAATAGTCCAGCTATTCCGTGCATACAAGAAGGGCGTAAACTTTCTGGTTCTCCTCGGCCAATTCATCCCCGGTGTAAAAGCCCACAGGTAGGTAAGGTACGCCCTCAGCAAGACGAGGAAGGATTTCCATCCGAGAGGATTAACGACCGACCCTCCCTTCCAACGACATCAAATGCCGGATCTCCAAAACCCGCAGCAAATCCGAACTCCGCGTGTTATTTACCGTCGCGTACCACCAACTCGCGAACGCCATCGCGGGGACCGTTGCCGGTTCTCCTTCCAAGTTCGCCTCCTGGCTTCCCCAAGAGAAGAGCGCACGAAACTCCCAGCTATGCGCGGCTGGCTGACCCGAGGGCTTGGGAATATGTGCGGGCAAAGAACGGGGCGTGGAGAAGCTGCTGAGTCCTTCAGTTCGGTCCGCCCCCAAACAGACAGCCGAGTCGGAAAGTTTGAAAAGTTTGTCTGCTCGCTCGGAGCCCCGCTTTTCGGCTTTGAAGTTGATGCAAAGGGGGTGGGGGTGGGGGCTTTGCCTAGAAGGACTCGGCTCTTTGAACAAACTACGCGCGAATCCAGTCAGCTAAATGGTCGGTTCCCTCTCCTCCTCTCCGGGATAGACGGAGGGGTCAGGAGGACAATGAAGTCTCGCTCCAACTTCCCTTCGTGACAACTGCACCGCCCAAAAACCACCGAAGTATGATTTCATTGTTTTGACCCAGTTCCTGGAAGAAGGGAAGGCTTGTCTCCACTCATTGTTTTTCTTTCTAAACTCCTAGCATTTTCTGGATAAAATTCCTTCTGCTTTGTCAGAATATGTATATCTCTATATATGTATGGTATTCAGCTTTGTTTGCGTATTATCCCACGTCATTGTAGTTGTGCTTTTAAAGATGTAGCAATGTTTCGGCAGAATCTCATCTGCCATCAGGCTTCTATATCTATCTACCTACCTGTCTGTCTGTCTGTCTATCTACCTATCTATCTACCTACCTATCTACCTACCTACCTGTCTGTCTGTCTGTCTACCTACCTGTCTGTCTGTCTGTCTGTCTATCTACCTACCTACCTATCTACCTATCTATCTACCTACCTATCTGCCTACCTACCTATCTGCCTACCTACCGTGGCCAAGAAGTCATATTTAACCCCTGGGCCTGCATTCCTAAATAAAGAAATGCACTTTGCTTCAGACAAAAATGAAATGCCCATAAACTAAGTTCCCACAGGTGCTAACTTGAAGCTGGATGAATTATGATACTAATTATCAGGACAATGGACCATAAACTCACCACACTAGTTTGATTTTCACAAAATACTGAAACACTTTTGTTTCCAATGCCTTGAAAGCCTAAAAGAATATATCAAGTCGGCTACTATAAATTCTGAGAAGGATACTCCTTCTTGGGGTACCTAATAGATCAGTAACTGTCAAGGAAAGAGAAAGTGTTATCTTCAGTGCAAGGTCTTTCCCCAGTATCTTGACTTCCCCACAGTTTGCAAACAGCATTGAAAAAAGGAGCAGCAGTGAGGGAAAGATGCAACTATGAATTATTTTCTCCACAATTTTGTGAATGTGTTAAAAGGAATCTCCACCTGCCATTCATTCTGCTATCCCACAAACAGGACAGCTAACTTTTCTAGGCACTATGAAATAACTTGATAGTAGAAATCAAACTCTGAAATTCCACTGTAGTATCTATCATTTCATAGCAAGAATATCTGCAAATAAGGTTTTTTTATAATACTAAAAAAAATAAAAAAAAATTTTTTGTACAATAATACTAGAAATAAGATACAGGTCTTGATAAATGATGACATACCCACCTTTAGTCTCTTCTAGAAGGTGAGGAGCCTAAACCTCTCTCCATCAAAGAGGAAGGAGTGTGCCCAAAATCCTGAAGGCAATCTACCTAAATCCCCTGATTTCTATTGGAACCACTATAGGATATCAACTAGATTTCATTTAAACCAGAGAATGGCATGAAACTTGTTGCCAGATTAACGTCATTGAATATACAGAGGCTCAGAACTTGGGTTCATACAGACCCAAGTTCTAAACAAGCCACGACCAACGGTGTTTAGAAAGCTCATTGTTTTAAATGGCAGGCTACATACAACAGGCCAATGACATAAGGGGCTGTGCACAGTATACCAACCGACACCATGGTTAATCCACACCCGAGTTCACACAGACAGGCTTTTTCATAACCATAAGCTCTGATTTCAGAGAATTTGTCCCTCGGTAAACCATCCCTACTGTGTCAAATGTGACTCGGTGTTGCACTTTATAAATCGCGGTTTTAAAATTTGCCGCCTTGTGCAAACACAACCTGGGACCTGGGTTGAAAGTTTGCAAGTCGAAGATATATAGCTTTGAACCAGTCCCACTTTAGAAACCGCCCCGAGATCGAAGTTGGGGACGCGCAGAGTCCCCTTCCCAGAAGCTTTCAAGGATTCCATCTGCAGGTTTCGAGGAGCCCAAATGTGCCTGCTCGACTATTTAAAAGGGAGCAATCATTAGTCACCATTTTTCACAAGGCCGCAAGGGAGAGGCTCTGGGTCTTTGAAGTCCCCTCGCCAACCTTCCTTCCAGTGGGCGCCCTGGAAAGGGCAGCCTGCGGCGCTTGTCGCCTATCAGCTGATGAGGGAAGTTACAGGGGAGGCCGGCACATCTGGAAAGAGAGCGACAGGCTTAAAAAAAAGGCGGCGTCGCCAAGTGAGGCGGCCTGCGCGGACGCAAACAAGGGCGCGCGCGCGCGCACCCTAAATGTCCTCGTTCGAGCAGCTGCTCCGCCCCACCCAGCGCTTCCCCCGCCGCTCCTGGCTCCCCTCCTCGGTTCTCCTCCCGCGCGCCTCTGACCGCCGTCAACCTTGGCTCCTCGCCGGTCTGGGCGCTGGCGAATTTCTGCGGCGCTTCGCCACATAAGCCTCGGCCCCGGCCGACCGCCGCAGGGCGACGTTTCTCGCCCGTCTTCTTCGAAAGAGGAAATAAGAACGAGCCCTCTTCAAGGGGCAACCGTTGAGTTGAGCTTAGAGCCCGCCCGTCCGCCTTCGACTTACGTCTTTGGAGCCCGCGGCGGGTTGTTTCTTGCCTTTCGCTGGCTGCGACATGACGGCTGAGGAGGCGCGTTGGCTCCTCGCAGGCCGTTTTCCCTTTGAGGCGTGTTGACGGGACTCCGCGGTAACCCCCCAAGAACAAGGAAGAGAGGGCGAGCAGCAGAGGAGGATTTGGCGGGGAGCTACGAAACAACTTTTCCAACAGACCCCGTGCCAAAATCAGGCGGCTGTGGCGCCTCCTCTTCCTGCGGCCGCCGCTTCAGTCTCGGGGAATTTCTTCGGGAGGAGGTTCACCGGGAAAGGGCTGGGTGGCACGTTGTTGTATGCCCCGAGTCGGCTGTGCCTTGTCGATTTATACAGCCTCTGAGCGCCGTTTCATTCTCGCTTGTTTCAAAGGAGCCTCCTTTGAAAACCTTGCAGAGGTTACAACGCACTCAGGAACACAGACACACACACACACACACACACCATATATTGATCCGGTTTCTTAGTGGTTTGCCCTGGTGTGCGAGAGGCCTCCCCTTAATTTCTAAAAAAAATCAAAATTATTTGACAATTCCAGATAAGCCATCGAGATGAAAGAAAGAAAATCCAGACAGGCCTTTCGATAGACATCTGGAAGCCTCTCTCACTGAACTTGGTGTAATTTGTTTGAAACCTTATATAGACGTTTTTGAGTTCAATTGATGTCAGGAACAACAAAAGCCCCCCCCCCCCCAAAAAAAAAAAGTTGCTTAAAACTTAATTGATCACACTCAAAAAATAAATAAATAAATAAATACCAGGGCAATTAGAAACAGGCATGCTATACCCGATACACTAGGTAAATGCAAGTTAAAAAGAACATTTCAAGTCAAAAGAGCTGTTTCAAAAAGTTATCTGGCATAAAAATGAAAAGAATGTTGATGCCAAACAAGTTTCCTGATGAATTATTGTCTAATAGAATAGAATTCGTTATTGGCCAAGTGTGATTGGACACAAGGAATTTATCTTGGTGCAAATGCTCTTAGTATACATAAAAGAAAAGATACATTTGTCAAGAGTCAAGAATCATAAGGCACAACACTTAATGATAGTCATAGTGAAGAGAGGAATGTGTCCACATAAAACTTAAACTTTGTCTCTTGCTTTCCAGTATGGGTGAAAATAGTAAATAAATTAAGGAAATTAATAAAGCAATTATCTTGAAATAAGTTTCTATCTTCAAAAGAAGATTACATTTTTGGCAGCTTCCTCTCATAGTGAAAAATTATGTTTCTTCCTTGCTGCATACCACACTTCCTTGCTTTTGACCATCATAATTGACATAAGCTTGTGCCTGACCTGTGGACATATTTCCATGATTAATATAAAAGAAATATTAAACCCAGAGAATTCCTGCTTCACTTTGGTTGGATGCAATGTTAAGCTTTTCATCAAATATGCCACTTGTTTATATAAGATCTTAAACACACTAATCCCATGTAGTTCCCATATCCATCTGCAGGATACAAAAATTTGCAGGCTGGAAAAAAGTAAAAAATAACATTACTTTGTAACATACCCCATATGATTGTTGAACTTGTATACCCATTCATATGAATGAATGTGATTTTTAAAATCTAAGATTTGAGAATGAGATTTTCAGCTCCTAGTTCATATTCTTAACTACTAACCTATGATATGCTTAGAATACAGAGGAACCATGTGAATGAAAGAGGATTATTCTTGAAACACATTATTTTTCATGAGATTTTCTTCATTTGTGACATTTAATTTTAAAGAATACTTGAACCTCATCACATAACAGGTTTGACAGACTGTGCTGCATTCCTGATGGTTCATCATACTGAACGCTTCTTTCTGCTACAAGGTTGTTAAGCAAAACAGAATGGAATCCTAGAAGGATCAAGATATTAGAACTTATCCGTTTCTTTGTTAGGTGCAAGATAACAACTCTGCCCAGAAATGTTCCCACAATTCATCTTCTCATTTGGGTGCCTTGTAGTATTCTTGATTTTGAACATTTTGAAGAAGGTGACATATTAAACTATTGTAGCAGAAGAAAAGGGAGAGGGCAATTTTGCTAGATTTGGCCATGACAAGTATATTCTTCGAAACATTCAGGGAAAGACAGTTGTGTGAGAGGGAAGTTGGAACAGGTCTTTGTGGGAGGGCAAGACCAAAATAAGAGAAAAAGTTGAGAAGACAGAAATTATAAATTATAAAGACTATCAGCTATACAGATACTATCTTTCACAATTTTTCCTTTAGAAGAAGGCTATGATGGGTAGGGGAAATAGAGCTACACAGCCCATATCATGGTTCTTTATGTGCCTTTATCTAACCATAAGAACACATAAATGACAATATGTCACGACATCATGATACAAGCCCTGACCCTTGGTATTTGCACCATTACATTTTCTGCAAGTTTGTATTGTAAGCAGTGAACATCCATTGTGTTTTTGCAGTGTATGTTTTGCCTCTCTTTGTTTAAGGCCTATGCATGGTTCCAGTTTCTGATTCAGGTAAATGTAAAGCACTTAGAAAACATTGCTATCTATCCAAAAATTTTCATGACTAAAGCAAAGATACAATTGTATAATAATAATATTTTACATATATCATTATATAATTACTATGGCCTATATTTTGCTTGGGTGCAGCTTTAATTCAAGAGCCACGTTTCATAACACTTAGAAACAGAGGAGCTGAAACTCTGAAAACCTTACTCAGATAGCTATTAATAGAGAACTAATTACAAAGTTAGATGTATCTTCCTATTGTTTTTCCTTTTTAAACTGCCCCTGCCTATTGATGTTCCTTTTTCTGTTTTATGGGACAAAAATAGAATTCTTAAATGGTTCCAGAATAAAGCACATTTGAAGGTTTAGATTACTGCCCCATGTGCTGGAATAAAATTACTGGCATGAAGAAAAGCAAGTACAGAGTGTGACGGGGAAGCCCTATATCCATGATGGTGAACCTATAGCACGTGTGCCGGAAGTGGCACGCAGAGCCAGGTATCTGCTGCGCATGCATGGGTGTGCATGGGAAATGCACATGTGCAGAGGTGTGTGGCGCACAGGGATCATGCACGCATGTGCAAGTGGGCAGGGGGTCACGGGTGCATTGCACTTTTGGCACATGAAAACAAAAAGGTTAACCATCACTGCCTTATAGTGTTCGTACAGAAGAATTTGCCATCCCTTCATAGGAGATCCCTACTTCGTGGACAATTAGCAGTATACCGGGTATATAGGCAGTCCCAAGGTTAAGAACAGCCACCTTACAAATAACTTCTACTTATGAATGGGCTGTCTATTACTACAAATGATGGGCAATGTTCTCCTACCTCAAGCCAATACACTGCTGAAGCTGCACAATGTTTTAAGGAATTGCTAAAGCTGCACATTTTTAATATACAGCCTGTTTTCAGGAGTTCATGACAACATTATTCAGTTTCAGTGGTTCATCAAACTGCCAAAGGAGAATGCTGCCTGCCATTTTTTAGCAATAAGTACAAGTTCCACTTTACATACATATTTAAGTTAAAGGCAGGTTTAGGAACAGAACTCATTTTTAACCTGGGGACAGCCTGAAACCATTGTAAGTGTCAGCTGGTGCTCAATTCAAAAACCAAGAAAGAAATACTTAGACTCTTTTAATCAGAGAAAAGATATCTTTAATTGGAAATCAAGTGGTAGCAACAAAAGAATTCTGAATCTGAGAAAATGGGCACATAAATCACATGTACAAAGTAACGTTCCCACCCCCAATAGTTCAATTGGCTCATCCAATTAAAAGTTGTGTATGTCATCATGTGGGCATCTCCAGGTGGTGCTGAGGCTTCTGTCCGTTGACCTTGACAGTTTGATAAAGGGTTGCAGCTGTGCATAGCATTGGATAGAAACCTAAGCAAAAATGTACCCTCCCTCCAGCTTATACAGTTCTGGTTTGTAACACCTCCAGCTCACTTACCATAACCATTCCCCCCCCCCCCCCCCCCATTACTTATGACAGCTGAAAAATGCAAAGCAAAGGGAGAAAAATCTTGAAGGAAAAATCTTGAAGGCTGACAATAAGCAGACTTGCAGTTCCATTCCAGTGGAACAATTAAGTGTTCCTATGTTATTGTTGAATTAATAAAATTGTTAATTACAATACTTTCATATTAACTAACTTTTCATGACTAGTTTACTCTTTTGCCACGCCACACCACCACCACCCTGAAAATATTTTCTCAATAGCCATTTTCTGGGCTGTGGTTTCTGAAAACTTTTATGGTATGCTACACCAACCCCAGACACTTTTGCAGACTACAGCAGAATTGGGCAAGCTCTAGTAGCTGGATGTCACATTTTAATGTTTATTTGCAAGCCTGAATACTGTGAGTAGAAGCATCTCCTATAGCTGGGCAAAGTAGGTTGCGTATTTTTTTCCCCAAGCTTTCTTTGTAGGGAGAGTAACGGTGTTTATTTTCTCTTTCAGGTTTAATTTTAGGATCAATGTTCATGTACTTCCTGCCTCAAGGGTGGTAATTACACTGCCAGTTTTCAGCAATTTCATTGCAGAAATTTAGTGGCACAATTGAAAGGGCTCCAACAGTTATATAAAAAAGAGGGGTTTAAGTTCCCCACTAACTCCAGGGTACAGTTGCTCACCATCGTACTATAAGATACTCTTTCATAGGGTATACTTATATTAATGATTTTTATGGATTGTTCTAGTGCGTTGTATCTTGTTGCTTAGAAATACAAACATTCAATTATCCAGTAGTAGCCAAGGAGAAAATGAAACCTTGTTGCCTAATGACATTGCCAAAATGAGTTGCACAGATTGTAAGTACCTTTATTTTTTATGTTACAAGACATTCCAGACCATAAGACGCACCTAGCTTTTGGGGAGAAAAATAAGAAAAAAAAAAATTCTGCCTCTGCCTCCCAGCAACTTGCCTCCTTGCAGCAAACAACAAACAGCTTGATCAGCTTAAGCACAGCCTGATTTAGCATGAGCAGATGATTGGCAGTTGGATCAGCAACCAGAATAGCATTGATCAGCTGGCTGCGAGGATCGCCACTGCCTCCGTGCACCCCATTTTTGGCCTCCACATATCCTGTTTTCAGCCCATTCCAGGCAGAAAGGATCCTGACGCCGTCCATTCAGCGATTGGTGGTGGTGGCAGCAGCAGTAGGTGGCAGGAGGCAGCAGTGATCCCTGCCTCTTGGAATGGGCTGAAAATGGGACACACAGAGGCTGAAAAATAGGGCGCATGGAGGCCGAAAACAGGACACACAGAGGCCAAAAATGGGACATGCAGAGACCAAAAATGGGACACACGGAGACCAAAAATGGTCGAAGGCTGGGGGGGATGGGGGGTGGGGCTTTGGCAACATTCTCTCTATAAGACACACAGACATTTCCAACCATTTTTTGTGGGGAGGAATGCATCTTATAGTGCTGAAAATATTTTGGTGTATATTGGTGTATTGGTATATTGGTGGATATAATTCACAAGATATCTGATAAGAACGCAGATAAGTTGAAATGGAGTTGGTGATCACCATTGTGAGCCTTGAGGACTAGCGGACATTTCTTGATTTCCAATAATGGGCGAATAATAGCAATAAATATTTCACTTGATTTTAGATGACATCATAAACCAGACAAGCATAAATGCATGGGATGGTTGACTTTCCTTTTTAGTCTTGCCTCTGGCAATCACTTTGGGAGCTTAGACTATCTTAACTTCTCTGTACAGGGTGAATAGGATTTATAATTATTTTTCTCATGGCAGAACTTGCATTAAACATGAATCAATTAGGCCGCTGACATAAAAATAGGTGAGGTTGGAAGAGAACAAGATGAAAGCAATCAGCCACATAGAGCAGGCCTTGCTATAGTATAGGAACGCTCATTTGCTGGTATCAGCTATTTCCAAATAGTGTATGTTAGATCAGCCTTCTCTAAGCAAGTTTATCCAGATTTATTGGAATTACCACTCTCATAATTTCAACTATTTTAAAAATGATGAGACATCCTGGGCTAATCACTGTGCTCTCCAGCTAATTAAAAGACCAATTCACCTAGTGCCTTGCCTTAAGCCATCACTGGTCTTGAAGCAATAAACATTATTTCACTGACTCCACACAAAAAGAAAATAGCATGAATTGCTAGCGGGTTTAATGGTGCTACCCCACCATTTCCCCACATGTGCGTGCATGTATCTGAGTGTAAATAAAAGAACATAACAGTCGCAGGGACTATAAAGGGAGCTGCTTGGACACAAAGTCATCTCTCCTTCTGCACTAAAATCCTACTGGAGGCTGATGGTAATAAGCATGTCAACAATTCTGTAAACAGCGAATTTCCCCAAAGTCTGTAACTATAGTTCCATATTGTTATTGGTGGATGGACTGTGAGAAAGTTGTATTCTGAAAATGTCTACAGACAGCCGTCAGAATCAAGGTGCTGAAGCTCTGTGGGATAATGTGCCATTGGAACAATGTCTTCATGTTAATAAAAGTCTGCCTGTAAGCTCTGCTCATTTTTTAAAAAAACAAAAATAAATCAGCTCAGATCTGAACACCATTTAACAATGTACAACATTGCACAAGCCTGGAAGTAAATCTGAGCTGGTACTACAATAGTATTACACTTGAAAGAAATATTTGCTGAAAAATAAAACATAGTGCGAAAGAATAAAAAAGAACTTATCAGATTTGCATATCATGTATTTTGGGTTTTCTTGACTGCAATTTTCTAAAATCAATTACAACTGTCGAAGCCACAAACTCTAACAAAATAAATCACAAAATAAAGCATGGGTTAAAAAAAAACAATGACTAACTTCACACAATAAAATAAGCTAAAACTGAATCAATCGCATTATATTAATCAGATGCAAATTTGAGAGCAAAAGGCCTCAATTTAGCATATATTCAAATCAAATATACTGAATAATTGCCTTGGTCTGCTCTCTTCCAGAAACAGCCAGGAAAGCACACAATAACCATCAAGAGAGGAGGCAGGAGGGAAAGTGATGGCATGTATATTACATTATTGTGCAATTAATATAAATTGTATACTTTACATTAGTCATACCCAGGGATGGGATTCTACCTATTCGCTAGAACCGGTTGTTAACATTCTAAGCAGTTTGGAGAATCATTTGTTAGAAGAAATTACTGGCCTAATCCTGTAAGGAAGGCAGGAAGGAAACATTCTGGTGTTGCTTACAGAAACTGCCTCTCTGTTAAGTCTAGGTCACACTGGCCGACGGATGCAAAACATATGCAAAAAGGACACAGTGGACGAGCAAATTTTCGGGGGTGGCTCCATCCATTGTCATCTGCTCCAAAAAGTGGTAAAAATTTGCATAAACAGAATGGAAAAGAAAGGAAAAGAACGGGATGTGGGTAGTATGTAGCAGGGATGTTAAAGGGATGTTCATAGGAAGCCTAGAGGATGTATATAGGATGCAAACCGTTCACTGCTCATTCTTTCTATTTCCGTGCTACTAACACTGTGTAGATGTTCCGTATACCTTTTGTTTCCTCCCTCTTTCCATTTTCAGCTGCAACGGATGTGAGTTGCGAGGATGCCCAGAGGATGCAGAGATTTTACAGTGGACATTTAACAGTTGATAAACGGACATAGAACGTTTGTTGCTCGTATGTCACGGATTTACATCGTACACAGCAGAAAGTTCATCCACTCAAAAAGTTTTGTGCAGCTCAAAACTTCTTGAGCGGATGAAATCTCAGTGGACAGACGCTCAAAGGATAGAGCGTATGAAACACATATGCAGTGAGTACACAATGGATGCATAGCGTTTTCCAACGGATGGCAAGCTTTTTTTAACATTTTACATCCTCTTTGCATCCGTTGGTGCAGTGGGACATGGGCTTTAACCCTTATTACATTCTTGGCAGGACCAGACTTCCTGTCTCAGGAACGTCTCTGGAGTTTTTTTCCTCCTCCTTTGCTGGTACTTTGCTTGTGTGGAGTGACCTTTCAAAGTTACAATGGCACTGAAAAAAGTGACTTATGGCCATTTTTCACACTTACGACTGTTGCAGCATCCCCAGTCACTCAATGTGAGTGATCTTGAGTTGGCCACGCCCAGCCAGTCACATGGCCACCAAGCCATGCCCACTAACTAAGCCATGCCCACAGAGCCAGTTGTTAAAAAATTTGAATCCCACCTCTGATCATGTCATGCCATTAATATCACATGATGTTGCCATAATGTAGGTGATTTCATTGTTACTTCTAATAAATGTCTATCACAATGCAGTGTGATGAAAATGTTTCTGCAACCATTTGCAAAAAACACCAGTAAATTTCTACATATTTTAAATTTCAGTTCATCTTCAGTTCTTCCACAAGGATGTGCTTCCATCCATTCTGTAAAGTATAGTGTATGCACTGTATGCACAAAATTATTCCTAATAGTAGTAACCATAGTTCTGCATTGTCATTTGGTGCATGGACTGGAAGAGAGAAGAAATCTTTTACTGGAAAAAAAGAGAGAAAAAATGGACATGATTTATGGGTTTGAAGGTTAGAAAGGGTAGCTTGAGGAAAGAAAGAAATGATGATGTAACGGAGAATGTGATTAAAATATAAATGTATCTATAATTGCTGTCAAGGAGATTGGAAGCTGCTTCTTTATATTGATTCTATTTTCCTTTTCTTTTTCCTTCTCTGTTTCTTATATCTTTTTCACTTTACTATTTTTCTATGCTTCACTTTCTTTTTATTTTTCTTTTCAATTTCTTTTTCACTTTCTTACTACTTTTCTTTATTATTTAACTCAAAATTTGTGCTGCTTTTTAATTCTGTTGAAAAACATCTTCAATAACCATTATAGTACTTGAATGATTTAATTTGAATGAATTAAGTCCTGTTTATTTTTTTGCTATTGTTTTTCATTCCTTTTCATATTCATTCCTATTTGCTTGATGCAATATTGTTCGCAATCATAGCAATGAAATTTTTTAAATACCTGTTTGATCACGTTTTCCACTGATGTTATTCCTTTTATCAAAATATTCTGCAGTCTATACACAAACAGACATAATGAGAAGAAGCACTGAGTAATATGTGAGACAGGTAAAAAAATTATAATCAACAGGAAGACTTCACTTTGAAATTCAGAAGGGAGTTATACTGTATTTGACAAGTTCGATGGGTGTTGCTCATCTGAATTCCAAGGATTGTATAAGAAGGGAGTATCTTCACCACGATGAAAGGAAACATTTTTTTAATTTACTAAAAATTAATTGCCTTGAGATAAATTGCATTTGCTTTAGCTAGAAACAAACACCTTTAGTTTAGAAAAGTGGGGCCTAAGTAGGATACTGAAATGAAAATATAATAAAAAAACATTTAGGGTTTGATTATAAAGGAAACCATATGGTTAGGTTCATGGAAAATCTACTTGATTTTCCTTGTTTGATAGTGTTGTATTGACTCTCTCTCGTTTTCTGATTCTCATTTGGCAATAGAAGAATACTTAGACTGATTAGATTTGTATAATCTCTGATGACTGTGATATGCAATATTGATTGATAGGTATTATTGTTATAGTGGCTTCCTTGAAGTAGAAACAAACCAAAAGATTTGTCTGTTTATGTGACACATGGGGATGAAATAATATCCTGGAAGTAAGGAATGATATAAAGACTTTCGTCAAAACTGTATGTCAATTAAGGGCTAGTGAATTGAAATGAATACAGTATGGATACTTGGAATGTGGGCATCCTTTTTGCCAATCATAGACTTCAGAGTTTGAACATTATCTGACAGAACCAATTTCAAACTGCATTAAGTGATGGAAGTTGAATCTGAAGTAGCTGAACAGCCAAGTTGAGAAAGGAACTGATCATCAGCCAAGAAGCTTTGAGGTCAGTAAGGAATTTTGAGGATGAAAAAGTGTTATTTTATCATTAGTCTAGCAGAGAGAGTTCACCAGCTACTGCGTGACATGCACCTTGTCCTTTCAAATAGACATTCAGTAGTTCCTTGTTTCTTCATCTACTGCTGCTTCAATTTTCTTTCCCAGCCAGGGAAAGAGAGCAGATTTGATAGACTGACATGAATCTGCATGTTGCTTTGCTTCTATTCATTCATTCATCCATTCATACATACATTTTGTCTTGCTGTCTAAAACTGCACCAAACTACTTACAGTGAAGAGAACTTACTGCTTTTTGAATTTTATGGACTTCAACGAATATTATGTGCTGGGCCAGGGACGTTACAGTCTATATAAGGGTTTATGAACTACATAGATTCAGAGATATCCTCCATATCCTAGACTTAGCAATTTCAGGTGATTCCTTGGATAACCATTAACCGTTATTAGCAAAATGCACAACGTAGAGTTGGAAGTTGGTTCTTATCTGCATGTCTCATTGGAAGCAAACTATTAAGATTTGCTCAGATCTAATAATACCCTATATTTTGATACAGAGAGATTACAACTACAGGAGGAAACAACTGTTTGCCTGCTGGCCCTGCAAAAAAAAAATCCAGTACAAATATTACATAGCAAGTATTATGTTTATCTTACTGTAATTAGTTTACATTCTTAATAAGACATACTTGTAAAGTATTGCATACTTTAGGTCATCTCTCAGAATTCCACAAACATTTGGCTTCAAAAATAATTCTAGCAGCTAGGAATAGTTTGAGTAGTCTTCTGATAATGAATTTATTATGGCATTGTTTGTTTGTTTGCTTGTTTTTGGGCTATATACGATATCATTGCAAATATATTTAAGCCCATGGCAGAATCAGACTACAGCAAACATAATACATTTAATCAGTTCAGGATTAATGCCATATGCTAAAACTACCTGCCTGGATTTAATATGGTATTTTAGGTTTGGTGTTAATACAGTGAGTGAATGTGACTGATAGCTTACTGTTATAATGAAAATCATTATGATGTAGTTTATAAATTGTGGTTAAAGAAAATGATGGCTTAGTGTGATACATGAACCCAGCCACTCTCTGTAGAAATTGTAGATACATGTTCAGATGGATTTGGAGTCATCATAAAGCAGAATAGTTATCTCCTAGTGTATCTAAATCATGTTTTAACAGAGAAATAAATAGAAAGATAAATGCTAAAAATTGTACAAAGATGTGTAATTTCTATGAACAGGAATAAATGATAAATAATGAAACAACTAATGTTATTATCAATTATCAATCAACAGTAGTCATAATTAATCACTCCACTATTTTGACGTATTTCTAAACTGCATGTCTCATTACTGATATTCAAGGTGATACCCAGAATTTAGATAGATATATTGTTCTCAGGAATTCAGATTCAGAGCCACTAATGAAAACAGAAAAAATGATAATATTCCCAATAGTATCTTTTATTGTATAAGCTAGGTAAAAACAACATAATCAGCTACTGGCTTCACCAGCCAAATCACACAAGGTTAAGGCAATAAACCCTAACATGTACACCTAAAACAATCAGCTTCCTTAGTTCTCATGCCACACCCATATCTTTGTGACTTGAAAGAGATAAACATGAAACTGTGAAGAATGTTCATTTATAGAAAATCATGGGCTTTACATATTCTGAATCAGACGAAGACCAAACTGCAGCTTTCTACTTTTATGCTATCAGTCAGATGCCTATGGGAAGTTAACAATTAAGCAAGAACAATAATTCTCTCCTGCTTAGCCTCTCAGATTGTGATTCCACACACTGTTAAACCATCATGCAGTTTGCTTTATTTTGGCTCAGCAAAATGTGTGGCTGCAGGCACTTTAATCTGTAAATCATAATTTATGAGTTAATGCAATAAAAGAGCTCAGCCATTCTATATTCATCACAAACAATAATAGTGATAATGTTAATCGTTCCAAATGTGTCTAATCCCCTTTGAAAGGCATTCAGTTGTGGTTTCTCACTGTTTTATCTTGTCTGAAGAAAATCTATATTAGAATACTTTCTAACATAAAGAGTTCTGAACATCATAGTTTCTAAAAATGAGACTGCATATAAATGGAATGAATAAATGCATTAAACATATTTTCACTTGGTGAAGTTGGTCAATTAAATGTCAGTGAATCAGGATTGACTCCAATTCTTTTATTTTATCTGAACTTCCTGGCCTTCAGCATCATTGGGGATCCAGGTTTGTATCTGATGATGATCCCTTTTTCTGCATGTTGTAGAATTTTACAAATCCCATTTCTTTCACCATTTTCTTTTTCTGGGCTGACTGGACAATGACCTGGAAGTGTGTAGAATGACCTGAGCTTTGTTTCAGGCTGGATCAAGTTATCATAGTAGAGTATTTCCCAAAAGACATATTGCCTCAAAGCCTCTGTGAGAGGCCTAATGAACAGTTACGCTGGAACAGTTGGCCATGCATTATAACTTCCAATTTGGAGTATTTACAGCGGCCATTCCATATGTTCCAATTACTCACCTATATGAACAGTGTTTTGTTCGGAAAACACACAAGGTAGACCGGGTTCCAACAACAATTACTTTATTCTTTAACTAGTCAGTAAATAGGAACACTTGGCTGAAGCCGAGGCCAGCCTTTTATACAGGCTGGCTTGCCTGCTTGCAGCCAATGGCAGTTGCTTAAATTTGCCGCCTTTCAGCAGCTCTTTGGATTGGTTCCTAGTGAACCAATCCAATCCTTAGTTTATTTGACCAATCAGGTTTGCAGATTTGGAGTGACCCACTTTACATATAGAACACCCCTCCCCTCTTAGTTCAGTCCTATGTGGTGACGTAGTCTCGCAGGTAGGTGGGGCTTTTCCGGACTCGACTTGACTTGCGCGGTTCATTCTTAGTGAAGACTTCGACCGGTTCGGATGGGGCTGCTGTGTCGTCCGTTCTTCTCCCTGGAACCGTCTGGAAGGGTGAGTCAGCCATTTTACCGCCGCCTGAGTCTCTTAGGCTGGCGGTTTTGTCGCTCCTTCCCGTTTCTTCCGGGCAGGTCGAGCTGGCCTGGCTGGCCCCTTCTGATGGGCTCTTCACTCAAGTCTCTCCAAACAGTGAGTCTTTTATTTGCTCTTTTTGTTCATGTGTTTCATTGGTTTTATTTTTTAATGGTTCTTTATTTAATTCTTGCGATTCCCCCCCCCACCTTAGTTGGCAATTCGTCGGTTTTTTCGACGAATGGTTGTATGTCTGTGGTTCTGCTATAGTGGCCTTATTTGGCAGGAATACATTATAGAACTTAATTAGTCCTAAAAAGGCTTGTAATTCGGTCTTGTTTTTTGGTTCTGGTGCGTTTTTAATCACTTTAATCTTTTTGTCTGTAGGGTGTATACCCTCTCCGTCTATTAAATAACCCAGGAATTCGATGCTATTCTTAATTAGGCAACACTTTTCTCTTTTTACTTTGAGGCCAGATTCCCTGAACTTAGTTAGTACTTCTTTGAGTCTGTTTTTTAATTGGGTTTCATCTTTGGCTGAGATCAGGACGTCGTCAAAATATGGTACGACTCCTTGTATGCCATTTAGGAGGTGTTCCATTAGACTCTGGAAGACGCCTGGGGCCACACTCACTCCAAATTGGAGTCGGTGACATTTGAATGCGCCCTTATGTGTGACTATAGTCTGTGCTTCAGCAGTTTCTGGGTCCACTGGGAGCTGTTGATAGGCTTGTGCTAAGTCTGTTAAGCAAAAACTTTTCCTTTTCCCAGGGAGTGAAGCAAATGCTGGACTACTGGCACCGGGTATGCGCTTGGTTGTAATGCGTGGTTCAGGGTAGCCTTATAGTCACCACAGATTCTAACGGACCCGTCGGGTTTGACCAGTGTGACTATAGGTGTTTCCCACTTGGCATGGTCCACAGGTTCTAACACCCCTTGGGCTATTAATTTGTCCAGCTGTTCCTCTATTTTTGCCTTTAGTGCAAAAGAAACTCGCCTGGCTTTTATTCTTCGTGGGGCTATTTGGGGGTTTAGACTGAAAGAAATGGGATTTCCCTGATACTTGCCAAGTGAGCCGTCAAAAACGTCCTGGAATTATCGAATGAGGTCGTCTTCCCAGCCGGTTGTAGTCACTCGATCGATCCCGGTCATCCCGATGCCCAATGGCGCGAACCATTCGATGCCCAGGAGGCTTGGTCTGTCTTGGTCGGCTATGGTCAGCAGTAGGATCTTGATGTGTTGTTTATAGGCGACTCGGAATTGTCCCATGCCGACTACAGGGATTTGGTTTCCCTGATAGTCCTTGAGAGTTAGGTGCTGCTTCTTTAATTCTTTGGGTTTGATACCTGGGACTAGTTGTCTTATTGTGTCCCACGATACCATGGAGAGGAAGGACCCCGAGTCTACTTCCATCTTGCAGTGTTTTCCTTCGATTTTTACAATGACTTTAATTTTCTTCCCGCTTTCCGTCTGAGCGCTCTTTATAATGACAGTTTGGTGTGTATTGGCTCGCTTCTCTTGTTGCCACTTTCTCTCAGCTCGTTTAGGCTCAGCTCGTGTTGGGGAATTTCTGCGTCTCGTTGGGCTGTAACATTTTTTGTTCCTGCAGACTTTCTCGATGTGCCCTCGTTTCTTGCAATGCCGGCTGATGGCATCGAGAAATCTGCATTCGGCTCGGGGATGGTTTCCTCTGCAGCCAGCGCACTCCCGCCAATTCCTTCTTTCGCGCTCTTTTCTGTTCATGAGCAAACGGTGGACTTCGTCGTCTTCTTCGCTCGATTCAGTTGTTTCGCCCGACTCTTCATAGTGGGTTGTGGTGGCAGGCTGCTTTCTGTCTTTGGTTGGTGTTTCTTCGCTTTGTGTGTTCATCTTTTTCATGGCTACGGCAGATTTTTTCGCGGCTTCAGCGGCTGTGGCTTCCACGATGGCTTCGGTTACGGTGATGTTGGGCTTGTTGAGTAATTTACTCTGTGTGGTCGAGTCAACACCACGCGATCCCTCATTGCTTCGTCAATGTTCAAAAAATCACACTCACCCCTTAGTTGTCTAAGGGCAGCAATGAAATCGGCGACGGTCTCTCCCTCTCTCTGGTCTCTGTGGTAAAATTCGTGTCGCTTTATTAAGTTTGACACCATCGGAGCGTAGTGTGCTTTGAGGATTCTTTGCAATTCTGGCCACGTTAGTTGTTTAATGTCTCGGGGCTTCACCAGGGCCTTTGCCATCTTGAAAACTGTTGGCCCGCAGTGAGTCAGGAACACAGCTCTCTTGCGTTGCTCTGAAATGTCTTCCATTTGATTGCTCTCCAAATACATTTGGAAGCGATCTGCATAGGAATCCCAATCCTCTTCGTTGGGATTGAAGGGTGTGGGCGGTGCGTTGTTTCCAGGCATCTTGGTTGTCATCTGGACTTCTTATCACCGCGTGCAGGTTTTTTCGTTTAGGACGATCCCACCCTCGTCGCCAGTGTTTTGTTTGGAAAACACACAAGGTAGACCGGGTTCCAACAACAATTACTTTATTCTTTAACTAGTCAGTAAATAGGAACACTTGGCTGAAGCCGAGGCCAGCCTTTTATACAGGCTGGCTTGCCTGCTTGCAGCCAATGGCAGTTGCTTAAATTTGCCGCCTTTCAGCAGCTCTTTGGACTGGTTCCTAGTGAACCAATCCAATCCTTAGTTTATTTGACCAATCAGGTTTGCAGATTTGGAGTCACCCACTTTACATATAGAACAAACAGGACTCAAGAAACTTTCACAAAAGCAATATTCAAAATCCCTGCTCTGTCTTAACTATTTATTCTACCATTTTATTGGCTTCTTGGTTAACATAAAGAGCAATGAACATTTTCATTTGGAATAAAAATAAATGCAGCAAATACTGATAGTATAACTCAGGAGTGTCAAACTCATGGCATCGTCACATGACATATTGGGATTTTTTCCCCCCTTTTCAAAATCAGGCATGGGCGTGGCCAGTGCATGGTGCATCCGGCCTGCAGGCTGGGAGTTTGACAGCCCTGGTATAACTGGTCAACATCAGGCTCTTTGTGCATATGCATCAGAAAAGTACAATAAATAGAAAACATTAATGAAGGCACTGCTTTTCAAATTGTGAGAAATATATGAGCCTGCATTTTTGTAGGGGAAGAAAAGCTCTATTTATATATTCAGTAAATAGGTGTATGGTTTTGTAATTTCACAGCTATCCTTGGCTAAATTCAAAAAGCTAAGTGGTTGGATTTTGTTGGTACTTGGATGAGTTGGGGGGGGATCCCCAAAAAGCTGCAGTTGCAGCCACTTTGGTCCTGTTGACAAGAAAACTGCACGAATGCGTGAATGCGTCGGTGTGATCACCAAGAGTTAAGTTCAGCTTGAAGTTATCCTTACCACTTTGGACATTTTCAACACTCTGTTTAAAGAAACAAGGTTTCAGTGATTTGGATTAAATTTGGATGAGAAGAAAGTCCATGGATTTTAGTGGTACTCTTTGAAAGCAGAAAAAAAAATATGATTCTCACAAAGTTTTGTGATTTAGAACTGAGTCGGGAGTCCACACACAGTTCCTGAATTATCTCAATGACCTCAGAAAGTTATTTAGTATAATTTTCAATGTAAAAAATGCATGATTAGGGGGATGATTATATTAATTTTATTTACATGTGTGTGTTTATGTGCATGCATGTGTGCACACCTTTGGGTCAGTCTTGACTCCTGGTGATTGCCTGAACAATTCCCTGCAGTTTTCTTGGCAAAATGTTAGCAGTGGTTTGCCCTTCCTCCTTCTTACAGCTGAAAGAGAGTGACTGACCTAAAGTCACCCTGCTAGCTTCTTGCCTAAGATGGGACTAGAACTCAGTCTCCTGCTTTCTATCCTGATACTTTAACTACTCTAAAACTGGCTCTTTTATATTCTCTTAATTAAATATAAATTAGATTAAGTTAAATCCAATGTTTGTTTCATCTCACCTTCCCTTTTCTGGAGTAGAGCTTCCATAATTCCACTCAAGTAAAACTTAACATATATGTATTATCCCTGCTATGTAGGTTTACTTAAAATGAAACCAGTACATCTTGTTGTTAAACATTTAAAATAAACATAAATGATTAAAGCACGTGAAATTAATTTTCAACCCATTTCTATGTAGCTAATAATGCTACAATCATAACATGTGGACTTTGTGCCAAATGATTAGCATGACTTCTAATAAATTTAAATGTTTGAGGCAAGCTATGCCCCCCCATATATTTTGTTTATGTAATCACATTATGTTAATATACCAGCAAAAGTCTAAATTACAATACAGTATACTTTTGTTATAAATATAATTCATTAGTCATTTACAAGGGGCATTGCAATCTCTATTTCCTATATGCCATTTGATCTTGCAATCTACCGCAATTGATGAATCAGCAAGCATTATGCAAACAGGCAGGGCTTTTGACAGCCTTTTGTTTAGCATTTGTTTTGCAATTCAGTGAAAAGAATGTGTGTTGTCTCTTTTTTTACTTCAAGCTTAATGCAATAAAGCATTTAGAATACTTAGCTTTTGTAGCATTTTGCAACCCACCTGAAAGCTCATGGCTTTCCTTATCTTTTAACTTTATTGGCAACATTAGCCACAAACAACATTGGGTCTTATTATTGTTTCTAAAAGATAAACATCACGAGGGGGGGGCAATGGATCTGTAATGGGGCAAATCATCAGTTCTGAAGTCTTCCCTTTCTTGGGTCAGTTTTTTAATCCAGGTTTGTGCCTGGCAAAATTGGTCAACCAGTATAATTTAGACTTTTAGCTGCAACTGACTTTAGTTCAGGTTTAAATACTGACTGCTCCCCTCCCTGAGACTTTCAGCAGGCTGTGAGTCCAAAACTAATGAGTCACCCATAGCTCTGCTCTGAATCATCCTCCATAAACAGCATGATTAAATGTGTTTGGCTTACCTCTAGAAGGGACCATTGGCTGATTGGGAGTGGGTGGGCGGGTTAAATAAAGAAAAACAAAAAGAACCAGAAATTAAAATTATAGTTTCATATAGTGCATGGTATGTTTTACCACCCCATGTGAGAAAAATAAATGTAAGTCATCAGAAAAGAAAGAATACACTGAAAATATATGATCATTATGAGAGATGGAAAAATACAGCTCTGCTATAGGTTTTGATATTTTGGAGAGGGGGTTTCAGCTATTTCTTCTTCTTTCCTAAAGAAATAAGGAATAGAAGGCTTTCATTTAATTTAGGATACTAGGTCATGGTAAGCAAACAATTATGTATTAATTATAACAATGACATAATTTTCTCATGCTTTTATATTTTGTTATGATCTCTTTGATACACACTTATGAGAGAATGAGTCATGTTCCACCAACCAACAGATTGCTTGACATTTCCTGCCTGCCAGAACCTGACCCAGCTGGGAAGCAGGATAAGAAAACAAATCTAAAGTGGGTATCTTTGGGTTGATAACATGGCCTTGACAGTTCAAATGTGCAGATGTTTCTCTTTCCCACCTTAGTACCATTTTCTTATCTGTCAGATAAAATGAAATATCCTCTTTTAATTTGTTGTTAGTGGTATTACTTTTTTCCATATTGTTCTGCTGCCAAACAGGAAATCAGTGATGGAAGAAATCATATTTTTTCTGGTCATCTTAAGATCTCTATCTTTATCTTAGTATAGTAAATGCAACATTGAAATCTTCTTGTCTTGGAAAGCCAGGCCATCTTGATATTCATAAATGTTCACAGCAGAATCCAGTCATTGTAGTTCTCTGTGGGCCAGCTGGCAGGGAGGAGAGACGGGATGGATGCCTCCTGCAGCACTTTGCAGAGTGTTGCAGGAGGCCATCCAGGCTGAAAATGGGACATGGGAGTGTAGCCCCTCTGCGCCCCATTTTGGCTGCCCAGAGGCATCATGGGCCAGTCCTTTGCTATTTCCAGGAAGGCCCTGCAGGCCAGGCCTTGAGTTTTGACATCCCTTCCGGGCCTTGAGTTTGACATCCCTGACCTAATCGGATAAAAAGGTCTGGAGAAAAATGGAGAGTCAGAAGAAGGTCAACAACATAACAACTCTGAAGGAAGACTGAAGAAGCCAGGCATGTTTAATTCTGAGATGGGAAGAGTTTGGAGGAATACACTAGCACTCTAAATAACTGAGTGGATATTATAGAAAATAAGGCCACATCATTCTAAAATTCAAGACATGGAATAATGAACTTAATGAATTATGGAAAGGCAGACTCAGTTATTAATGTTAAGAAAAACTTCCAGAAAAGTTTGTTGTGGAATCATTTACCTGGGAATGGAGGGTTCCAGGGGTGGGATTCTACCAGTTCACATCTATTCGCTAGAATGGTTGTTAACATTCTAAACAGTTCAAAGAACTGGTTGTTAGAACAAATTACTGGCCTAATCCTGTAAGGAAGGCAGGAAGGAAACATTCTGGTATTGCTTACAGAAACTGCCTCTCCGTTAACCCTAATTACATTCTGGACAGGACTGGACTTCCTGTCTCAGGAACTTCTCTGGAGTTTTTCCCCCTCCTTTGCTGGTACTTTGCTTGTATGGAGTTACAATGGCACTGAAAAAAGTGACTTATGACTGTTTTTCACACTTATGACTGTTGCAGCATCCCCACAGTCACAAGAGGCCAGGCAAGGAGATGCGTGCCTCGAAGTGAGTGATGCTGGCCATGGCCAGCCAGTAACATGACCACCAAGCCGTGCCCACAGAACCAGTTGTTAAAAATTTTGAATCCCACCCCTGGAGAGCTCCCCCTCACTGCATGTATTTAGCTAGAGATTAGACAGATTCCTGCACTGAACAAAGGGTTAGATTCAGTGATCTAAATGTTTCCTTCTATTTGTATGATTCTACAAGGTTAAAAGGAATCTTGACCAGTTTCTGTGATTTATTTATTTTATTTTTTATTTATTTATTTTTATTTGTCAATTGTTTACAAGATAATAGGTTTAAGTAAAAACATAGTTATGAATACATGGATACATATAAGAAAAAAAACATATATATATATATATATATATATATATGTGCTGTTCAGCTTCCTTCGGGTATTATCCCACGTCATTGTAGTTCTGTTAAAGTTGTAGCAACGTTTCAGCAGAATCTCATCTGCCATCATCAGGCTTCTGTATGGAT
>BLBF01000010.1:45716604-45773373 GCA_015471245.1 Laticauda colubrina | reverse complement strand
ATATTCTTAAGTTTTCGTGGGTACTTACATGTATGCTGTTCAGCTTTGTTCGGGTTATTTTCCCACGTCATTGTAGTTGTGCTTTTAAAGTTGTAGCAATGTTTCGGCAGAATCTCATCTGCCATCATCAGGCTTCTGTATTGTGTTCATCTGTGAATCAGACTTTCATAGCCGTTTCAGTTTTAAATTTGGGGCCAGCCTACACCGTGCCAAAATGTTTTTTTCTTCATCCTGATTGGTTGTCAGTCTTGGTCTGTGTTTATTGGTCTTGGAGTTTGTTGTGTTCTGCTTGGATGGTGTTTCTAATATCTTCTGTCTGTTTTGTGGCTTTTTTTGTGTGTCTTGATTGGCTGGCAACATTGTGTTCCTGTATTGGAGGCTTTTAGTGCAGCTTGGCTCCGAGTAAATAGACAGCTATCATTTGTTAGGAAGCTAGGTTTCATCTGGGTGCCTGGTTGGGGTGTGTTTGAGCTGGAGGTATCAGGGGGATCTGTTTGTGTCAAGGTGTTTGCCTGGCTAGTGGTGTAGAGATTTGTTTGTGAGTGCAGGCTTCCAAATAGTTGACAGTCTGATGGAATCATCTCTTCTATTCATGCTTTCAGGTCTTTTTTCAATCTCTATGGCTTCTCTGATAATTCTGTGGCTGGGGTTTTCTATAGTGGCTAGGGTTTTGGTGCCATTGAAGTTGATGCTATGACCTGTGGTTTTCATGTGTTGGACTAGTGAGGAAGTGTGTTCCAGCTTTTTTACTGCATTTTTGTGTTCATCTCGGCGGGTATTTATTCTTCTATTGGTCTGTCCAATGTATATGGCCGGGCATGATGCATCGAAAGAAGATCTGCTTGTAAGTTTTGACCTGATTTCACTATTCACTCAAGTCCTGATAAAAGAAATTCTTGAAACCATCAAAAATTAATACCAAACAGCCAAACACCTCATGGAACTAACAGAACACTGTTTAACCAACACATATTTCATATACAAAGGACAAAGATACAAGCAAATTGAAGGAGCTCCTATGGGATCACCACTGTCACCCGTCATTGCAAACCTGTTCATGGAAGAATTTGAATCCAGAGCCCTGGCTAATGCCACCCACAAACCCAAACTATGGTTAAGATAAATCGATGACACGTTTGTGATTTGGCCCCATGGAAAAGAAAACCTAAACAATTTCCTAACATGCCTAAACAGCACACATCCCAAAATCAAGTTCACCATGGAAACGGAAACAAACAAACAACTACCATTCCTAGATGTTGGTGCACTCATCCACGCCCCCTACAGACCTCTTAGGAAAGGGGTGAGGTCAATAGTAGACAATCTAAGGTTAAAATGTTTGGGGGAAAAACCACAGACTCGGGTAGAGTATTCCAGACATTGACCACTCTGTTGCTGAAGTCCTACAATCACGTTTGGTGCGATTAACCTTGAGTTTGTATCTATTGTTTGCTCTTGTATTGTTAGGGTTGAAGCTGAAGTATTCATTGACAGGTAGGACATTGCAATGTATTTTATAAACTATACTTAGATCGGACTGAAGGCGGTGTAGTTTTCTAGGTCTAGAATTTTGAGTCTGGTGGCATAAGGTATTCTGCAACGAGTAGAGGAATGGAGAACTCTTCTTGTGAAATATTTCTGGACTTTCTCAACTCTGTTAATATCAGATATGTAATATGGGTTCCAGACTGATGAGCTGTATTCAAGTATTGGTTTAGCAAATGTTTTGTATGCTCTAGTTATAAGTGTTATATTACCAGAGAAAAACTACGTAAGATTAGATTAGCAACTCTTAATGCCTTTTTGGCTATGTAGTTACAGTGGGCTCTAGCACTTAGGTCATTTGAGATGAGTACTCCAAGATCCCTGACAGAGTTTGGATCATCAACAAGGTCTTGACTATTCAGCTTGTTTTTTATTTTCTGATTTTTTTTTGCCAATATGTAGGACAGAGCATTTATTTGTTGAGATTTGAAGTTGCCATTTGTTTGACATAGTCAAGATCTTTTTGAAGGGTAGCAGTATTGTCTGTGGTGTTGAATAGCTTTACATCATCAGTGAAGAGAATGCAATTGCTCTTGATATGATCACAGAGGTCATTTATGTAGAGTATGAAAAGAGTTGGTCCTAGAACACTGCCTTGGGGGACACCACTATGTCCAGAATTTGATAGGTACAGAATTTGATAGGACGCTCCCAATTTTGACCATTTGTTGTCTGTTTGACAAAAATGCTTCTGTCTAGTAATGCAGGTATCCAGAGATACTGTAAGATTTTAGTTTTAGGAGTAGTTTGTTATGTAACACTGAATCAAAGGCTTTACAGAAGTCTATATAGATTGTGTCTATTGCCTTGCCCTGATCGAATTGTGTAGTCAATATATTTTTGCAGTGTAAGAGTTGCACATTACAGGATAGTTTTTTTCTGAAACCAAATTGTTTATTGGAGAATAGGTTGTTTGTCTCTAAGTGGAGGATAATGGATTGGTTAATAATTGATTCCATGACTTTACAGGTGATGCAGCAAAAGGAGATTGGTCTGTAATTTTCAACTAGGCTGGGGTCTCCCTTTTTGAAGATGGGGATGACCGTGGCTTGTGACTATAGTTTTGGCAAGGAGATGGTCCTGAAAGATTTTTCAAAGATTATGCTTAGAGGTTCGGCTTTGGCAGTGTGTAGCTTTTTTAAAGGCCCTGTCACACTGGCTGACGGATGCAAAACGTTTGTAAAAAGGACACAGCGGATGAGAAAAATGTTCCCTCCGTTGTTATCCACTCTCAAAAGTGCCCCGAATTTGCATAAACAGAGCGGACAACACGGAAAGGAACGGACAGGGGGAGGATGCAGGGCGGATGGAAAACGGATGCTCCACGGAAGCCTAGCGGATGGAAGCGGATGGGAGCGGATGGCACATCCGCAAGGCTTCCGGGGGACCGCAGCAAAGCGGACGCGGAACGGAAAGAGCGGATGCAGAGCGGACGCCGAGCGGATGAAGCGAATGCAGAGCAGAAGCCTAGCGGATGCCTAGCGGATGCCTAGCATTCACTGCGCATGTGGGGAGGATATAAAGGGAAGCAGCTCCAAAGCAGGTCAACATTTAGAGGAAAGACCTGCTTCCAGACACATCAACTGCCTGCCTGCCTTGCCAGCCTGCCTGCCTTGCCTGCCTGCATGCCTGCCAGGCTTGCTGCCTGCCAGGCTTGCTGCCTGCCTGCCTGCCAGCCTCCCTGCCAGCCTGCCTGCCAACCTTGCTGCCTGCCTGCCTGCATGCAAGCCTGCCTGCCAGCCAGCAACCCCACAACCATGGGGAAAAAGAGAAAGCCTCAGCCATCTGCTGCCAGTCCTGGAAAGAGGGACAGGGCCACCCTCCCACCCCCTGGCCCTCACTCTGCTTCTTCTGGGGCTTCTGCAGCACGGGCTCGCTCTTCTGGGGCTGGGGCTTCTGCTGCTTCTAGCTCTGGAGGAGCTGATGATGATGCTTATGGCGGTGGTGCATCTGCTCATGCTTACTCTGCTGATGCTGCTTCTGGTGGTGGTGCTTCTGCTGGTGCTTACTCTGCTGAAGCTGCTTCTGGCGGTGGTGCTTCTGCTGGTGCTTACTCTGCTAAAGCTGCTCCTCATCTGCTGGTCCTGCAGGTGCTCCTGGTCCTGCTCGTGCTCCTGGTCCTGCTGGCGCTGCTGGTGCTGATCCTGGTCCTGCTGGTGCTGCTGGCACTGCTGGTGCTTACTCTGCTGCTGCTGATCCTGGTCCTGCTGGTGCTGCTGGTGCTGATCCTGGTCCTGTTGGTGCTGCTGGCGCTGCTGGTGCTTACTCTGCTGCTGCTGATCCTGGTCCTGCTGCTGCTTCTGCTGCTGGTGCTGCTGGTGCTGCTGCTGCTGGTGGTGTGGAGGAGCAGCCCCTACAACCTGGAAGCCCCTCTGATGAGGGCCCATGTGGTCCTACCAAAGGGAGGAAGAGGCATATGCGAGAACGGGAGAGGAGGCAATACTCCATCGAGGAGGAACATGAGGATGAGGTGCTGGAGTGGCTGAGAGAGAATGAGTATCTATGGTGGAAGGGACACAGGCTCTACAGGGACACCAAAAGGAAGCAGGCTGCTTGGGGAGAGAAGGCGGAGAGCCTGGGCTACACTTCGGAGGTACTCCTTGGCTGGTGGAAGCACATGCACACCTGGTGTGGGAAGCTGCACCTCAAGAAATCTGGCCAGGCCGTGGTCAAGCTGACGGACAGAGAGACCTACATCATGGCCAAGTGCAGCTTCTTGGAGGGTGAGATCCGCCACCGAGGAGCAGCCCCTCTCACAACCCTCTCTCTCCGGCAGCCTGCTGAGAGCCAGTCCTCTTCCGGCCTAGAGTCAGCTCCTGTCTCCAGGCAGGATTCTGTGGAGCGTGCCACGACGGAGAAACCGCGGACAGCTGTTTTCACCATGGCGGAGCGCGTGGAGGACTCCCTGGTGCAGTGGGAGAAAGGAGACGGCACTTCCACCACAGTCCTACCCGCATCAACCCCCAGCTCCACCTCCACAGAAAGGCAGAGAGCCAGACAGGAGGGGCAGAGCCACACTGTCCTGCTGGAGAAAAGAGACACCATCCGTACCAGCATAGATCTCCTCTCTCAGCTGGTCCACACCGACTCCTCATCCTCCAACTGCAAGCCCTTCCTCACCTATGTGAACCAGACCACCACGGACATGGCGGAACCCCAGTACCAGGTGGTGAAGGACAGGATCACCGATCTGCTTCACAACCCTCCAGATCCAGATGAACCTGCTCACACCCAGTCCAGGTCTGCTCCTCCACCCCAGGTGATGTCCCTCCCATTCCAAGGCTTTCCACAGGCCCTCACCTACCAGGGATACGGCTACCAGGAAGTCCAGCAGCACAGGCAGCAGCTCTTCCCAGTCCAGGCACAGGTTCATCGGACACCACCGTTGCCACCGGTTCCACTGATGGCACCGATGCCACCGATGCCACCCACGTCACCGATGCCACCCACGCCAGTCCTCAAACAGCTGCAGACCAGACAGCCCCACTACACTGCTCCTTCCTCCACCCCACAGCCAAGGCTGGCCTCAGTACATCTGTCGTCGGTACTGGGGCTGACACCCCATGGCAGAGAGGAAGGAGCTCTCAACATCATGGGGCTGAGCCAGCTGTCTGAGAGCTTCCTCAACACACCGTCCCCTGTTGTCCTCTCGGGGCCAGGCACCCCAGTGGCACTTCAGAGCAGCAATCCAGCAGCAGCCACCTCCACAGCACCTGGACCCTTCACCCCTGAGACTGGGCACACCTCTGAGTGACAGAGAAGAGTGCCAGAGACTGGGTGGATCCCTGTAGACTTTATTTGGACACTTGACTTGGGTCATTTTTCTTTTACAGCTTGTTATTAATAAAGATTATCTTTGCTTCACACACTTGCCTCATTTATTTTTGTAAATAAAGTCTTGGTGGAAACTTTTAGAAATAGTTTAGCCTTTGCGTGCTTCTGGGATGGGTTAAGATAGCAGTGGGGTGGGCAGGGATACCTTTGGGATGGGTTAAGATAGCTGTGGGATGGGTTGAGATAGCAGTGGGATGGGCAGAGATACCTGTGGAATGGGTAATATCTGTGGGATGGCCAGGGATACCTGTGGGATGGCCAGGGATACCTTTGGGATGGGTTAAGATAGCTGTGGAATGGGTTGAGATAGCAGTGGGATGGGCAGGGATACCTGTGGGATGGGTTAGGATACCTGTGGGATGGATTAAGATAGCTGTGGGATAGGTAAACCTCCAGTGCAAGCATAGTGGGACTGTATGGTCCACCCTCCCAGGTGCCACACATATGGACCTTCATTATCAATAATAATGTAATCAATCATCCACACATGTCAACATAAACACAACTCTTTATTAAATGCCCTATTCATTGTAGGCCCACCCAAGATACATGGCCCAATCTCATCCGTGTGATGAGACAGGCTGAAGGAAGCATCCATTAATCATCTATCATCCTGTCTTGCCACTCCACTGCTCCAGCTGGGGAGTTGCACCAGTGTCTCAGGAGGTTGCGCTGCTTCTTCCCTTCATGTGAGGCTTTGTTGGGGCCTTGCACATCCTCAGTGTCTATCAGGTTTTGCCCTTGCCTCCATTCACCAGGCTCCATGTCCCCATTGCCTTGTTGGAGGTCCACGAGCCTGTTCTGCAAGACTGGGTAGCAGGTGCGCATGAGATTGTGCAGGATGCAGCAAGCTTCCACGATGTTCTTCACGGTCTCTGGGAGATGCTGCATGGTGGTGAGAAGTACCTGGAACCTGTTGGCCAGGATGCCAAAGGCGTTCTCCACCACCCACCTTGCCCTGGACAGCCTGTAGTTGAAGATCCTCTCTTCACGGATGAGGAGTCTGGAAGTGTAGGGCTTCATGAGGTAGGTTCTGAGGGAGAAGGTGTCATCCCCCATGATGAAGTAGGGCACATCTTGCATGTCGTTGGCAGGGGGTCTGGATCTGGGAAGCCCATGATGAGGTTGCATTCCAGCCCCTCCTGGAGGTCACTGGCGTTGTATACTTGGGCATCTGAAGGTGACCCGTTGCCTGAAGCATCGATGTACATGAACTTGTCGTCAGCATCGACCATGGCGAAGAGGATGATGCTGAAGAAGCCCTTGTAGTTGAAATAAGTGGACCCCGACTTGTGTGGTGCTTTGCAGGCCACGTGCTTTCCATCTATGGCTCCAACGGTGTGGGGGAAGTTCCACCTCTGATACCACTGCTCTGCAACTTTCTTCCATCCTTCTTCAGTGGAGGGGCACTGGAGGAGCTCCTCCATGTATTCTTCGATGATGGCCTGCACCACTTCTCTGACCACAATGCTGATGGTGTTGTGTGGCACCCTCCAGCCATATTGCATGCTCCTATAGGTGGTCCCAGAGGCCAGGTGGCGCAGAGTCAGTGCCACCTTGAACCCAGGGTCCAGGCTGGGGCGGAAGTTGGTGCTCTGCTTGGTCAATCTGGGTGTCAGCCGCTCCACAACTTCATCAAACATGGCTGGAGGCATCCTCATGAAGTTATGGAATGCACGGGTGTCTTCGTTCCTCAGCTCCACCATCAGCTTGTTGTACAGTCCGTTCTCTGCTCTTCTGGCGAACCATCTTCAGACCCAGATGCTTCTTGGCCGCCTCCTTTTCTTCCCGTAGTAGAGTTGAAAGAGCCTGTAGATGGCTTTGCACTGTTGCAGAACGATGGTGGCTACCAAAAGAACTGTGTTACGATCCATGGTGGACATGACTGGATGCTGTGGAAGAGCAAGATCCAGATGAAGGCTGCAGAGGTCTGCACAGCAGGGCTGCTGGTCTGAAAGTGAGATCCAGGTGAGTTGCTTCCCCTTTTTATAGGCAATATAGGTTTTCCCCTATGTGTCCTTTTGCATCCTCTAGGCATCCTCTAGACATCTTTAATATCCAAGATAGGTCCCCTCTGCGAACGTTTTTTCCGTTTTAAATGCTTTGTGAGCTGCATCCACTTTCATCCTTTCTCCGTCCGTGCTACTAGCGCTGCATGTCTGTTCCACGTCCGTTCCGCTTCCTCCCTGTGTTCATTTACCGCTGGAGCGGATTTGAATTGCGCGGATGTGCAGCAGATGCCTAGCGGATGTAGTGGACGCGTAACGGATGACGACGGATGCAGAACGGATGTTCCCCGTATGCATAGCGGATGCAGAACGGACGCGTTGGATACATTTTCCGCTCAAAAAGTTTTGAGCAGCTCAAAACTTTTTGAGCGGATGGAACCTCAGTCGACGGATGCTGGACGGATAGAGAGGATGAAAAACGGACGCAGTGAGTACAGAACGGAAGCATCGCATTAACCAACGGATGGCAAGTGTTTCTCTCATTTTACATCCTCTTTCCATCCATTGGTGCAGTGTGACATGGGCTTAAGAAGTAGGTACATATTCCATCTGGTCAAATAGATAGAGATAGTTTTAGATTGCGCAGTGCTTTTTCAACATTGTCTTGTACAAAATCAATATGTATTAGATCACTGTAGTTTTCTGTGGTTTGACTAGGAAATAGTCAATAGCATGATCCATTGCTGTTTACAAATACTGAGCCAAAGAATGTGTTAAAGAGGTTGGCTTTAATAGTATCATCATTGCAGTCTTTGCTATTAGGTCCTTTCAGGCGTGGGATGGACCTTGAGTCTTTTAGTTTGTTGTTTATAAAATTGTAGAAAGCGTGGGTGGAATTAATGCGTAGAAGGTTTTCTTCTTGTTTAATGTGATAATTGATGCATTCAGTTTTTATCTGGTGGCATAAATTTTTGCATCAGCTTTTGAAGTTGGCAACGTGACCAGATTTGTTTTTCCGCCAAAGTGATTTCTTTTTGGATTGAAGCTTACTTATTATTTAGGTAATTTGTTTTCTCTGGTTTTGGGAGTTTTTAATGGTACATATAGTACCATTACTGTGATAATGGAGTCAGGGAGAGATGCATTGAGCCATGTTTCACAGACAAATATAATGTCGAATTTAGCTGTGTTTCGTAAGAGGAGAAGTTCAGGTATTTTATTTACAAGGCATCTTGCATTGAGTTGCTTGCATTTAAGGCCAGTTGTGGTTGGAATAGAGGTAATTAGGGGCATGCATGCTTAGTGTTGAGTGATGTTGGATTGAATGGGGTGGGGTTGGATGTGGAGTTGTGGGTTGTGCATCTTTATTTTGATGCAATCAGCTCTGTAGTCAATGTATAGGTCCTTTTCTCCATTGTCTAGACAGTTTTTTAGTTTTGCGCAGAGTTCACGGGAGCAGATTCTTTGCAGTATGGATAAGTCTGGTCTTGAGCGAAGTTTTTTGTGGTGAATTGGTTTTTGCAATGGCATTTATTGTTTGAATGAATGTGCGTTTGCTGCACTCATTTTTGCATACAACTCTACAAAAATCTTGGGGCCACAGAGACGTCATTGTATTTGTACCCATGGCCATCTCTGGTTATTTCAATGATATCTTCAGGAGAGATATTTGTTGCATTATAGTTGCTTATGATATAACGAACTTTGGTGATGTCATCTGATTCCTTGGTGTCAAGACAAAATAAGATGGCATTTGGACATTTCTGTTCACGTTCTATGGTGTCTCTGATGAGTAAGGAGATATTATTTGTTGAATTATTTGAAGGGATAGTAATTGTTTGTGGCTGTGGTTTGGTGGTTATTTTTGGCTGTTGTTGCAATTGTAGTTAAGGTAGTGATTGTTTTTGTTGTGGGATTTGATTTTGAGCTGATAGGTACTCACTTATCTGTGCTGTATTTTTTTTTTTCAAGAGAAATTAGGCTTACTTGTAGAGTTGTTTCAAAACGTGTTGCTAAGTGTTCTTCCATTGAGTGAATGAGTGATTCTATGCTTTCAACTCTGTCAGGTAGGGTACTCAGTTTGTTTAGCTTAGGAGAACATGATGGACATAGAAAAAAGAATGTATCTGAATTTTTAACCATATCAGCTAGGTTTTTGTTTACGTTCAAGCAGGCAGGGTGGGCTAGAGTATCACATAGGTGGCATTTGATGTAAATTTCGCTTTCATTGATGGTTTCAAGACATTTGAAACATTTGCAGGAGTCTGGGAGGTCATTGGTAGAGATATTTTTCTTTTGTTTTGGTTTGGAGTTTTTGGCTGGCATGGTCAATGGCAATAGTACAGTAATCAATTACAATAGCTAGTTAATGTGATAGGTAGACAGTTACTTAATGAATTTTGGTAATTAATAAATGTTAATTGATATGTTAGAGAACAAATCAAAAGTAAGATTGCTTATTACCAAAAATCAATCAATTAGTTATTCAAATCACTCTCATTAAATTTTGGTAAGCAACAAACAGCCTAATTTATTACAGTAATTACTAAACACACTGGTCAATTAAATTCACTAAAACACTGATTTTACTAATCAGATATTCAGTAATTACACTATATGCACTAAACATTCAATCATACTAAGCATAAAACAATAAATCAATTGATCATTTGATAAAAATTAATTAATTAAAAGAAATTTTTTTTTGAGATAATGAAAGTAGCATGAAGTAGCATTGAGAGTTGGTAAGTAAAGGGTTATTGCTTTGCTTTGTTTTGCTTAGCTGTTGCTGATATCTGAGAATAGGTTTATAACCCTTTATAAACTGGCAGGAGGTCTCTTTTCCTGGACTGTTTGAAAGCAATCAATGAGCAAGGGTTTACATTCTCTTTCTTGTTTTGTAGATTGAGTTTTTGAGATAGTAAAGATGCAAAGATCTTGAAGGGGAGATCTCTGCCCCCCCCTTCTTCAGCAGAGATAAACAGAACAATTCACTGGGACGCAACAGGAAACTTCTTGTTTTGTTTTCTCTTGATGAATGGGATTTCTGGCCCCCTCCTAGTTAATTTAAGTACACTTTCAAAGTTTGTTGCTTTTAAGAGAAAGAGAAAGAAAGATAGTCTTGCACTGGCAATTTGAACAGTTTATATTTTTACTATGTAGAATCAGATTTGTATTGAGCATTTGTTCCTGGCTTCAATATACTTCTGCTTATATCACAGGAAATAAAATTGCTTCCAATAGTTCAGTTATAACAAGACTTCCCTACTTATTGAAAGTCCAGAGTTACTGTCCTTTTAAAGAGAAAGTCCGGATTTACAATTTGGTGAAGAGAGAAAAGGGAAGGAGGAGTAGCAGGGGGGAAGCAGTCTGTTTCACACCCTGGCTGCAAACATCTGAAGACAGACAGCTCCTGGTGCTCACTGCCCTGCAATGATGGGATGAATCTCACTGTCTCACTGTCCTGCAAGGATAATCATTGAGCCTCCCGGTACTGGTGAGCCCTACCACCTTACCTTCTATCAAGGATGGGTCGAGTTGCAGATCATTGAGCACTTTTGAATAGAGTACTCCCAAACTTAGTGCCTACCAAGGAATAGGTTCTTTTCTGACATGCTGGTCAAGGATGGGAGGAATCGGAGATCTCCAAATACTTTTGAATTGAGCATTTGTTGAGGAATGGAGCTCTTTTCTGGCTTGGGCGTTAGGCTTTCCACCTCACCGGGTGGACCTGCAGGGATTAGAGGGCTTGTCGCTGCCCATGCCTGCTGGAGCTCCTCACGCTGCTTCGACTCCTGCTGCCATCTTCTCCCCCTTTTCAACATATCAACATATCATCACTCAATAGCCCTGGAGTGAACTCCTGCTTTTCAGTTTATGAATCAAGTGATCTTAGTGAGATACTAGATCTATAAGTGATTAAAGTGACTACATCATTTTAATAGCTACTAATTCTGATTGTATTGCAGTCACAATTTCTGCTGGAAGGTCACCACACTGAGGAGTATGATTCTCTTTTTAGAAGACCAGTGTGGATTCTGTTAAACTGATTAGTTTAAATACACCCATTACCAGTGGTGGGATTCAAATTTTTTTACTACTGGTTCTGTGGGCATGGCTTGGTGAGCATGGCAGGGGAAGGATACTGCAAAATCTTCATTCCCAGCCCACTTCTGGGGAAGGTTACTGCAAAATCCCATTCCCTCCCCACCCCACTAACCTGCTTTCCAGTTCCATTCTCCTGTGCAGGGCAACAAAAGAAGACCCAGCCAATCAGCTGGGACTCAGGAGGCAGAGAATAAATGGGGTGGAGCCAGTCAAAGGTGGTGTTTGCCAGTTCTCTGAACTATTCAAAATTTTCCACTACAGGTTCTCCAGAACTGGTCAGAATCTGCTGAATACCACCTCTGCCTATTACCATCCCTATGAAAGGTGTGTGTCTTGGCATCTTGAACCTCTTGAGCAGAGTTTTAAATGACATCTCTCAATTTTAAGCAGTTCCTCATATTTCCAGTAATCTTTCCAGTGGTGGTATTCAATTTTTTTTACTACCAGTTCTGTCAGCGTGGCTTAATTTGTGGATGTGGCTTGGTGGTCACATGACTGTGGGTGTGGCTTGGTCACATGACCAGATGGGCATGGTTTTATGGTCGCATGACCAGATGGGTATGGGTTTGTGGCCATGTGACTGGGTGGGCATGTCTTTGTGGCCATGTAGGTGGGCGTGGCCAGGCGACCATGTGACCAGCAACCAAATACAAGTGGTCCTCACTTAATGGTCGGTTGCTTAGCAAGTGTTCTAATTTATGACTGATCTTCCCAGAGCTACGTGATCTCTTTTGGAATTTTGACACACAAACACACACACACACACATACACATTTAGTTCTAACCCTGCTATTCTATGATTCTGTAAGGATCTCCTACTGGAGGAGGGGGTTGGACTAGATGACCTCCAAAATCCCTTGCAGCCCAGCCCTAGATTGTTGTGTGCTTCAAAGAGTCTTCTGAAGCTCGGGTTTGTGTCCTTCCTTCCTCTCCTTTGGGCCAAGTCACTACTTCACTACTTTCTAGGGATGCAGTGAACAGAGGAGCTTCCACAGGGCACGAACCACCCAAGTGGAAGGTTTCCCCCCCTTCCTAACCTGAAGAAGGAGGAAAGCTGCATTGACTTGCTTTCTGCTGGTTGTCCTGCAATGGCATTTGGGGTGGCAGGGGAAGGGAGAGAGAGAAGTTGAGCTTTGCAATATGCTGCGGGGTGGAGCTCTGCAGCATTTGAGGGGCTGTCGAGCTTTGCAGCATGGAGTGGAAGGTGGGAGGGATTTGCAGGCTACACTGGCAGGGCTGGGGGAAGGAGAAGAGGTGAGGAGGGGGGATTTGCGGGTGGTAGGGCTCAGAAGAGAGAGTGCACAAAAGCTCTTTCCATTCTTCCCAATTCTTTTTCTGCCTTCGCGGGTGGCATCATCTCCAGCATCAGTCCCATCCCCTTTTCCTTCGATCATCTCTTTCATGACCTGAGGTGGAGTGGGGGATTGAGCAGGTGTGTGGGGGGGGGTGGAGGGCTGAGAGGGGGCAAGTGCTGAACACAATTGCTGAGGGGAAGGCAGCGTAGGAAAGAGACAGCTGGCCAGACCCATGCACAGAGTAAGCAGAGTGGTGGGTGGGAAGCCCCTGAAAGAGGATGAGGGAGAGGAGGAAGGAGAACTACGGGAAGTCCGAGGTGCCTTGTTTTGTGCACTCAGCTGGTTGACTCCCCTGATGCAGCCAGCTTCTTTAGCTCGGAGCGGCTGATGGCTGAGGCGCGGTGAAACCACCACCACCACTGCTGCTACTGAGATGACTACTGAGACTGCTGCTGGTTCGGCTCTGTGTGTGTGTTTTTTCCTCCCACTTTCTGCGAGTAACACCGAGGCTGGAACTTGAGGAGATTGAGGTCCCATGATCGGCTGCTGTCAAGGAGGCGGTGACGGCGAAATTCAGCAATCGCTATCCCCTGCCGTTGCCCTTACCTTCTCAGGCCAGGTGAGGGAGGGGAGGTTGAGAGGCAGGACCAGCTGCTAAACCTGGGAAGGGTGGCTCCCGCCTAAGCCGGCCGAGGGGCTACTGCTGCAGGCGACAAGGGGGGCGAGAAGCCCTGGGATATCCGCTCACCCACCTGCTTGCTGGCTGGGCTGGGCTGGAAGAAGTGTGTCTGCCGCCGGGAGAAGGAAGAAAATGTGCTCTGGGAGGGCAGGCAGGCAGATGTCCCGGGGCTGCTGCACATGCGCACATCCACCCGAGCTGCCCCATGGCCACCACGTGGTATGGAAAGCTAGGAGAGCAATGGGAAAGCGGGTGACCGGGTGATGGGGAAATCCGGTTCGGGGGCATGGCCAGCTAGGGGTCATCACCAGTTCTGCGACCCATGCCAAATCACTACTACCGGTTCTCCCGAATAGGTGCGAACTGGTTGAATAGCACCTCTGAATCTTTTCCATTTTCAAATAAATTTCCAATGATCTTTTTGCTTTTTTTCTCCAGAACAGAACACATGTCCTCAACCAAACCCCCACTTCTATACTATACTATAGACTTCATTTTCATGTTATGAGGAGAAGAGCAAGTTGTTGTGCTATAAGAATTGCATGAGTAAAAGTAAAATGCTGCATTTTTTTTAAACTTGTGAAAAAGCAGATAGAGAGGTGAACTGTTTGAGAGTTAGGTTTAAACCTGGGTGTCAGGGCTCCAACAAATCTACCACCATTCAAATCAAAAGTCTCTAACCGCATCTCAAAGAAAAAAAAATGATTTATTAGAAGTGGCCATGCTGGCATTAGCTGGCTGCAGCGGATACTAAATTACATTATACATTTCCCCCTTGACCCTGTTCTTCCCCCCCCCACCCCCTGGATATGACTTCTCCAATGGGACACATCCATCTCCAAGAGTCATCCATCATGCTCTCCAATAACCTTCTTAAGCTTCGACAACTTTGGGCTGCTGGGGTGATTATCAAGGCCTTTAAGGAATGCCTTGTTTTCCCCCACTCCCTTTTTCTGGCAGCTAAAAAGACCAAAGGAGTATCTTTTAAGTTGACATTGGGGTCTTCTGTGTCCAGAGCATGTATAGGTAGTCCTTGACCTACAACAGTTTGTTTAGTGACCATTCAAAGTTACAATGGCACTGAATAAAGTGACCATTTTTCACCGTTACAACCTTTGCAGCACTCCCCCTCCATAGTCATGTGATCAAAATTCAGATGCTTGCCAACTGGTTCATATTTAGGATGGTTGCCCTGACCTGTGGTCATGGGATCACTTTTTGCGCTCTTCTGATGAGCAAAGTCAATGGGGAAGCCAGATTCACTTAGCAACCAGCTTACTAACTTAAGAACTTCAATGATTCACTTAACAGTTGTGGCAAGAAATGTCATAAAATGTGAGGAAACCCAGATAACAAATGTCTCCACAGAACAGAACAACAGAAATTGTGAGAGGTCTGGCCAGTCAAATGACACTTGCTTGCATTGATGCAGTTTGAGTGTCATACTAACCTTGGAACAACTGCCAAGTTACACTAGTTAAAATTCCATAGGAGAAAATAGGGAAGGAAATTGTTTGCATGCCTGGGTCTTTTTCGGAGTGTAAAGTTCCTGGGAAAGTTGCCACGTTAGTGTAACATGAGTGCTTTTCCTTTCCATCTCAGCTGAAGCACAAACACACTGATATAACCTCCTGAGCCCTCTAATCCTCTTACATTCTAATATTACATTGGCATGACTATGATTTTGACCATGATTTTGGTTTTTTTTAAAAAATCACAATTTCAGATTACTATTCAATGTAAGAAATATATGCTTTTTAGTAGCTCTATAGGCATGTAGTTAGTAACAGATACGTGCCTTCCCTTTCACTTCGAAGAGCCAAAGGAACACTCCTGTTGGATTACTTGTCTCGTTAGTTGTAGCTTGGGGCTCACAAAATTGGGTTCTTCTTTGCTCATCCAATTTCAGAAAGGGCAGACAATGTTTGGGGTAGGGTTGTTTGTTGTGGGGATCATCTCTCAGTTTCACAGGAAGGTAACAGGAGGTTTTGCAGAGGTGAAATAATACTGCATCTTTAGAGTAGGGTCCAGTTTTATTATTTACTTGCATTTCATTCAGAATCTGAACAATTTGGGGTTGGATGAAGAAGTTGTATGATGGGTATCTGGCTGTTAGAATTTTCTCCAGCCTCTCGTTAAGTAAAAAAAGAGAAGGAATGATCTGTAATTTTGAACCTGGAATATTTTCCCAGAGGAGATGTAAACATTCATGTTTTAAAAGTCTAATGTTGACATTTATTTTTGTAAAGGGAGAAAGCAATGCTTATTGCCATTTGCCATTTTTCAAAGCTATTATTTATCTGAAGAGTGAACTGCTTTTACGTCCATTAGAAGAACATTTTGCTGCAGTTGAGCTGAAAAAGTTATGTGTTCTGCTATTTTACCATATCTATTCCCTTATACTGTATTTATTAGCTGCTTAAAAAGTGCCGTCTTCAATCAGTATTTGTTATACCACTTTTCTCTTTTCCTTTCTACCATCTACTCGGTGCTCTTTTTTCCCCCTGTCATTTCCTTCCCTTAGGTTTACACACAATGCTAGTGCAACATCAAAGATATGTGGAAATGAGTGTTTGCATTATTCTAATCCAAGGTAGCCCACAATACATTTAAACCACATTCAGGCAGGTCTTTGCCCTGCTTCCTTCCCATCATAGAACTGGCAAGAAATCAAACTACCCTAAATCTTGCTGTCTCCATAGCTGGCAATTCCTAAACTGAAAATAGATGAACTTCTGTCTGTGAAATAGAATGTCATAAGATTGGTTGTCTGCTTAAGAGTTCTGATCTGGAGGAGTTCTTTAGTTTCTTCCTTTAGAGAATGCATCCACAGTAATTTCCTGAGGACCATCTCAGGATCTACCATAAAATCCACAAATGCTATAAAATATTTGGAGTAGATGGCAAACTTTCTGTTTACATTGCCTGAAGCAAGGTTATAGAATCTACATTGCCCCTCACCTAAGAAATGTGGACTTTAAACAGATTCCTACCACAATTCCCCCAGCTTAGCATTACAGAGAAACAATGAAACTCGTAGATAACTGATTTTCAGGGAATGCATCCATTCATCACTCCTGATGAATGTGTCGCATCCAAAAGCATCTGCAGCTAGCCAAAATGATGAAACATAATATTATGATGTAGAATTCATCCTTTCATGTTTTTATCACAATGTTGCATGCAATAACTTTGTTGGAAAATTACTGTGGATAATTCCCTATTTATTTTGCACCAGGACACTCCCACTCAGCTGGATCAGAGTATGTACTTACTCTAGCAAAATGATATATAGCTTGAGGTGTATTCATTAAAAATAATCAAAGATCAAACACAGCTAACTGGTAAAAACAGGATAAAAGGCAGGCAAAAACAGGGAAGAACATAAACATCAGAATTAAAAAGAGAAGAGAACTTAATAATCATTTATCTATGTTTCTAAATAACTTTCAAAAGGCAGAAATTTTCTATCTGAAACAATGTGGTGTTTAATTAATGTCTCATTAATTAAACACCACTCAATGTGGTGTTTAATTCTAGTCTCAGCCCTTTTAAGAATAGAGCTGGAAAATGTAGCCTGCATGAACCCTCCTTTATTCTGTGCAACAAAAATATAATTGACAAATGAGGAGAAGGTATCCAACATGCATGAAGAATATTTCTGTTATGGTATCACAGCATATATGTTTCCACTTACTTCCCCAGTGCCACCAGTCACCTAGAAAATGTGGCACATCCATGCAATTTTTTCAACAATGTTGCATAAGTGGTTCATCATTGCATCTGTCTGGCCTGCTCTTTACAGATATTGGAAGTAAAACCCATCACTCTCCTACAGAAATGAAATATTTTAGGATATATTAAAAAGGCAGAATATTTCTCCTAAAAAAGAAGTAGAAACCCAGAGAGGCAGAAACTCAGCCCTGCTACCATTGCTAATGGGCTATTAAGGCCTGGGCCAGCCAATTCTACATAACAAAGATCTACCTCCTTCAGGCAGACCTATAATAAGAATCCCAAAATCCTTTCATTACATCATCATCCAGCAAGGCTCAACCAAGCCTGGGACTCAAGACAGCCTACAGAACTACCCTGCATGCATGGCCCCATGGGAGTCTGACAACCAATCAGAATACAGACTCAAATTCAAATCCCAATAGAGGACATAAAACCCAGTGACTCTCAGCATTTCTTCCCTTTTCTTTGTCCAAGAACACCAAGCCTTGTGATCCTGTCCACCATTAAACCATCTTTCCAAACAGTCACCATGTTTCCAGTGTCTTTTTCCCACTTGGAACTGAACCCAGAAGGATATTTCTTCCAATACAAATTACAAGTCTAACCAACAATCTGGCATTCCTTGGTGGTCTGCCACCCAATATTAAATAACCCAGACCTTGCTTAGCTTCCACTTTCACATACCTTTAGCCAGTTGCATATTTCTAAGATTCAACACCTAATCGAGATTGGGCTACTATCTAAACAAAAAAAGATGAAAACACTTCTGTGTAAAAAATGTGGAGAGCAGCAGTGTGGGTGGCAGAAAAAGGTGCAAGAATTTGAACACTGATTTCATTTTAAACAGAGCTTGCATTTATCACACAGTAGTCCTTATAATACTTTCATAATAACTTTGACAATTACATTATTTTAAATAATATATCAGATATCAGAAACTCCTGTATCTGCCTATTTACCGATATGTTTCCAGTATGGTTTGCTACCCTATAGTGGTCTTCTGGAGATCAGCAGCACAGAAGTACTAGTTTTGTTAATCAGATAAAATTTTAATTCCTTTTGCCTGTGAATTCTATTATTCCTTTTCATCTACTCTCATCTGCATAGTTGAAGCTATGGAGTTTTAGAGAATATCCTAATTCAGTCACAACCGTCCCCCCACTGTGTAATTCATTGTCTGTATTAATTTACATTTCATTAGAAAATTATATCCAAAATCTTTTCCCTTTGTTGTTCCCAAAAGTAAATACTTTGGTACAAATATTATGCAGGTTTATTGTGAAATTATTGGAGAATATTCTAAGCTGGTGTGCTAGCAGAACTATTTAGAATGGGAATTGCTGCTCCCTCTTCATTTCTAACATTTTTTAAAATATAAATATATAATTCTTTCTGTCCCTCATGTCATTTTCTTGCTGTTACATATTCCACTAGCCATTTGTCTTCCTTTTCTTCTCCGTGAGCACCTTTTCATAAAGCCTATCTTTAGCAATTCTAGTAAATAATTAATAAACAATTTGGCACTGTATGACAAAGAAAAATAAGCAGAAATAACAGAAACATATTCCTTCTGGAATTTGATGAGAGTTGAATGGATCAAGAAGAGAAAAAGAAAGATCATGGGAGAAGAAATAACCCAAAACTTGTAAATAAAAGTGAAATGATAGTTTCTGATGCCCTCTGGTGGTTGCTTTTTTGTTATTGAAATAGTTTAAATCACTCTTCAACAATTCAAAGGTGAGGGATGCGATCCTAACGAATTTTGTGGAATTTCTAAAGAGGTAGCTTTCATAGTGTTTTCTTCAATTGGAAAATGGATATTAGGCCACACCAACAAACTCATCCCAAACCTACTGATTCCAGAGTATTGCATAACCACCCCTAGCCTTTAAAGGCTCGGTCACATCGGCCGACAGATGCAAAACGTATGTAAAAAGGACACAGCGGACGAGCAAATTTTCCATCCATTGTTATCCGCTCTCAAAAGTGCCCCAAATTTGCATAAACAGAATGGAAAACAACAGAAAGGAACGGACATGGGGAGGATGTAGCGGGGATGTAAAGCGGATGTTCGTAGGAAGCCTAGCGGATGGAAGTGGATGGAAGCGGATGACACATCCGCAGGGCTTCTGGGGGAGAACACCAAAGCAGACGTGCAGCGGAAGGAACGGATGCAAAGCAGATGCCTAGCGGATGCCACTGATACCACCGATGCCACAGATGCCACCAATGCCACAGATGCCACTGACGCCACAGATGCCACTGACGCCACAGATGCCACCGACACCTCACCTCGATCACCTGCAGACCAGACAGCCCCACTACACTCCTCCTTCCTCCACCCCACAGCCAAGCCCGGCCTCAGAACATCTGTCATCGGACTTGGGACTGACACCCCATGTCATGGAGGAAGGGGCTCTCAACATCATGGGACTGAGCCAGCTCTCTGAGAGCTTCCTCCACACACCATCCCCTGTTGTCTTCTCGGGGCCAGGCACCCCAATGGCGCCTCAGACCAGCACTCCAGCCACTGCCACCTCCACAGCCCCTGGACCCTTCAGCCCTGAGACTATGGGCACGCCTCAGAGTGACTGAGAAGAGTGCCAGAGACTGGGTTGCTATCTCTTGACTTTATCTTTGCTTGGGACACTTTACTTGGGTCATTTTGCTTTTACAGTTTGTTATTAATAAAGGTTATCTTTGCTTCACACACTTGGTTCATTTTTTTTAATAAATAAATCTTGGTGGAAACTTTTATAAATGGTTTAAGCCTTTGCATGCTTGTGGGATGGGTAAGGATAGCAGTGCGATGGGCAGGGATACCTTTGGAGTGGGTAATAGCTGTGGGATGGGTAAGGATAGCAGTGGGATGGGCAGGGATACCTTTGGGATGGGTAATAGCTGTGGGATGAGTAATAGCTGTGGGATGAGTAATAGCTGTGGGATGGGTAAGAATAGCAGTGGGATGGGCAGGGATACCTGTGGAATGGGTAATAGCTGTGGGATAGATAAATCTCCAGTGCAAGCATAGTGGGACTGTATGGTCCACCCTCCCAGGTTCCACACCTATGGCCCTTTATTATCAATAACAATTTAATCATTCATCAACAGATTTCAACATAAACAAAATTCTTTATTAAATGCCCTGTTCATTGTAGGCCCACCCAAGATACATGGCCCAATCTCATCAGTGTGATGAGACAGGCTGAAGGAAGCATCCATTAAGCATCTACCATCCTGTCTTGCCACTCCACTGCTCCAGCTGGGGAGTTGCACCAGTGTTTCAGGAGGTTGCGCTGCTTCTTCCCTTCACGTGAAGCTCTGTTGGAGCCTGGCACATCCACAGTGTCTATCAGGTTTACTCCTTGCCTCCATTCACCAGGCTCCATGTCCCAGTTGCCTTGTTGGCAGTCCACGAGCCTGTTCTGCAACACTAGGTAGTGGGTGCGCATGAGATTGTGCAGGATGCAGCAAGCTTCCACGATGCTCCTCATGGTCCGTGGATGATGCTGCATGGTGGTGAGAAGTTCCTGGAACCTGTTGGCCAGGATGCCAAAGGTGTTCTCCACCACCCGCCTTGCCCTGGACAGCCTGTAGTTGAAGATCTTTTCTTCACGGGTGAGGCATCTGGAAGTGTAGGGCTTCATGTTCAGGTTCTGAGGGAGAAGGCGTCATCCCCCACGATGAAGTAGGGCACATCTTGTGTGTCATTGGGCAGGGGGTCTGGATCTGGGAAGCCCATGATGAGGTTGCCTTCCAGCCCACCCTTGAGGTCACTGGCGTTGTAAACCTGGGCATCTGAAGCTGACCCGTTGCCTGAAGCATCGATGTACATGAACTTGTAGTCAGAATTGACCATGGCAAAGAGGATGATGCTGAAGAAGCCCTTGTAGTTGAAATAATTGGACTCTGAGTTGGCTGGAGCTTTGCAGGCCACATGCTTCCCATCTATGGCTCCAACAGTGTGGGGGAAGTTCCACCCCTGATACCACTGCTCTGCAACTTTCTTCCATCCTTCTTCAGTGGAGGGGCACTGGAGGAGCTCCTCCAGGTATTCTTCGATGATGGCCTGCACCACTTCTCTGACCACAATGCTGATGGTGTTGTGTGGCACCCTCCAGGCACACTGCATGTTCCTATACGTGGTCCCTGAGGCCAGGTGGCGCAGAGTCAGTGCCACCTTCAGCCCAGGGTCCAGGCTGGACCGGAGGTTGGTGTTTGCCTTGGTCAACCTGGGTCTCAGCCGCTCCACAACTTCGTCAAACATGGCTGGTGGCATCCTCATGAAGTGCTGAAATGCACGAGGGTCTTCATTCCTCAGCTCCACCATCAGCTTGTCATACAGTCCGTACTCAGCTCTTCTCGTGATCCATCTTCGGACCCACACACTTCTTGGACGCCTCCTTTTCCTTGCGTAGAATAGGTGAAAGAGCCTGTAGAGGGCTTCGCACTGTTGTAGAATGATGGCAGCTACCAAAAGGAGTGTGCGACAATCCATGGTGGAGATTACTGGATGCTGTGGAAGAACAAGATCAAGATCAAGACTGAAGAGGTCTGCACTCCAGGGCTGCTGGACTGAAAGTGAGATCCAGGTGATTTCCTCCCCCTTTTTATAGGAAATATAGGTTTTCCGCTGGTGTCCTTCCGCATCCTCTAGACATCCTCCAGACATCCTAAATATCCGAGATACGTCCCCTATATGAACGTTTTTTCCGTTTTAATGCTTTATATCTGAGCTGCATCAGCTTTCATTCTTTCTACATCCGTGCTACTAACGCTGTGTGTCCGTTCCACGTCCGTTTCGCTTCCTCCCTGTGTCCGTTTTCCGCTGGAGCAGATTTGAGTTGCGCAGATGCGCAGCAGATGCCTAGTGATATAGCAGACATGTAACGGATGACAACGGACATATAACGGATGTTCCCTGTATGCGTAGCGGATGTAGAACGGACGCGTTGGATACTTCATCCGCTCAAAAAGTTTTGTGCAGCTCAAAAGTTTTTGAGCGGATGAAATCACAGTGGACGGATGCTGGATGGATAGAGAGTGTGAAAAACGTATGCAGTGAGTACAGAACGGATGCATTGCATTAACCAACAGATGGCAAGTGTTTTTCTCCATTTTACATCCTCTTTCCATCCGTTGGTGCAGTGTGACATGGGCTTAACATACAGAGGATGGAAGCAGGAAGAGCAGATTAGAACAGAACAGAACAGAACAGAACAGAAGGATATCCTATCTGTGAGAAGAAGATGTGACACAATTTAGAAATCTAACTCAAGAAGACAATAATGCTGGAGGAGTTGGAGAAGAGAAAAGCAGAATGAAGATCAGATCCCTGCAGACAACAGCAAGCAAGTAGTTGCAGGGCAGTTGTTTCCTTCATTTAGTAGTTTAGTATTTTAAACTGGACTGGATCTACAGTATCCATGGTATCTAACAACATAAATAAATGCTACACAAGAATCCAAAGTTTAAGGTGGCAGTTCTTCTTCTTACTCACTGCCCCCAAGAGGGACACATACCATCCCTTAGTGTTCCTTATGTTGGTGGAATATTTGACAACTGACTAGATGAAAATCAGTTCTGTAGGAGCTGGAAGAGATTCTGTTTGGAAAATCACTAGGGAATCACATTTGAACTCAGGACCAGTTCTAGTATTAGAACTGGCATTACCTTAATATAAGGGTCCCCCAACTTGTCATCTAGTCTAGCTCCCATTAATTCCAAGCCAGTAAGGAATCCTGTAAAGGTAAGTCTAGGATATTTTTGTGTGCTTTTGTTCTCCCTGTATAGTTTTTTTTTTTAAGAGTAAAATATTTATTTCCAGAAATAGGAATATCAAAGAGCTGATATTGTGTAATTCCTTATTTGGTTAAGTATCTGGACAGTTTAGACATATTTTATTACAGCTAATCCTGTCAGACCAGTATGAATCAGTTTCCTTGAATACGGCAACATTTTATTGCACTGTTGTTGTTTTAAAAAAAACTCAACATGCCTCCACTTTAATGATCTCATTGCAATTTTATGGTTGCATTACATTTTACTCCAAATACAAACTGTTCATTTATTTTTATTAACTTGCAGAATTCTTATTTCTAAAAAAAATTATTGAGTCCAATATATTAGATCCAGAATGTCTGCTAGAGTGGTGACTTTTATGACCCAATCCAAAATAATTGTGGTTTCCACATACAAGTCAGACAGGTTACACTGACATTTACAGTAGTAGACATTTACAGTAGTAACACAGGAAATCTTCATTCCTCTTTTCTAAGGAAGTTGTCACTGAACTAAAAACACAATGTTGCTGTAATTAAATGACTAATTAAAAGATAAATCATCTTGAACTATAGTGATAGTTCCTTTAATTTTTGAACAGTGTTGCATACACTTTATTATTGGTTTATCTTTACACAGCATGTGTTGAAAAGCAGCTGGAAATGAACTCATGCTAAATTTCTAGAGCTACTCTATTGGGGACACAAAACTCCAGATGACCATTAAAAACTAATTCTTACTCTTTGTGTAATCTTCTAGTGGCCATTTGAATGATGAAGGCTGTTTTGTTCGGAAAACACACGAGGTAGACCGGGTTCCAACAACAAATACTTTATTCTTCAACTAGTTAGTAAATAGGAACACTTGGCTGAAGCTGAGGCCAGCCTTTTATACAGGCTGGCTTGCCTGCTTGCAGCCAATGGCAGTTGTTTAGATTTGCCGCCTTTTAGCAGCTCTTTGGATTGGTTCCTAGTGAACCAATCCAATGTTCATTTTATTGACCAATCAGGTTTGTAGATTTGGAGTCACCCACTTTACATATAGAACACCCCTCCCCCCTTAGTTCAGTCCTACGTGGTGACGTAGTCTCGCAGGTAGGCGGGGCTTTTCCGGACTCGACTTGACTTGCGCGGTTCATTCTTAGTGCAGACTTCGACCGGTTCGGATGGGGCTGCTGTGTCGTCCGTCCTTCTCCCTGGAACCATCTGGAAGGGTGAGTCAGCCATTTTACCGCCGCCTGAGTTTCTTAGGCTGACGGTTTTGCCGCACCCTCCCGTGTCCTCTGGGCAGGTCGAGCTGGCTTGGCTGGCCCCTTCCGATGGGCTCTTCACGCAAGTCTCTCCAAACAGTGAGTCTTTTATTTGCTCTTTTTGTTCGTATGTTTCATTGGGTTTGGTTTTAAACAGTTCTTTATTTATTTCTCGCCTTTCCCCCCCCACCTTGGTTTGCAATTCGCCGTTTTTTTCGGTGAATGTTTATAAGTCTGTGATTCTCTCTATAATTCGAGATCGAAGCTGGTCTATGTGCCGCTTCCATTCCCTGCCATCGTCTAATTTTAATCGGTAGGATTTGGGGGCTGTAATTTGGATAATCTGTCCTGGTAGCCATACCGGGTCCCCGGTGAAGTTTTTAGCGTATACCAAATCGCCTATTTCGAATTGTCTGAACCGTGTAGAGGAGTCAGGGGGGTTTTCTGGGGTAAAATTTGGGTGTAACCTATCAAGGTGAGATCTTAATTTTCGCCCCATAAGTAATTCTGCTGGGGACTTATTGGTTATGGTACTGGGCGTTATGTGCTGGAGTGTGAGCAAACGGTTTACTTTCTGTTGGACATCTCCAGCGTCCATTCGTTCCAAACCTTCTTTAGTAAACCGGACCATTCTCTCAGCCCTGCCGTTCGCAGCCGGGTGAGCCGGCGCGGTTAGGGCATGTCTAAGGAGGCTAGGTATTGCTCAAATAGTATGCTGGTTAGCTGTGGCCCGTTATCTGAGACAAGAACGTCCGGTATGCCATGGGTGGCAAAAAGGTTGTCCAGCTTTTTGATTACAGTTTCTGTTGTCGTTGATGGCATAACTTTTACTTCAAGCCAATTTGAATAGGCATCAACGACAATCAGAAAGGTATGCCCCTTGGTAGGACCCGCGAAATCAATGTGTATTCTTGACCAAGGTCCCCGAGGGGTTTCCCAGTCCTTAACGGGTGCTTTTGGTGGGGATGGTCTAATTGCCTGGCATTTGTGGCATGAGCTTACCCAATACTCTATGTCCTTATCAATACCCGGCCACCAAACATAACTTCTGGCAAGGCTTTTCATCTTAACCATTCCCGGGTGCCCTTCATGTAACAACTTAAGTACCCTGGGCTGTAATTTGGCAGGGATTACTACCCGATCACCCCACAACAAACACCCCTTTTGGATTGAAAGTTCAGTCTGTCTGGACCGGAAAGGTTTAAAGTTTTCAGTTTTTTGATTCTCCGGCCAGCCTTTACCTACCCAGCTAAGAAGGCGGGCAGTCAATGAGTCTTTCGCGGTGGCTCTGGCGACATCATACGCTGATATGGGTAGATTGGGGCAAGTCTCGATTTGTAGCGTTGTCATCGCTGGTGCCGGGTCTTCGTCGGTTGCTGGTAAGGGTGCTCTGCTCAAAGCGTCCGCATGGGAAATTTGTTTCCCTGGCCGATGTGTCAGAGTGTAGGAATAAGCTGCTAGGAACTCTGACCATCTCGTCATTCTTGGGGACAGTATATTAGGTGTTGGCTTGTTTCCCGCCAAAATCCCCATTAGCGGTTTGTGGTCCGTTATGATTTGAAAAGTCCACCCATATAAGTATTCGTGGAAGCGTTTTACTCCAGCGACAATTGCTAGAGCTTCCTTGTCCAATTGGCTGTAATTCCGCTCAGTTTTTGATAGAGTCCTAGAGTAATATGCGACGGGTGCTTCTCTGCCATCAGGTAGTTGGTGGCTCAGGATGGCACCTACTCCATATGGTGAGGCGTCGCAGGTCACTGTTAATGGCAGAGTGTTGCTAAATTGGATGAGGACGTTTGTTGATGTTAGCAAGCTTTTAATATTTTGGAAGGCTTTTTTTTCTTTGTAACCCCAAGTCCAAGTTGCCTTTTTGTCTAGCAGACGGTGTAACGGTTCTGCTATAGTGGCTTTGTTTGGCAGGAACACGTTATAAAAATTAATTAGTCCTAAGAATGCTTGTAGTTCGGTTTTATTTCTTGGTTCAGGAGCGTCTTTGATTGCTTTAACTTTTTTGTCTGTGGGGTGGATACCCTCTCCGTCTATTGAGTAGCCCAGGAATTCGACGCTGTTCTTAATTAAACAGCACTTTTCTCTTTTTACCTTGAGGCCAGATTCCCTAAACTTAGTTAATACTTCTTTGAGTCTGTTCCTTAATTGAGTTTCATCTCTGGCCGAGATTAGGACGTCGTCAAAATAGGGAACGACTCCTTGTATGCCATTTAGAAGGCGTTCCATCAGACTCTGGAAAACGCCAGGGGCCACGCTTACTCCAAATTGGAGCCGGTGACATTTGAATGCGCCCTTATGGGTGACTATAGTCTGTGCTTCTGCTGTTTCTGGGTCCACTGGGAGTTGTTGATAGGCTTGTGCCAAGTCGAGTTTGGCGAAAACTTTGCCTTTTCCCAGGGAATGAAGCAAATGCTGGACTACTGGCACCGGGTATGCACTTGGTTGTAATGCGTGGTTCAGGGTAGCCTTATAGTCACCACAGATTCTGATGGACCCGTCAGGTTTAATGGGTGTGACAATAGGCGTTTCCCACTTGGCATGGTCCACAGGTTCTAACACCCCTTGGGCTATTAATTTGTCCAGCTGTTCCTCTATTTTTGCCTTTAGTGCAAAAGGAACTCGCCTGGCTTTTATTCTTCGTGGGGCTATTTGGGGGTTTAGATTGAAAGAAATGGGATTTCCCCGATACTTGCCAAGTGAGCCGTCAAAAACATCCTGGAATTCTCGGATGAGGTCGTCTTCCCAGCCGGTTGTAGTCACTCGATCGACCCCGGTCATCCCGATGCCCAATGGTGCGAACCATTCGATGCCCAGGAGGCTTGGTCTGTCTTGGTCGACTATGGTCAGCGGAAGCACCTTGACGTGATGTTTGTAGGCGACTCGGAATTGTCCCATGCCTACCACAGGGATTTGGTTTCCCTGATAGTCCTTGAGGGTTAGGTGCTGCTTCTTCAATTCTTTGGGTTTGATACCTGGGACTAGCTGTTTTATTGTGTCCCACGATACCATGGAGAGGAAGGACCCCAAGTCCACTTCCATCTTGCAGTGTTTTCCTTCGATTTTCACGATGACTTTAATTTTTTTTCCACTTTCCGTCTGAGCGCTCTGTATAATGACAGTTTGGTGTGTATTGGCTCGCTTCTCTTGTTGCCACTTTCTCTCGGCTCGTTTAGGCTCGGCTCGTGTTGGGGAATTTCTGCGTCTCGTCGGGCTGTAGTATTTTTTGTTCCTGCAGACCTTCTCGATGTGCCCTCGTTTTTTGCAATGCTGGCAGATGGCATCGAGAAATCTGCATTCGGCTCGGGGATGGTTTCCTCCGCAGCCAGCGCATTCCCGCCAATTTCTCCTTTCGCGCTCTTTTTTGTTCGTGAGCAAACGGTGGACCTCATCGTCCTCTTCGCTCGATTCAATTGTTTCGCCCGACTCTTCGTAGTGGGTTGTGGTGGCAGGGTGCTTTCTGTCTTTGGTTGGTGTTTCTTCGCTGTGTGTGTTCATCTTTTTAATGGCTACGGCAGATTTTTTCGTGGCTTCAGCGGCTGTGGCTTCCGCGATGGCTTCGGTAATGGTGATGTTGGGCTTGTTGAGCAATTTACTCTATGCGGTCGAGTCTCTCAGGCCCAGCACCACGCGATCCCTCATTGCCTCGTCTATGTTCAAAAATTCACACTCACCCCCTATTTGTCTGAGGGCAGCGATGAAATCGGTGACGGTCTCTCCCTCTCTCTGGTCTCTGCGGTAAAATTCGTGTCGCTTTATTAAGTTAGACACCATCGGAGCGTAGTGTGCTTTGAGGAGTCTTTGCAATTCTGTCCACGTTAGTTGTTTAACGTTAGTTGTTTAACGTTCGCAAGGGCCTTTGCCATCTTAAAAACTGTTGGCCCGCAGTGCGTCAGGAACACAGCTCTCTTGCGTTGCTCTGAAATGCCTTCCATTTCATTGCTCTCCAAATACATTTGGAAGCGATCAGCATAGGAATCCCAATCCTCTTCGTTGGGATTGAAGGGTGCGGGCGGTGCGTTGTTTCCAGACATCTTGGTTGTAATCTGGACTTCTTATCACCGCGTGCAGGTTTTTCCGTTCAGGACGATCCCACCTTCGTCGCCAGTGTTTTGTTCGGAAAACACACGAGGTAGACCGGGTTCCAACAACAAATACTTTATTCTTCAACTAGTTAGTAAATAGGAACACTTGGCTGAAGCTGAGGCCAGCCTTTTATACAGGCTGGCTTGCCTGCTTGCAGCCAATGGCAGTTGTTTAGATTTGCCGCCTTTTAGCAGCTCTTTGGATTGGTTCCTAGTGAACCAATCCAATGTTCATTTTATTGACCAATCAGGTTTGTAGATTTGGAGTCACCCACTTTACATATAGAACAAAGGCCAGATCTGGTAGCCGCAATTCAAAAACCCTAGTTGCTAGAAAATATTCCACCTATTTTATTTAATTTGTTGTTTTGTTTCCAAATCTAATTCAAGATGTTGTTTTAGCATTTAAAATTTAAAGAAATGTGCTTCCAACCATACATAATTTCTACTATTTCCATCCAAAATGCCCAATGGCAAAAGTCTGTGAGAACCAAATTAGAAAACATTTTGAAGGCATTCAGTTGTATATTCCTGCTCAAAAATATCAGAAACTAAATACCTTAAGGTTATATTAAATACTATGAGGCACAATGTGATCAGTTTCATTCTTTTTGGGGCTCCTCATATGTTATTTGATGGAGTTCAAACCCTCTACTGAAAACTGAACTTTGTACCTTAGATGACCAAATATAGAATGAGAGCTTTAATGTTTATCCAAGTCTGAAGTTTGTCCAGGAAGGGCTATCTAGATCTCCAGATATCATAGTGTTATATATAATCTGAAAGTCAAAATACTTTGGCCACTAAATGAGAAGAGAGGACTTGTTGGAAAATACCCTGATGTTGGGAAAGATTGAAGGCAAAAGAAGAAGGAGACAGCAGAGGATGAGCTGGCTAGATAATATCATTGACACAGTAAACATGGGTTTGGGTGGACTCTGGGAGACAATGGAGGACAAGGGGGCTGGCATGCTGTGGTCTATGAAGTCATGAAGAGTCGGACATAAGTTAGTGACTGAACAACAACAGCAAATATATAATTTTCTTTCCCTTAACCTCTCAAAACAGAGAGATAAAGATATTATATCATGCCCCTATATACAGCTTTTAATAATAGCTGCCCATGTCTATCTTGATTCCATGTAGTCCTCCCTAACTGCCATGAGACCTTAGTCCATATTTGTTGGTTTTGTAAGTACAACTGGCAGTTTCTAATGAACATTCTTTTGTAAGCTAAGCTTACAAGAGAATGTTCATTTATTTCTCCTGTTGTTCCACCGGAGATCCATTAAACTAGCATACATTTTAGGCACTAGGCTTGAATGACAGTTCAAGGAGATACAGTATTTGGCTGAATGTTCTCCTGCCTTTTTTAAAATACATCCACCTTCGAGACTTTTGTAACAAAATACTATTTACAACTTAAATATTTCAAGTGCCTTGGGAATTAACAGTTGAAATTTTCCCCAGCAATAATTAAATAAAAATGTATTCAGGGTTTTTTTTATGTAAAGGCATAACTCAGAATGTGAGTCCACGTTGTGAAATAGTATAGCTCAAACACAGGTTTATTTTCCCAGCAGAACCAGGCAGCAACGAACATGATGATGCCAGTGGGCTGTTGTCATAGTTACTAGCTGAGTCACTTCTGAAAAGTGATCTATAGCTGGACTAACCTTCTGTGACATCCTTAATGTTTTAATTCATAATGGTAGATTTTTGTGGCTTTTGCTGAAAAAGAGTAGAATGGTTAGTTATTCAATCATGCCACACATTTGTCAGATTCTATGTCTTCCAGTTCTGAATTATGACAGGAAAATTAGTCTTAAATGAGGGATTTTGCTCTTTATACCTGTTTTGTTGTCAGATTCATCCCAAATATTGAAAGTTAACAAGAAACGGTGGAACAATACTTTTAAAGTAAAGGTTTGCAAAGTTTTGAGATCTGCAGCCTAGATGCCACTTACTTTGAATTTTCACTCAATGCTTAATTCAAAGACATCTTGAATACTAGCTTGCTCTGTATTAAGTATCAATACCTGCAAATCAAAGATTCAACAAATGGCCCAACCAAGAAATGTAGGAGAAATGAAAAAGGACAATAAGAACAATAGATCTATCATGTTTTTATCCCATATTCCTAGAAATCTTTAGGTTTCTAATGTGGAATTACAAGGTAAATGATGGAAGATTGTGCAATGAGAAGAGAAGCAAGAGAAGGGTCCTCTATGTAGTTTAAATGAGGTCATAAATTAATTATATTAATATGCCCAAGGCTTCACCTCCACTTCTGCTGATTATCCTTTGGAAATCTTGTTATTATTGTTGTTGTTGCACTCACCATGTCTATTTGCCTTTAAAATGCAGTGAAGTAGAGGATTTTCAAAAGGATAAAAGAAAAAACTACGCATTTTCAGTGGTGCAAATTCCACCTACTTCTGTATTCTGTCTACTCTTTATTCTGGTTTCCATATCATTAATTGAAGTCCTTGATTGATTTCCATGGATAAGAACTTATAAGAAGAAAAGACTCTCCACCATTTCCTTACTTGGTATCAATGATCAAACTCAAACTGGTCAAATAATTTGCACTAATTACAGTTATTTCTTCTGCGGCCTTCCATATGGCTTTAGCTGCAATTTTCACCAACCTTAGCCAACTTGATCAATAATAATTGGAATTATAGCTTACAAACTAAATGTAGCTTATTTTTAGATTTGTATTGAAGAAGACAATCATTCCAGGGAGAGGAAAAAAAGATGCCATTCCCTTTTTAAGTAAAACCTTGCCATAAAAAAATACACATGCCATGGAGTTTTCCCATTATTCAGCAGTACTTATGAGTAGATTAAATATTTTTAATTCCTTACAGAGTTGAAAAAAGTAGGCTTAATATCTTGACATGATTTTAAGACTAGTAATGTCAATACAATAGTGACCAAAAAAGCATTTGCTTGTATTATTCTGTTGTTGCCAAGAACACTACATGGGTCACCAAAAATTAAAAGTATCTATTTTTATCCTCAATCCCACATCATGTCCTTCTTCCTATATACTTCGTGACAAGAACTTTTAAAAATTATTTTTGGAAGTTTCATTGGAAATATCCTGGGTTTTAAGAAACAAAAGTGCATTTGGGTACAAACTTCCTGTGATTCATCTTTTTTTCACCTCCTCAGATCTATTGTTTCTGAGATAACATAGCCAGAAGTTCATAACATTATGCCAAAATTGCACACAATCATCGTAAGATAATTAGACAGCTCCATATATAGTTACAGAATATGGGAGTAAGTTGCAGGCTACTGAGATGATTGTATGATTTTTATTCCAAAATAAAGCAAGTAGGTCTGCTATGATCCAAGGATTTGTCCTGTGATCAGAGGAAAAGAATCATCAGGCATTATTTGCACATTTATGGCTGGCTGTAATAATGTGCCTGTCAATCAGAAGGCATAGTTTGCTATTAAGAAATGTATAGGAAAGTGTTTATGAAGAAGTTAAGCTACAGCTTGTAAATTTTGTTGAGTTCTGAGTTAAAAAAGTAGAGGTGGGAAAGCACTTTGATCTTTCAAAATGGTATTCAAACAATGTTAAATGCAAAACAATAAGGCCTTTTTGATGAGCAATGGATAATTCTCATTGAAAAAACTTCAAAGATTGGAGGGGCAAAAAGGAAATAAGATATTTTATGATAAATTTCATTAGGATTGAAAGTTTTTTCTCATCAAAGTATCTGTTTGAGGGGGAGAGGTAGTCTAATTAATAACAAGAGGGAAGAATAGATGACCCTGATTGTATAAGTTTCCCTCACAGCTGCTGAATATAAAAGTACACATTGTAGAAATAGTTATGATATGTTTATAGCTTTCCGTCCTTTCACATGGTGCTATTCTCTAAATAAATTCATTAATAGATGACAATGGATAAATTCATTTCATTGGGAACAAACAGAAAGTTGAGCATCTTTAGGTTCTAGAGATCTCACTATGCACACATAAGGAGAGTGACTGTCAGGCATAAAAGACCAGGTACATTTGTGGAGGTGCAATTAAATTATTACTAAAAGCCCATGTGTAAGAATCTTCTCAACTAACTCAGCATAAGGGTCAATGGCACTCAAGGGGGAGTTAGACTTGTGGCTACATAGGGATTCTAGGTTGATTCCCCTTTTCACTTCATCCAGGTTCTGCTATTCCTTCTGCTACAATGATATCTATTAGCAGAGGACAAGTCACAGAACAGTTGACGAATAAAGTTCCCACATAACAAAACAGAATAACAGACTTGGAAGGGACTTTGGAGGACTTCTAGTCCAATACCCTGTTCAGGTAGGAAACCCTATACCATTTCAGACAAATGGTTGTCCAATCTCTTCTTAAAAACTTCCATATTGAGCATTCATAACTTCTGGAGAAAATTTAACTTAAAAGGTACAGCAAGACAGTACAATGAACTTCTTGGTATCTGGATGGATCTCTAAAGTAACATAAAATAATCTTTATCATTTTTATCCAGAGGAATCATGTTATATCTGGGACCTCTTTGCATGCTTTGCCATTGAATATCCTTTATACTCTCAGGATCTCTTCATATAATTACTTCACTCTGTTGCAGTTTTGAGCTGGGGAAAAACCCAATTATTGCTGCTGGTTAACTGCACCAATCCATGCAAAAGTAATTATAATAACGTGTCAACCAATAATCAAACAAACAAAGGGGCAATGGGGTGAATATTTGTGTAACTTTAAGCAGCAGTGGTTACCCATGTGTGTGGGATGCACTTGAGCTTGTCTTTTCACAGCCCTAAAATATCTCTCCACAATTTGCATGGTTTGCCATTAAGGCCCGGTCCCACTGCATTTATGGATGCAAAGAGGATGTAAAACGTTAAAAAAAGCTTGTCATCTGTTGGAAAACGCTATGTATCCATTGTGTACTCATTGCATACGTGTTTCATACGCTCTATCCATCGAGCATCCGTCCATTGCAATTTCATCCACACAAGAAGTTTTGAGCTGCACAAAACTTTGTGAACAGATGAACTTTCTGCCGCGTACGATGGACATTCGTGACATATACGGGCAACAAACGTTCTATGTCCATTATCATCCATTAAACATCCGCTGTATACTCTCTGCATCCTCTGGCCATCCCGTCAACTCACATTCGCTGCAGCTGAAAACGGAAAGAGGGAGGAAACAAAAGGTACACGAAATGTCTACACAGCTTTAGTAGCACGGAAATAGAAAGGATGTAAGTGTATGCATCTCGTATATAAAATATTAAAAATGGACAAAACTTTTGTATCTGGGATGTATCTCATATATTTAGGATGTCTGCAGTATGTCTAGAGTCTGTAGAAGGACACCTAGCGGACAACCAATATTTTCTATAAAAAGGGGGAGAAAATCATCTGGATTGCTGGGATGGCGGACCATGTAGTCCCACTATGGTTGCACTGGTGGTTTATCTATCCCACAACTATCCTTATCTATCCCACAAGCATGCAAAGGCTTAACCAAAGTTTTCACCAACACTTTATTAAGTAAAACAAATGAACCAAGTAAACTAAGTGTCTTAAGCAGAGATAACCTTTATTAACTTTCTAAGGTAAACTTTATGACTTTGTTAAATAAGCAAAATGAACCAAGTAAAGTGTCTTAAGTGTGTTAAGCAAAGATAACCTTTATTAACTTTCTTAGGTAAACTTTATGAATTTATAAAAAAAGCAAAATGAACCAAGTAAAGTGTCTTAAGCAAAGATAAACTTAACAAGTACAACTCAGTCTCTGACACTATTCTCAGTCACTCTGAGTCATGTCCACGGTCTCAGCTGTTAAGCAGGCAGGTACTGTGGAGGTGGCTGTGGCTTGAGTGCTGGTCTGAGGCACCATTAGGGTGCTTGGCCCCGAGGGTACAACAGGGGATGGTGTGTTCAAGAAGCTGTTTAAGAGCTGACTCAGTCCTGTGAGGTTGTGAGGCCCTTCATCAAGAACTTGAGATGTCAGGCCCAATACTGATGACAGATGGTCTGTTGATGGGCTTGGCTGTGGAGTGGAGGAAGGAGGAGTGTAGTGGGCCTGTCTGGTCTGCAGCTGGGTGAGGAGTGGCATTTGTGGCATGCGATAAACCTGGACCTGGACTGGGAAATTCTGCTTCTGCTGTGGGAAGTCCTGGTAGTCGTAGCCTTGCTAGGTGAGGGGCTGTTTAAAGCCGTGGAAGGGCTGTGACATCACCTGGGGTGGAGGAGCAGACCTGGACTGGGTAGGAGCAACTTCAGCTGGGCCTTGAGGGTTGTGCAGAAATGCTGTGATCTTCTGCTTCATTACCTGGTACTGGGCCTCGGGCAGGTCCCTCAGGATCTGGCTCATGTAGGTGATGAAGGGCTTCTGGTCCAAGGATGGTATGTCACTGTGGACCAGCTGAGAGAGAAGTTCTGTGCTGGTCTTCATTGTGTCCCTTATCTCCAACAGCACACTGTGGTCCTGGCCCTCCAGTCTGCCTCTCTGCCTGCATCCTCTGGAGCTGGGGGTGGGGGTGGGCTGGCCTCTGGTGGCTGCTGCTTCTTCCTCCATTTGTGACAGCAGGGCATCATCCCTCACGGGATCCTCCAAGTCTGCCAGCATGGGGAGTGCAGCTGTCGGGGGGGGGGTCTCTGCCGTGGGGCCCTCTGAAGACACCTGCCTGGACAGGGTAGCTGGCTCCTGGCTGGAAGAGGACTGGCTGTCTGAGGGAGAGGGGTCTCAGAGGGGCTGCTGCTCGGTGGCAGATCTCACCCTCCAGGAAACTGCACTTGGCCATAACATACATCTCCCGGTCAGTAAGCTTGACAGTGGCCTGCCCGGATTTCTTGAGGTGCAGCTTGCCATACCAGGTGTGCATGTGCTTCCACCATCCTAGGAGTACTTCTGCAGTGTACCCCAGGCTCTCTGCCTTGCCTCTCCAATCTGCCTGCTTCTTTTTGATGTCCCGATGCAGTCTGTGACCCTTTCGCCAGAGGTACTCATTCTCCCTCAGCCATTCCAGGACCTCATCCTCATGCTCCTCAGAAACGGTGTACTGTTTCCTCTCTCCCTTCTCCTCCCCTTGCCTCTTCCTCCCTCTGGCAGGGGCTTCAGCAGGGCCTTCAGGGGCTTGAGCAGCAGGGCCTTCAGGGGCTTGAGCAGCAGGGCCTTCAGGGGCTTGAGCAGCAGGGACTTCAGGAGCAGAGCCTTCAGAAGCAGGGCTTTGAGGGCTTTGGGGCTGGTCCACCACAGCAGCAGCAGCAGCAGCAGCAGCAGCAGCAGCAGCAGCATTAGGAGCTTCAGAGTCAGTGCCAGGGGGTGGGATGCTGGTTCTGGCCTTCTTTCCAGGGCTGGAACGAGTAGGCACGGGCTTCCACTTCTTGCCTGACTGACGAACCTTGGTGTTCCTGCGAGATGTATGTGGCAGCACGTCTTTCCCCTGTATGCTGACTGCATGCGTGCTGCATCCTTTTTTGTCCGCGGAGCTGACGCAATTCATACTCCCCGCATGCGCAGTGAACACTTTGCATACGATATACATCCGTGCGGCATCCACTTTGTTTCCTATAGGCGTCTGTGATGCATCCACTTCATCCGCTATGCATCCGCCCCTTCCGCTATGCGTCCGCTTCGAAATTCTCCCCCAGAACCCCTTCGGATGTGTTATCCGCTTCCATCTGCTGTCATCCACTAGGCTTCCTATGAACATCCGTTTAACATCCCCGCTACATACTACCCATGTCCGTTCTTTTCCGTTCTTTTCCATTCTGTTTATGCAAATTTTCACCACTTTTTGGAGCGGATGACAACAGATGGAGCCACCCCCAAAATTTTGCTCGTCCGCTGTGTCCTTTATGCATACATTTTGCATCTGTCAGTGGGACTGGGCTTAAAAAAAATATAGAGGTTGCTAACTGTGGTATTCATATGTAATATTCTCTTCTGGATTGTTTAAATATGCTGAGAATACACAATTTGTAATTCACAGTAGCTCCATATGCATTGATAAACTTCACAGTGTGACATCTTCCAAGAGCTGCCAAATCAAAGAGTGAGGTTGCCGTCCAATGAAAATGGAATGGGATGCATTTATGCAGGCTTTATTTTTGACACAGTGCTATATTGCATTATGTTGGTTCACTTTCGCCACTTTTATTGCTAATATTGTAGGTGGTGGTACCCTTGAGTTTGGAACTGCTCTATTCCATTCATTGATTTGCCTTTCTGTTCCATTTATTGAAGTGAGCTGTCCTAAAACCTGCGTATAGGATTTTTTTGAGCTGTCAGTTGAAAGCTTTACTGTTCAGGATATCCGATAAAGTTAGTTTTGTTGGCATTCTGGTCCAGAAATAATATAATTAATATTATATGCCCACATGACCACGGAAGGTTTCTTGCTAGTTCCCTTGATCAAGAAACTGAGATAAGTTCTGCTCCCTAGAATCAGATACAACTGGACAGGAAAACCTTTACCTAAATCATTAAAAAAAAACATAATAAAAGTAGCTCATCATCTGAGTCTGTTGATGAGAAAGTGGCTTGTGAGGCAGCTGTGTTTGTCTCTGCTTCATTACGTGCCTTGTCAAATGTCTGAAAACTGATCAGACCCTAAATGCAACAGACTAGGGAGCAACAATTTGTGATATATTAATACATTCCTTGTCTTATTTACCGGAAATATAAGGACCCAATTAAAGGCCCTGTCACACTGCCCAACAGATGCAAAACGTTTGTAAAAAGGACACAGCGGACGAGAGAAATGTTCCATCCGTTGTTATCCGCTCTCAAAAGGGGCAAAAATTTGTATAAGCAGAGGGGATAACACGGAAAGGAATGGACGGGGGGAGGACGCAGAGTGGATGGAAAGCGGATGCAGAGCGGATGTATAGAGGATGCGTAGAGGATGCGTAGAGGATGCGTAGAGGATGCGTAGAGGATGCGTAGAGGATGCAGAGCGGATGCGTAGAGGATGCAGAGCGGAGGCGTAGAGGATGCAGAGCGGATGCCTAGAGGATGCAGAGCGGATGAGCTGCATCCGCTTTCATCCTTTCTCCATCCGTGCTACTAATGCTGCACGTCCATTCTGCTTCCTCCCTGCATCCATTTACTGCTGGAACGGATTTGAGTTGTGCGGATGCACAGCGGATGCCTAGCGGATATAGCAGATGCATAATGGATGCAGAACGGATGTCCCCTGTATGCCTAGAGGATGCAGAACGGATGCATTGGATACATTTTCCGCTCAAAAGTTTTGAGCAGCTCAAAACCTTCTGAGCGGATGAAACGTCCATAGATGGATGCTGGACGGACAGAGAGGAAGCAAAATGGAGGCAGTGAGTAGAGAATAGAAGCATCGCGTTAACCAACGGATGGCAAGTGTTTTTCTCCATTTTACATCCTCTTTCCATCCGTTGGTGCAGTGTGACAGGGGCTCTAGAGAAGATGCAATGTTGGAAAAATACCCTCCCTCCCACTATTATCCTCAGAGAATGTGTAGCAGATAATAGTTTTCTCCTCATTGTTACTCCCTCTCCAGGGAAGAAAAGATTCTCACTGCAGGAGGCAGACTTTTACAATCACCTGTTCTGGCTTTCAGCACTTACTATCTGGGTTACTGCTCCCATTTTTCATGTTTACTCATTTTTCATTTGGTGAAATAAGCTTTGTGCAAAATTGTGTTAGATTCCTTCTCACATGTAAACATCTCCCAAATTAGTAAAATTTTTATTTTGATTTGCTGACATCATGGCATTTATTTTTATTTTTTTACATTTCCTGTGTTTTTCTGATGTTTTTCTTTCCCATGTTCCTCCAACAAGCCTGGAAACAGAAATGGTTTTCCTCCTGCGACACTGCATTCCTCCGCTACAAAATAAGATGAGAAGTCCTCCTTTATTTTCAAATTCCATTTTCCTTTTAATCTTTTGGTCTGCCGTCCCTCCCTTTCTAGAGTGGAACTTAACCCTCTGTATCACATCTAAATGTGCAGCTGGTGCCTCTTATTTATGGGGCAATTGTTTATTTGGTATCTCTTAACTAGTTTGAACTACTTGTACAAGGGGATGGGAACATGTACAATTCTGAAATGCCAATGAGGGTGAAGGAGGAAGAGGATGAATATAAACATATATTTCAAGTGCAAAATGTTATAGTTTAAATTCCATACAGTTGAAAAGTATGGATAGTTTTATTCCAGCATAGCAGAAGGGAAAGGGAAAAAGAATTCCTATTAAAAATTATTAAATCCAGAAATGGATCTCTGATAGTATACCTTTAAAAATTCATCCCAAGGGTAATATCCCTAAAAAAATCAAATATTACTGATTTAATCAAATAATTACTATTTAACCAATTGCAAATTAGCATATCTTACTGCCAACGCAAATAGAAAGATTTTAATGTGGGCAGAAGACTGTATATAGTTTGGATATATACTTTTTTCAAGTGAATATTCCAAAATCTATTTGGAAAAAAAAAAATACAATCATTGTGTTAGAACTGATCTTGGAGGACATTAGTCTCCTCTAAGCCTCTGCCCTGTGCAGTAATCTTCATACCATTCTAAACAAATAGCTATACCAAAGTCGGGAAATGCCTCTTTATTTTAAGTTTGGATCTGTCTCTCTTATTTATTGGCTTTTGTGTTACCATCAAGTACTATTGACAATGCATCCATATTCTCTTCCCTGTGACTTCCCTACAGGACTCAAAAGTCTCTTCCAGCCTATGACCAGGGGTGGCCTTCAAAAATATCAGCAACCAGTTCTCTGCCCGGTTGCTGGGTGGGCTTGGCCATGGTGGGCATGGCTTAATCGCCTCCTGCACTATGGCAGGGAGGTGTTTTTCCGGAGGCTTCCTCAAGCCTCTGGGAGGGCAAAACAGCCTCCCTGTCTTCCAGAGGCCCTCTGGAGGTTGAAAACAAACTTCTGGAACTTCTAGGAGGCCCATTTTTGCCCTCCCCAGGCTCTGGAGAATTCCTCAGGCTTCAGGGAGGGTGAAAGAGGCATCCCCTGGGCCCATTTCCGGCCTTCCGGAGTCTCTGGGAGACCCATTTTTTGCCCTTCCTGAGCCTCTGTGTGGGCCCTGCACTTACCTGGCATCCAATGAGCCACTTGGGGACTTCTGGGAGGGGTGGGTGGGTGGCACCATCCAGGGATGGGATTTGCCAGTTTGCTGAATCGGCCATAAAACTAGCTATGAGTTTGCCCAAACTGGGATGAACTGGTAGCAGCCCACCCCTGCCTATGACTCTATGATTCTATGAAACTAAACATACCAAGTTTCTTTAACCACTTTTTCAAAGATTTCACCTCCAAGCCCTTTTACCCTCCTTGTTGTTCTTCTCTGCACTCTTTTGTATCTTTTCTTTTTTATACTGTGGTGACTAGAACTGAATTGTATTTGTTATTTTAGTTTATATGATCTCCCATCTCAGCTTCAGAATTCTGGGTGGTTAACAATGGTTGAAAACAGCGTTTTAAAAAAGCAACAAACTGCAACACATATAAATACAATTAGGATTATTTATTCCAGGTATTCCAGTTATGGTCTGATTAGTGCATCATGGCAAGATGCAATAACTTCCTATGATCCTGACAACGTACCTTTGTTGATGTTGCCACAAGCTAAGTTGGTTTTTTTGGAACTTTGATTTAATCTATGGTCTACCAAGGTACCCAGATCCTTTGGCAATTACCCCTGGTAAACCAGTTACCAGCTAACTTGTACCTGGGCATTTGATTTTTTTCTCTACCAAAGTACAGGGTTTTACATTTCTCATGACCAAACAGTATTTTGATGCATCAGGCTCACTGTTAAACTCTCTCAAGATCCTTTGGAATTTTGATCCTGTCTAGCAATATGCCAGGTTTATATCATCTACAAATTGTTTGAGCATCCTTTCTGTTCCCTCACTAAAATATATAGGAAGATGTTGAGGAGCATTGAGCCCAGCACAATACCTCACCGTATGTCTCTTTTCATGTAGACATGGACCCATTAAGGGCCACATGTTGTCTACAATTGTTTAGCTATTGGCTGTGATTCCATGTTTGAACTCTGGAGCATTCTTGTCAATATAAAATCATGTAGGAAGTGACTATTATCAGTATAGTGACCATTGGGTGGCACCATTGTCTACCATATTACAAGGCTCTTACTACACTGATTAGAAATATATTAAAACTATGATTTTCAAACATTAAAATATAGCATTTAGCTGACGTACAAGAATGAACAAATGAAAATATGGTGAAGAGAGGACTCCCCCTTCTTGTGTAAGCTGAATTTTATTAAAATGCTTAGTACAGTTAATTAAAAATTGTGACAACCATGTAGTGGTGCAGTGATGAAAAGTGCTGGCCCAGAAACAAGGAGTTCTAGTCCCATTTTAGGCATGAAAGCCAGCTGAGTGACTTTGAGCCAGTCACTCTTTCACAATCCAATCACCTCATAGGGTTATTGAGGGGAAAATAGGAGGGGGTAAGAGTATTGGGTATGTTTGCTGCTTTGAGTTACTTATAAAGTAATGAAGGTAGGATACAAATCTAATAAATAAATAAAAATAATTTTAATATTTTAATATTTGTATTGTTTTACACCATGTTATTAAAACATATTACAAAATATTGATGCACTCCAAAGATTTGGACAATAATTATTTCATTGTAAATCTTTAGTAGAAGTTGTAGATTGCTTTCTAATACTTTTGGAATAATTAAAAACTACATTATAAGTACATGCATCATTTTACTGGTGAAAGTACATTTTGCATTAAAAGAATAAAATTTACTGAAAAGGATTCGAAGACTCTTGATACTAAGATGATATCAAGATGATGATATCAAGATGACTGCATGTAATAGACCTAATAAACACCACAAAAAAAGGATAGATCTTTGACCAGACAGGGTTGCCATCTTGACTTTTTTGCTTTCTCTTCAGACACCCTGATCATGAGATAATTATTTAAAAGAACTGGAATGCCCATCCTGCGCTAGTTCATCAGATGGAGACAATCACTTGTCTCTAAGAGGAGCTATATTTATTGAAAAACATTTGATGTTAAATGCTTTGAGCATTAAATGCTCCAGAGAAAGAATGATGAAATGTTTCTATTTTCACAAATTCTTGGAACAGAAGCGTCCATATTTTCCCACTCCTATTACTGTGAACCCTTATGGAAAGAGAGAGATCATCAGTTACTCTGACTCATGCCTCATTAAGAGCATGTTGAGATACAACTTGAATTTGCCAGAAGGCAAATTTACGTCAGCAAGAAAGAAGATAATCGCTGTCATAAATCTTGGATCACGTCCCCAACTGCTGACTGTGAAAGCAATATTTTGCACCTAATCCAGTCTTCTCTGCCTAGTGGTGTGTAAATATCTGGATTTAAAAAGCCCATTTTCCCCAAGCATCCTAATTATAGTGGTATGGCTGAGAATGATAGTCTGATCTGGTTGGGCAACTGCAAGTTATTCATAATCCCAGTCTCATGGTTCCTTCCCAGGGTTCAGATTGAAGTCCTCATACAGAATACACCAAAATTTCATTATTATAATTCTCTATAATTGTCAAGGCAATATTACCAAACAAAGATATACGGGTTTCTTAGGTTTATTAAAACAAACCCGGGGAATATTTATTTATCCAATGTGTATGCTCTTTCTTTCAAAAAGTTCAGAAAAGTTAAAAAAATGCATTTAATAATAAGTTCAACCATACTGTTTCATTGTTTCCCTGTCTTATCAAGGTATTTGGGGTGAAATCCTTTTATTTTTAGTGAGAGGAGGAGAAGGAGGAGTTTCATCATGTTTTGCATTAGGAAATTCTATGTGCTAGATATTGTTTCTTTAATTTTTTTAAGTGGAAAGGGGTCCTAAGACAAAGAATTATGGGCAATTCCTCAATTGCTTTTATTTGTATGGATTATATTTATCTATATTTACCTAATTAAAAGTTAAAATTGATATATTTTATGCCTCTACTCTTCTCGTGAAGGTTTGATGAAATTTTAATACAAGTAGTTCTCAACTTGTGACCATTTATTTAATGACACTGTGAAATTACGGCAGCTGTAGAAAAAAATGACTTAAAACCTGTCCTCAAAGTTATGATCTCACAACACCTCCACAATCACAGGATTGCAATTCAGATGCTTTGAGTTGGCTCCCATTTACAACTGTTTCAGGTCTTGCTGGTCACATGTTCACATTTTCTGATCTTCCCACTGGCTTTTGACAAGGAAAGTCAATTGAAAAGCCAGATTTGCTTAATGTCCACATGGTTTACTTAATGTCCATGATAAAGATTACTTACTTTACAACAATATCAACTTAATGATGGAAATTATGATCCCAATTGTAGTTATAAGTCAAAGACTATTTGCATTAATTTATAACCTAGGCAGGCAAACAATTTTGATTAGCAGAACAACAGTAAAAAGAAGTTCTAGAAAATGTTAGGGATAATGGCTATCCCTGATTCAGCTGAGAGAGTATTTATGCTTCTGTGAAATAGTCAAAATGCAGGAGTTGGCCTAGGAAAAGGTAACCTTCTGGAAACAAAATCAACCAAGTGCTTGAGGCAACAGAAGCAGGAAAACCATATTATGTAAACAAAACTGGAAATCATCTAGAGGAAGATTAGGGGTAAGTACAAAATGGCTTGGGTTTGTTTGTTTGCTTGCTTTGCAGGGGAGTTCATCTTCAATAGAAAGCAATAAAATTGGGAGGTGATTATTCAAAAAAATATTTTCCAGTGCCAAGAAGAATAGGCATTATTTTTGGCCTTAGGAGTTATATTATATTTAACTTGATGTACTGAAATAATATTCTCAAGGAGCATTCTGTCGTGGTAGAATTAGTAAGATATATTTACCTTTTCCTCTGGCTTTATTTTAAAATATTTGAATAAATACTCTATTTTCAACCTTGAAACTGCATTACTTTGTATTATTTGTATTAATAGGGAATGGGGCTTTTGTAGCTAATATAGTATCACTATCAGAGGTGGTATTCAGCAGGTTCTGACCAGTTGTGGAGAAGCGGTAGCAGAAGTTTTGAGTAGTTCGGAGAACCGGCAAATACCACCTCTGACTGGAGATTTTATAGTATCCTTTCCCTACCACACCCACCAAGCCACGCCCACAGAACCGGTAGCAAAAAAAAATTGAATCCCACCACTGATCACTATGATATTCAAAGGGAAGCATTACAAATGTTTTATTGAGATATCATTGTAATTAGAATCTATATTAGCCAATAGCATTATAGAGATTAACTTTAGAAAAAGGTTGAAAAGACTCCAATATTAATTTATGAGGCAAAACAACAACAACAACCCCAAGGGAAAGTAATCCAAAGCAATCCAATGCTAGGTAACAATCTGGCCTCAATTGAAAAAATCAATTTCAATGATATTATAAACCAAAAGCTGGATAAAGATCAACCACCATGCAAACTTTTATAATTTTTAACTCTTTATAATTTTTAACTTTATTCATTCAAAAATAAACAGCAAACTCTAGCTTTGGAGTCCATCAAAACTTAGATATAAATGCCTAAATATAAAATCAGATGTCTGTGTTTGTGTGAGTGTAAAAATATAAAAAGTGTAAAGATATAAAAAGCATATATCTTTTATCAGCATTGGTTAAAACTTCTACCAACATTGTTAAAACTTTATACTTATCCTCCGTTACAAATAAATCATGTGTACCATTTGTCTTACTAGCTTCTTCCTTGGTTCATGATGTCCAATTTCAGCTCACATCAATGCACTAATCACCAGCAAAGGCAGAGACCATTGTGACACTCCATGTGTACTCCATGTGTCAATCTTTTTACGTAATTTAATTCAATTACTCAGCTCTTTCCCATTACTGAGATAACTAGACCATCATATTTAGCTTTGTGGTGTTAATAATAACAGCAGGATCTCAAATGCCACATCAGGGTTACACTATTCCAATATTACCAGGCCTACAAATATTTGTGAGTGAAGAATCCACAGAATATAATTTGATGCATATTGACCAGTGATGGGATTTAACAATTTTTTTTATTACTGGTTCTCTGGGCATGGCTTGATGGGCATGGCAGGGGAAGGATACTGTAAAATCTCTCGTCAGAGATTTCCGCTACCAGTTCTCCAGAACTGGTCAGAACCCACTGAATACCACCTCTGATATTGACCCTAATAGAATAGTTTCCTATAATATTTAGTGCCAAATATAGTGCTTGACTTCAAAAGTTCAAAGTATGTTAGTATCATTATACTAGAAATTATGGAGGGAAAACATGAGGTAAAGAAGTTCTGTGCAGGATTGCCAGGCAATCAACAGAGAAATGGAGCATCAGCATGATAGAAAGTTTACTTTAAGGATGTCAACATGTATTTTCAAATCTGTATTATCCTTTTGGAGTGATGGTTGTTTCGTTGCACTTTTAATTCTAAAATTACAGAATAATTTCATAGCTACTAGTAGCAGAAATAACAACAGTCATGATTTTAAACAAATACTATTTTATTTTATTTTTATTTAGAAATAAAATTTATACATTTACAACTTTACTATCAAAGTGACTCTAGGCAGATTACAAATAACTATTTAATTAATAGTTACTAATTAAAACTACTTAATTATATGCTAATCCAACTACTTAATTATATGCTGATCCAAGAACTATTTTGATTCTCATAAATCAACTATAACTGAACGAACTATGACTTATAAGTGCTGTTGGAAGCACTCAAGATTGGGGATATCTAAATAGTAACTTCTGAACCTTAGACTCACTGGCTATTCTTTCAATGGGAAATGAGAATTTGGTTCGTGCACTGACTTTAAGCCCCTGTCACACAGCACCAATGGATGGAAAGAGGATGTAAAATGGAGAGAAACACTTGCCATCCGTTGGTTAACGCGATGCATCCGTTCTGTACTCACTGCGTCCGTTTTTCATACTCTCTATCCGTCCAGCATCCGTCTATTGACATTCCATCCGCTCAAAAAGTTTTGAGCTGCACAAAACTTTTTGAGCGGAAAATGTATCCAACGCATCCGTTCTACATCTGCTACGCATACGGGGAACATCCGTTATATGTCCGTCGTCATCCGTTACACATCCGCTATATCCGCTAGGCATCTGCTGCGCATCCGTGCAACTCGCATCCGCTCCAGCGGAAAACAGACACAGGGAGGAAGCAAAATGGATGCGGAACAGACACACAGCGTTAGTAGCATGGACGGAGAAAGGATGAAAGCGGATGCAGCTTGCATACAAAGCATTAAAATGGGAAAAACGTTCGTATGGGGGACTTATCTCAGATATTTAGGATGTCTGCAGGATGCCTAGAGGATGCAAAAGGACACCAAGCGGAAAACCTATATTTCCTATAAAAGGGGGGAGAAATCACCTGGATCTCACTTTCAGTCCAGCAGCCCTGCTGTGCAGACCTCTTCAGCCTTCATCTGGCTCTTGCTCTTCCACAGCATCCAGTCATCTCCACCATGGATCGTCACACACTCTTTCTGGTAGCCACCATCGTTCTTCAACAGTGCGAAACCATCTACAGGCTCTTTCACCTGTTCTACGCGAAGAAAAGGAGGCATCCAAGAAGTGTGTGGGTCCGAAGATGGATCACAAGAAGAGCCAAGTATGGACTGTATAACAAGCTGATGGTGGAGCTGAGGAACGAAGACACTCGGGCATTCCAGAACTTCATGAGGATGCCTCCAGCCATGTTTGACGAAGTTGTGGAGTGGCTGAGACCCAGGTTGACCAAGCAGAGCACCAACGTCTGGCCCAGCCTGGACCCTGGACTCAAGGTGGCACTGACTCTGTGCCACCTGGACTCCGGGACCACGTACAGGAGCATGCAGTACAGCATGCTGGAGGGTGCCACACAACACCATCAGCATTGTGGTCAGAGAAGTGGTGCAGGCCATCATCGAAGAATACCTGGAGGAGCTCCTCCAGTGCCCCTCCACTGAAGAAGGATGAAGAAAGTTGCAGAGCAGTGGGATCAGAAGTGAAACTTCCCCCACACCGTTGGAGCCATAGATGGGAAGCATGTGGCCTGCAAAGCTCCAGCCAACTCAGAGTCCAATTATTTCAACTACAAGGGCTTCTTCAGCATCATCCTCTTTGCCATGGTCGATGCTGACTACAAGTTCATGTACATTGATGCTTCAGGCAACGGGTCAGCTTCAGATGCCCAGGTATACAACGCCAGTCACCTCAAGGAGGGGCTGAAATGCAACCTCATCATGGGCTTCCCAGATCCAGACCCCCTGCCCAATGACACACAAGATGTGCCCTACTTCATCGTGGGGGATGACGCCTTCTCCCTCAGAACCTGAACATGAAGCCCTACCCTTCCAGATGCCTCACCCGTGAAGAAAAGATCTTCAACTACAGGCTGTCCAGGGCAAGATGGGTGGTGGAGAACGCCTTTGGCATCCTGGCCAACAGGTTCCAAGTACTTCTCACCACCATGCAGCATCGCCCACAGACTGTGAGGAATATCGTGGAAGCTTGCTGCATCCTGCACAATCTCATGCGCACCCGCTACCCAGTGTTGCAGAACAGGCTCGTGGACCTCCAACAAGGCAATGGGGACATGGAACCTGGTGAATGGAGGCAAGGGCGAAACCTGATAGACACTGTGGATGTGCAAGGCCCCAACAAAGCCTCATGTGAAGGGAAGAAGCAGCGCAACCTCCTGAAACACTGGTGCAACTCCCCAGCTGGAGCAGTGAAATGGCAAGACAGGATGGTAGATGCTTAATGGATGCTTCCTTCAGCCTGTCTCATCACACGGATGAGATTGGGCCATGTATGTTGAGTGGCCCTACAATGAACAGGGCATTTAATAAAGAGTTGTGTTTATGTTGAAATGTGTGGATGAATGATTACATTGTTATTGATAATAAAGGGCCATAGGTGTGGCACCTGGGAGGGTGGACCATACAGTCCTACTATGCTTGCACTGGAGGTTTAACTATCCCACAGCTATTACCCATCCCACAGGTATCCCTGCCCATCCCACAGCTATTACCCATCCCACAGGTATCCCTGCCCATCCCACAGGTATCCCTGCCCATCCCACAGGTATCCTAACCCATCCAACAGCTAATTACCCCTCCCACAGGTATCCCTGCCCATCCCACAGGTATCCTAACCCATCCAACAGCTAATTACCCCTCCCACAGGTATCCCTGCCCATCCCACTGCTATCCTTACCCATCCCATAAGCATGCAAAGGCTTAAACCATTTCTAAAAGTTTTCACCAAGACTTTATTGACTAAAAGAACTGAAGCAAGTGTGTGAAGCAAAGATAATCTTTATTAATAACAAACTGTAAAAGAAAATGACCCAAGTGTCCCAAGCAAAGATAAAGTCAACAGGTAGCAACCCAGTCTCTGGCACTCTTCTCAGTTACTTGGAGGCGTGCCCATAGTCTCAGGGGTGAAGGGTCCTTGTGCTGTGGAGGTGGCTGCTGCTGGAATGCTGGTCTGTGGCACCATTGGGGTGCTTGACCCCAAGAGGACAACAGGAGATGGTGTGTGGAGGAAGCTCTCAGAGAGCTGGCTCAGTCCTGTGATGTTGAGAGCCTCTTCCTCCATGACATGGGGTGTCAGCCTCAATACCGATGGCAGATGTTCTGAGGCCGGGCTTAGCTGTGGGGTGGAGGGAGGAGGAGTGTAGTGGGGATGTCTGGTCTGCAGCTGAGCGAGGTGAGGCGTGGGTGGCATCTGTGGCATGGGTGGCATCTGTGGCGTGGGTGGCATCTGTGGCGTGGGTGGCATCGGTGGTGTGGGTGGCATCGGTGGCGTCGGTGGCCTCGGTGGCATCAGTGGCATCGGTGGCACCGGTGGCGTACGATGAACCTGTGCCTGGACTGGGAAGGGCTGCCTGTGCTGCTGGAACTCCTGGTCGCCGTAGCCTTGGTAGGTGAGGGCCTGTGGAAAGCCTTGGAAGGGCAGTGACATCACAGACCTGGACTGGGTCGGAGCAGGTAGGTGAGGGCCTGGAGGGTTGTGAAGAAGACCAGTGATTCTGTCCTTGATCACCTGGTACTGTGATTCGGACATGTCCATGAGGGTCTGGTTGACGTAGGTGACGAAGGGCTTGCGGTTTGAGGATGGTATGTCAGTGTGTTCCAGCTGAGAGAGGAGATCTACACTGCTTCTGATGGTGTCCCTGATCTCCAGCAGGACAGTATGGCTCTCTGCCTGCTTTCTGTGGAGTTGGAGCTGGGGGTGGATGTGGGTTGGTCTCTGGTGGAAGTGCCCTCTCCTTGCTCCCACTGCGTCAGGGGGTCCTCCACGTGCTCTGCCACGGAGAGTGCAGCTGTCAGGGGGGTCTCCGTCGTGGCACGCTCCACAGATACCTACCTGGACACAAGAGCTGACTCTTGGCCAGAAGAGGACTGGCTCTCTGTGGGCTTCCTGAGAGAGAGGGTTGTCAGAGGGGCTACTCCTCGGTGGCGGATCTCACCCTCCAAGAAGCTGCACTTGGCCATCATGTAGGTCTCCCGGTCCGTCAGCTTGACCGTGGCCTGGCCAGATTTCTTGAGGTGCAGCTTCCCATACCAGGTGTGCATGTGCTTCCACCAGCCGAGGAGGACCTCCGAAGTGTAGCCCAGGCTCTCCGCCTTCTCTCTCCAAGCAGCCTGCTTCCTTTTGGTGTCTCGATAGAGCCTGTGTCCCTTCCACCATAGATACTTGTTCTCCCTCAGCCATTCCAGCAACTCCTCCTCATGTTCCTCTTCGATGGTGTATTGCCTCCTCTCCCGTTCTCACGTATGCCTCTTCCTCCCTCTAGCAGGGCCATCTGGGCCCTCATCAGAGGGGCTTCGAGGTTCTAGGGGCTGCTCCACCACACCTCCACCAGCAGCAGCAGCAACAACAACAGTAGCAGCAAAAGCAGGACCAGCAGCACCAGCAGGACCAGCAGCACTAGCAGCACCAGGAGCACCAGCAGCACCAGAAGGACCAGCAGGACCAGGATCAGCAGCAGCAGAGTAAGCACCAGCAGCACCAGCAGGACCAGCAGGACCAGCAGGACCAGGAGCACCAGCAGCACCAGGAGCAGGACCAGGAGCACCAGCAGAAGCACCAGCACCAGGAGCAGCACCAGCAGAGTAAGCACCAGCAGAAGCACCAGCACCAGGAGCAGCGCCAGCAGAGGAAGCCCCAGCAGAAGCACCAGCACCAGGAGCAACGCCAGTAGAATAAGCACCAGCAGAAGCACCAGCACCAGGAGCAGCACCAGCAGAGTAAGCACCAGCAGAAGCCCTAGCACCAAGAGCAGCGCCAACAGAAGCCCCAGCACCAGAAGAGTCAGCCTGTGCAGCAGAAGCCCCAGCAGAAGCAGAGTCAGGGCCAAGGGGTGGGATGGTGGCCCTGTCCTTCTTTCCTGGGCTGGCAGCAGATGGCACAGGCTTCCTCTTCTTCCCATGGTTTTTGGCTGGCTGGTTGGCTGGAGCTGTGTCTGGCAGCAGGTCTTTCCTCTGAATGGTGACCTGCTTGCGAGCTGCTTCCCTTTATATCCACGGGGCTGTTGCAATGCATCCTCCCTGCATGCGCAGTGAACACTTTGCATCCGCTAGGCATCCACTAGGTATCTGCTAGGCTTCCGTGATGCATCCGCTTTATCCGCTAGGCATCCGCTCTGCATCCGTTCCTTCCCTTGCGCGGCCGCTTCGCTGTGCTCCTCCGGAAGCCCCGCGGATGTGCCATCCGCTTCCATCCGCTTCCATCTGCTAGGCTTCCGTGGAGCATCCGCTTAACATCCTGGCTACATCCTCTCCCCATCCATTCCTTTCTGTTGTTGTCCACTCTGCTTATGCAAATTCGGGAGACTTTTGAGAGCGGATAACAACGGATGGAAAATTTTCTCGTCCGCTGTGTCCTTTTTACATACGTTTTGCATCCGTCAGCCTATGTTTTACATACGTTTTGCATCCGTCAGCCTATCCATCAGACAGGCCCTTTAAAGGCTATAAATAAAAGGGAATCCAAGAAATAGACAGAATTAGATAGTCAATTAATTTATATAAATAAATAAATCTAGGGTGACCCTGACAGTCAATATATCAGCCCTGCCCCTTTTAAAGTACACTGTATACATTTTTAAATGGGCAGAATTTTGGTAACATTCAATATCTTAGACTTCTCAGGATGCTCTTTCACAACTGTGTTCAATCTTATACAAAATCAAAAATGTTTGAAAAACAGATTTATATTATATATGTTTGTATATATAAGTTAGTTTGTGTTGAATCTCGAAAAATCAGTGTCAAAGACGTTGAATGTAACTTTATTTCTATTTAAATACTGACTTACTTTTGTACATTTAACATATTTCAATTTAAATTATGTCCCATCAAGTTCTTGTCGATTCTTAGTGACCACACAGGCAAATTTTCTCCATTATTTCTGTCACTAACCTGGTCTTTAATGTTTTCCAACAATGCACTCATCAGCACTACAACTGACTCCATCCACCTTGGCTGTTCTTCATCCTCTTTTCCTCTTTTCTTCTCCTTTTCCCAGCATTTCTCTAGAGAGTTGAGTTTTTGACTCATGTATCCAGAGTAGGATAATTTAGGCTTGATAATTATTTTCCTGAATGAGAATTCTGCTTTGATTTTATTTGATGATCCATTTGTTTGTTTTCATGGCCGTCCATGGTATTGTCAGGAGTTTTCTCCCACATCCAATTACTAAAGTGATAATATTCCTTCTATTGTGCTCCTTCAAAATACAAAATTTAAATTGGCATAATTAGTTATCATTTTAGTGCATAGTGCTATCTATGATTATGATTATGAAGAAGAAGATGACAGCGATAATTTTGTTTTGATTGATTTGGTTAACATCAGAATAAAATCATTAGGAAATCTCAAGATAGAAGCTGGACTGGAAGTTTGGAAAAGTATCCGAGGAGAAAGCAATCATAAACCAGTTCTGTAGTGGGGCCAAGAAAGCACATGAAGATATCCATTAGAAGATATCATTAGCATTCAAGCTCAATTTGAAAAAACAAAACAAACCACTTTTCTAGTATCAATAAAGTTTTTAGCTTTGCTGGCTTTAATTCCTCTCTACTTCCATATAAAGAGGAGACTATCAGAGAGTACAGCAAAGCTCTGATTCACATTCTAAGTACTGCTTCTTACTCTTACCAACCAACATATCTACTAGAACATATTTAAACAGCACATCATACATTGGGGACACAAATTAGCAGAGAATTAATGCTACACAGTTATGTAAGCATGAATACTTCTTCCTATAGCCACCTGGAAAACAGAAATATTTTGCAATCTCATTGGATGTCATAGAAGTACAAATAAGTTCAAAACTATATTCTAATAAATTGTGCAGAATACTTTTATAACATTGCACAATGTGAGAGAAACCAATATGTGCCAATATAGTTGCAGTCAATTAGACTATAAAGTGCATTAATAGTTATATTAATGTAAAATAGTTATATTAATGTAAAATATAAAAATAGTTATATTAATAATAAGTGTAGAGAGATAGGTGATTTCTTTGTATTGCAAATAAAGTTATGAGCAGAAGTGCCTTTTTGCAACAAATGGCATCAGCTTTGTATTACTTTTAATAAAAATAGAATGTCAGTAAAAGGTAAGAGGATTATTTTAAAATGGGATCAAAATCTTTGGATACATAAGGACATTTTTTAAAAAAACATTTTTTGCAAGGCACTGAAATTTAGCTAATGTGTAAGTTCTAGCTTTTCTTTAACTCGGTTTATCAATGATGGGAACATATTTTCCAATTCAAACAAAAGGTTTTGATTGTTTTTATGTAATTACTGTATATACAGGTGAAACTCAAAAAATTAGAATATCGTGCAAAAGTTCATTTATTTCAACCATGCAACTTAAAAGGTGAAACTAATATATATGAAATATATATTCATTACATGCAAAGCAAGATAGTTCAAGCCGTGATTTGTCATAATTGTGATGATTATGGCTTACAGCTCATGAAAACCTCAAATCCACAATCTCAGAAAATTATATTACATGCAATTTATAAAACAAGGATTGTACTTAGAACAATATCAGACCCCTGAAAAGTATAAGCATGCATATGTACTCAGTACTTAGTTTGGGCCCCTTTTGCAGCAGTTACTGCCTCAATGCGGTGTGGCATGGAAGTTATCAGCCTGTGGCACTGCTGAGGTGTTATAGAAGACCAGGATGCTTCAATAGCGGCCTTCAGCTCTTCTGCATTGTTCGGTCTCATGTCTCTCATCTTTCTCTTGGCAATGCCCCACGGATTCTCTATGAGGTTCAGGTCAGGTGAGTTTGCTGGCCAATCAAGCACAGTAATCCCACAGTCATTGAAGCAGGTTTTGGTGCTTTTGGCAGTGTGGGAAGGTGCCAAGTCCTGCTGGACAATGAAGTCAGCATCCTCATAAAGCTTGTCTGCGGAAGGAAGCATGAAGTGTTCCAAAATCTCCTGGTAGACGGCTGCGTTGGCCCTGGACTTAATGAAGAACAGTGGACCAACACCAGCAGACGACATGGCTCCCCAAATCAACACAGACTTTGGAAATTCATACTGGGCTTCAAGCATCTTGCAATGTGTGCCTCTCCATTCTTCCTCCAGACTGGGTCCTTGGTTTCCAAATGAGATGCAAAAGTTGCTCTCATCAGAAAAAAGGACTTTGGACCATTGAGCAACAGACCAGTTCTGTTTTTCTTTAGCCCAGGGAAGACACTTCTGATGTTGTTTGTTGTTTAGGAGTGGCTTGACAAGAGGAATACGACATTTGAAGCCCATGTCCAGGATCCGTCTGTGTGTGGTGGCTCTTGATGCACTGACTCCAGTTCAGTCCACTCCTTGTGAACGTCCCCAACACTTTTGAATGGCCTTTTCCTGACAATCCTCTCCAGGCTACGGTCATCCCTGCTGCTTGTGCACCTTTTTCTTCCACACTGTTCCCTTCCACATAACTTTCTATTAATGTGCTTTGATACAGCACTTTGGGAACATCCAACTTCTTTTGCAATTACCTTTTGAGGCTTTTCCTCCTTATGGAGGATGTCAGTGATGGTTTTCTGCACAACTGTCAGGTCAGCAGTCTTTCCCATTATTGTGATTCCTACTAAACCAGACTGAGAGACCATTTAAAGGCTCAGAAACCCTTTGCAGGTGTTATGGCTTAATTAGCTGATTAGAGTGGGACACTTTGAGCCTAGAATATTGAACCTTTTCACAATATTCTAATTTTCTGAGATTGTGGATTTGAGGTTTTCATGAGCTGTAAGCCATAATCATCACAGTTATGACAAATCACAGCTTGAACTTTCTTGCTTTGCATATAATGAGTCTATCTCATATATTAGTTTCACCTTTTAAGTTGCATTACTGAAATAAATGAACTTTTGCATGATATTCTAATTTTTTGAGTTTCACCTGTATAATGAACCTTATTTGAGGAGAATATGAAAAGGAAAGGAGGTTTTGAACAGCAGAATTTTAAATTGGTAGAGGAAATAGAAGGGAAATGATAGCTGGAAAGTTGTTGGGAATTGGAAGGAAGAAAAGAAGTTAAATGGCTTCTGCAATGAATTTACATGGCTACATAATTCATTCCAGATTGCAGTCTTTTGTGAATTGGTGCTGTGTTGTTCCCAATAAACCTTGTCTCTGTGGTTAATCATAATTAAACAGGTTGCACATTTGCTACACCTACATAGTGCTATCACTTCAGTAAGTACAATATATTTACTTTTAACAACCCTACTTTGGAGTTACATGTTTTCTGAATGATGTTTTTTGTTCAGAATCAATATTATGTAAATCCTTATGTATGAAAACAACTGGACATGAATATTTATGAATGGGTTAGGGTTACAAAATAAGTTTTGTGAAGATCTGAAAACAAAAATAACACACATAATACTAGATGAACTGTACCCTATCATACTTAAGGAACTAGCTCATGGCTTGTTTATACTGGTATTATCTGAAATTCTGGAGAATGGCCAGATGATTGGTATTTCTGTCATCATGATTGGTATTTACATGATTGGTATTTCTGAAAAAAAGATCCATGAAGGTACATCCTAATCAGTCTCAGGAATACTGTTGAGAACATAAAACTACTTTCATATTTTTACAGAGGGAAAGTGTTTATGCAAGCCACACCAGTGGTGGTATGCTACTGGTTCAGACAGGTTTGGCCGAGCCCGTAGTAAAAAAAAGCCTCCAACGATCAGCTGAGAGGAGGAAAAAAAGCCTCCTAATCTGCTGACAGGATAAAGAAAAGCTCAGGATCGGCCCTCACACCCACCCTTTTTCTTTTCTCTTTTTTATCTGCTCAGCTGATTGGCGCTATAGGCCTCAGCTGGTGTGGAGAAAGCTGCGTGCATGCATTAGGTGTGTGCATGTTAGGTGCATGTGCATTAGGTGTGCATGCAGGCGCACAATTATCAAACCGCTAGTGGAACAGGTAGGATCCCACTGCTGTGCCTCAGGGATCAAAGTTTAATAAGTAAGATTGGTCATCTTTGCCAATATCTATTATGACAATTGATGCCCATCCTTTCACTTAAACAAGACTCTACATGAAACTTTCACTTAAATGAAAGGAAATTAGATTTCTCTGAAGATGCAGAGCTTCTGTGTCTTTGAGGTAAACTGCTATTTCTGCCCTGCTTCAATCATTTTGGCAATACTAGATAAGAAGGAAGCAATGTTTTATTGGAAAGGTTCTCCATGCACTCTGAGAATAATAGCAGCCTTGTGTTTTCATTAGAGTCTATAATAACTGCAAAGATAATTTATATATGTACATATGCATATGCTTATACATATGCATATATATTTGCACACTTATAATTTTACTATTAAATCTATTGCTTTGATATGTTTCAAGCTGAAACATATACATTTGTATCTTAATCTGTCTATGCAGAATATTGGGGATGGTTAGGGTGAAGTGCCCCATATTTATTTCTGCTTTTGAATTTTATATTGGCCATATCTGGGTATACTTGAGACATAAATTGAACCAATAGATGATGCTTGGCTGAAGCATTGGGAAGCTATGAGAGATCCCTCTCCAGTTTAGGGAATTTATACACAAGGAAGATGCTGCAATATGGAACTGACCATGTTTGCCTCTGTCAAAAATATGGATTTTCATCAATGTTTAAAATCAATAGATACAACTATATTCTCATAATTCTTGTTTTGAAGCTCTTGCTGCTCAGAGCAAGATACATGTATCTTCTCTTGTCCAAGGTCACTGGTCATAATTCCCAACTCTATTTTGCCATTGTTCAATGTTTTCCTAAAAATAAAAATGTATTATACTGTGCAGGCTGTACTTACCATCATTTAATTATGCTTCACGTATCCAACTCACATTGTCTGCAAAGATAATAATAGATTATATTCAACTATTCTATGAGTGTTCACGCATAGCAAAATCTTAATATTACCAGTGTTCAAGGTCACTGATTTTTGCATAAATATTTTCATGAATCTCAGTTATCAACTGCAGTTGTACAAAGCCTTATCTATGATTAACAATTCTTTTCAATATTTTCCTTTGGTAAGTCTATGTATTGGTGTATATGGATTTAGGAATAGAGTTGGAATAATTCTGGACACTGAATAAGTTTGAAAGCAGATGCACATTAAGAAACTGCTTGTTGCTCTTAGTCTATTACCCATTTTCATGTAGTTGTGTGGATCTGCCATAAGTACAATTTCAGCTTTTATGATGGCACCATGATAACATATCTGAGGTTCAGTGAGATAGAAATACATCAAATTATTTGACATGGTTTCCCAACCACCAATGTTGGGGTTAAAAAAAAGTTTTATCTGTGTTTTAACTAACAAAAATATTTTAAGGTTATTGAATTATAGAAAATATTAATATTTGTAGTATGAGCCTTGGGGTGAAATGGTCCTCTTCCTTCCAGTCATGTTACACTGTATTATTTCCCCCTCTGTCCAAAATATGTAAAATATTACATTCATTATTATAGGGAGGAAGACTTACAAATATGACTGAGACAATGGGAGCTGAGCATCTTTTTCCAGTTCCACTTGGTAGGCATTTGTAGTATAGCGTTTCCCCACCCCCATTTCTGCAAATGAATAGAAGACCTCCTTCTCTTAAGGCGGTCCATCTAGTGGGACCAAGAAGAAGGGCCTTCTTTGTGGTAGCTTTCTTCCTATGGAACATTATCCTACAGAAATAAGATTGGACCCCACTTTGACATTCTTTTAAAAAGCCCTGAAGGCAGAGTTTTTCTAATGGGTTTGGAGAGCCCAAGGTGATATGGAGCCTATCAAGTGATTGGTCTGATTGCTATCACCAAGGGGCTGAAGATTTATTGGGTTTTATATTGTGATTATTTTTTTTTTTTATAAAGTTTTTATTAATTTTCTACAAACAAACAAACATACAAAACATT
>BLBF01000010.1:45686289-45701604 GCA_015471245.1 Laticauda colubrina | reverse complement strand
AAAAGTTTCAAATTTATAGTAAAAATCAAAGTTAAAAATATGTACATTGTTCCATATCGTGGAACAATATTTTCTTTAGAACAGAAACGTTAAATTTCCCAATACAAGGATCACCATTCTGGAAAACTTAAAATACCAATCATAGAATGTAATTTGCTGCTTTTGGAATTTCTTCCTTTCATTCTGAATAAATAAAAATGAGTTACAAAGGAATCTAATAAAATAGTTTCTTTCTTGCTCATTCAATACTGGTGGCATTTGTTTTATAATAAAAATGAGAACTGACTAAATGTAATATCACAATATCACCCCCAAGATATATTAAAATTTAATTTTGTTTGCTTAAAATGTTATGACAGAACTTACATTTTCAAATCCCTTAGGAGAGACGGGGGTGAGGAGAAATGACATCCCGAACTAAGAAGCCACAGAGAGATTTCTTAAGAGGAAGCACCATACTCAGAAATATTCATGAAATATGCCTTTCCATTCACTGCTCTGATCTGAAATCTCCTGCCAAAACAATCATATTCAAACAGAACCATATTTACTGTAATACGAATAGCCTCCCTTATTCAAAATTAATTAAGCCAATCTTTTGTAATTCTGAGGCCTATGCCCACCAGTCAGTCAACACAGAAGTAGAAAAAGTTATATTCACTATACTGTTAACTAAATACAGAGAGCATCCAGGATGCCTGAGCTCTAAAAAGATGCTTGCAATCTTGCTAATTTAAGACAGTGGTTTTAGTCAGTACCTGAACAGCATTTAAAGTCAGAAAGACAAAAATATAATTAATACATTGCACAACCAATATCCTTGAATGGACATTGTCCTTTCCCAGAGGAATACATATTTCCTCTGTTGTTCATATCAGCTTCCCTCTCTGACCTGTAGTTGAATTAATCTGGGGGGTAAAGTAAACAACTGTAGATTGCTAAAAATGGAAAATTTGAGGTGACTCTCCAGCTGCTTCCTGTCAGCTCACAACACACAAAAGCAGTAATGTATGGTGTCATTAGATCACTACTCAATTGCCTGGACAGATGGGAAGAGATGTTTGCGTTTCATCAATTTAGGTACGCTTAGCCAATCTTAATGTTTGTCTGCAGTAAGAGGGTAAATGTGTTATGCGCTATTATCTGAGCAATTATAATCTTTCCAAATAAACACATGCAATTAGTTTGCAGGTAGTCATTGGAGTAAAAACAGGTGTTTCCTATAATCTTTGTGATTGCTTACACATCTCAATTTCTTGTCGAAGCCTCCAATTACTACAGCATGTGAGGGCTTAGGAGAAGCCCCCGATCAAAGGCACCCAGCTTTAGAGATATTCAGGGATCCAGTCAAACTAAATGTAGGCAGGGTGGTTCTATAGACAGTGAAATAATTTACATATTACTACTGCAGTCAACTGTCTAGTCATCAGAAAATATTTTTTAAAAAATCTGTTGTATTTTTTCATTAAAATATTAAAATTTTAATATTAAAAAATTAAAAAAATTTTTGATGAAAATATCAAACCAACATTTTTATTTTAAAAAAATCTCAGATAATAATTGGCTCGTAGCTTGGAAAAGTGACTCTACTGTTATCATTCTGAAACCATTATGGCTAGAATGCTATTCAACAATATAGAAAAAATGTTAAAATATCCATGGCATATTTAAAATAGCATTTAATAATCAGATCATAAAATCACAAAACCAGTGCACAAAATAATAATGAAAGAAAAAAAGAGACTTAAAAGAATAAATGATATTTCAAACTTAATTGAAGGCTCTCCAAAATAGCTGTGAAACTTGTAACAACTTCCTGAATGCCAGAAGGCTAACCTGATCTCCATTGAAAGATGGAGTACTTTTCTATTTAAGAATTGGTAAGTCTACAAACAAAGACTAAGGAGAAGAAAATTGGTGTTGGTACAGAGAAGCTGCATGTCAGCTTCCTTCAGTCTTGGTCAAAGGGTCAATATGCCTAAGACTTCTGAAGGACAGTTGATCGCCTTATTGTGGATCATGAAAGGTAACACATCATGCCCAGTATTTCCTAACACATCATGCCCAGTTTCCAAACCACAGAAAACTACAATGATCTAATACATATCGATTTTATACAAGACAATGTTGAAAAAGCACTGCGCAGTCTAAAACCATTTCTATCTATTTGACCGGACGGAATATGTGCCTACTTCTTTAAAAAGCTACACACTGCCACAGCAGAACCTCTAAGCATAATCTTTGAAAAATCTTTCAGGACCAGTTCCTTGCCAAAACTATGGTCACAAGCCACGATCATTTCCATCTTCAAAAAGGGAAATCCCAGCCTAGTTGAAAATTACAGACCAATGTCCTTATGCTGCGTCACCTGTAAAGTCATGGAATCAATTATTAACCAATCCATTATCCTCCACTTAGAGACAAACAGCCTACTGTCTAATAAACAATTTGGTTTCAGAAAAAAAATATCCTGTAATCTGAAACTCTTACACTGCAAAAGCATATGGACTACACAATAGGGCAAAACAATAGACACAATCTACAAAGACTTCTGTAAAGCCTTCGATTCAGTGGTACATGACAAACTACTCCTAAAACTAAACTCTTATGGTATCTCTCGACAACTGCATAACTGGATAGAAGCATTCCTGTCAAATAGACAACAAATGGTCAAAATTGGAAGTGTCCTATCAAATTCTGTACCTGTCAATAGTGGTGTCCCCCAAGGCAGTGTTCTAGGACCAACTCTCTTCATACTCTACATAAATGACCTTTGTGATCATATTAAGAGCAACTGTGTTCTCTTCGCTGATGATGTAAAGCTATTCAACACCACAGACAATACTGCTACCCTTCAAAAAGATCTTGACTGTGTATCAGAACGGTCAAACAAATGGCAACTTCAAATCTCAACAAATAAATGCTCTGTCTTACATATTGGCAATAAAAACCAGAAAATAAAATACAAGCTGAACAGTCAAGACCTTGTTGATGATCCAAACTCTGGAAAGGACCTTGGAATACTCATCTCTAATGATCTAAGTGCTAGAGCCCACTGTAACTACATAGCCAAAAAGGCATTAAGAGTTGTTAATCTAATCCTAAGTAGCTTTTTCTCTGATATCACACTAGCTCTAACTAGAGCTTACAAAACATTTGCTCCACCAATCCTCAAATACAGCTCATCAGTCTGGAACCCACATTACATATCTGATATTAGCACAGTTGAGAAAGTCCAGAAAGTCCAGAAACAAGAAGAGTTCTCCACTCCTCTACTCATTGCAGAATACCTTATGCCACCAGACTTGAAATTCTAGACCTAGAGAACCTTGAATTACGCCGTCTTCGGTCTGATCTAATATGGTGTATAAAATCATACATTGCAATGACTTACCTGTCAATTAATACTTCAGCTTCAACCATAACAACACAAGAGCAAACAACAGATACAAGCTCAAGGTTAACCGCACCAAACTTGATTGCAGGAAATACGACTTCAGCAACAGAATGGTCAATGTCTGGAATACTCTACCTGACTCTGTGGTTTCTTCCCCAAACCACAAAAACTTTAACCTTAGGCTGTCTACTATTGACCTCACCTCTTTCCTAAGAGGTCTGTAGGGAGCGTGCATAAGTGCACCAATGTGCCTTCCGTCCCTGTCCTATTGTTTCTTTTATTTTCTTATATGTACCCATTTTATGTATTCATAACTATGTATACACTTATAGCTATTATCTTGTAAGCGATTGACAAATCAAATCAAATAAATAAATAAATAAAATCATAAATATAAATAATTGGAATAATTGACCATTTGTCAGCTTATCAATATTTACACATAATAAAAGTTCTGTAAGTACCCTTGAACAATATTTTCTTCAAAAGTGGAAGTGTGAATGTAGCAGATGAGGGTCAAGGCCCAATCTGGCCAAACTGAAAAAGATGTAGCACCGTTCCAAAAACAAAACAGTTCAGGGAGTAGGAAGCAATGTAGCAGAAATCACAGGTTTTACAGACTGCTCTGGAAATACAAAAACTATTTGGCTGATTGCTGTCTGAAATGAAGCTTGTGTATCATCTCACTCTTGTTCAATAAAGCATTTGAAACAAGCTGGGATACTACCGGCAGGAGCCATCAAGGCTCCCTTCAGCTGACCAATAGGAGAGTTCTGATGGTGGTGACAGCTCTTAGAGAAATTCCTTCACACAGACACCCCACTGCATGCAAAAGAAAAGGGAAATGTTGTCCCCCACTTTCCTGCTTTCAGCATGTCCTGAATACATTTGTCTGTTGATCTGCACACACACAAAAGTCAAGAATATGAATTGTTAGTATGAGAGGAAAGCTACCAGGGTGCACATAAATTCCCACCCAAAATAATAATGTTGGCACAATCGTGTCATTTTCCGGGACAGCTAGGTTGTCTGTTACAGCCTCTGAGGGGAAGCTGTGTTATGGGTAGGCATGAGTAGAGGGGAGGAGAGTAAGGACTGTTTTTAATCCAGAGGATGAGAAGCAAGGCAATTTAAAAGCTTGGAACATGCTGCTTTTTATATAAGCATGGGGTGGTGGTGGAAATCAAGCTAGAAAGCTGGCTAAAGAGATCGTGTTTATAAAACCATCTAGTAGAATTAAGAGGGGTGGCGGGTTGCTAAGAAAGACAATGTGCTGAAGGCCCTTTAAAACTCTCAAAACAAGCTCCTAAAGCTGTCTCTAACCTGTCTGTTTTTTAACTGTAGCTCTTACATATGGCATCCTATCTGAAGCTGACTGAACCTGTGCTATACAAAAATTGTGCTATACAAAAATTAGGCTTCCATACAGTATTTAATGTAAATTAAAACATTACAACTAGCCATTTCACTTAAGGACAGAGAAAAAAGAAACAATTTCACACAAAAATGTATACCATTTCCAAGTACATTTTCAAATGGACCCCAGACTATAAAATGTTTCTTCAAATATAAATTGAGAGCTGAGCAATTTATACCATTGTATAATTGATAGAGAATAAGTAACCTTCCAGAATTTTCATGGCTTTAATGGACATTTAATACTCAGCCTGAGTTATGCTGCAATCAGATATGTTTTACTATGTAACACTATCTCAGGACTTGGCACACCACAAGTTGATCTGTCGTTTAAGATCCAAAAGCATGAGGATACCATTTATGAGATTTTAAAAAATCATCTTGTTTGCTTTTAGCCATTGTTGCTATGTGGATTATGGTTTCTATATCCAGCTACAAAAACAACCACAAAGAAAGAAAGTAGAAATATTGTTTGTGGGATAAAATACTGCCAATCTCTTCATTAGATACCCAGTACTAGTATGATGAAAGGTTTATTTTTATATAAACAACAGTGTGATTTTTCACTGCTTATAGAAGATCAAAGTTAGATTTTAACAAGAATAGAAAAGGTTATTTTACAAACAAAAACCTACAATGTCTCTAACTTGATCAATCAAGCAGACAAAAGCAAAATCTTCAGCAGTACCTGGGCCGGCTGCTGATGTGTTGGCATAGCAACTCTCAGAGTTCACTGCCAATATTATATAATTAGTTATAGAATTATAATTATCAGTTACCAAACTAATATTATCATAAAAATAATTAGATGATGGCTGATATCAGTTGAGTATATTTAAACTGAGTACCTTAAAGAATTTATTTGATAAATTCTTTCATATCTTTTATTTTTTGAAAGACCAATATTTTTCTTCTTGTAGATCTCCACATTATTAAATAAATAGGAATGGACATAAATATTGGCTTGAACCTGCAAAAAAAAATTAACCAGGAACATATGGAGATTTTTTAAAAGAACAAGCAGAAATAAAATCTGTGTATTAAATCCATATCTATTATTATCTTTTTTCCTACTCTGAACCCTATAAGGTATTATATGCAACAAGGAAGTGAACAAGTAAAACAGTGTAGTAGAAAAAGCAATACAAATAATTAAAAAAGTACAATTTTAAAAAATGTAAGACATATTCCAATACAATACCAAATATCTGGACATATATTTTCTCCCATCTACTATGTGAAACTTATAGTCTTAATCAATTTCTTAAATATCAAGTTTAAATGTACCCATTAATTTTCTTCAGAAATTTTGTTTAATAATAAAGCTGACAATGGGTTTGTCCGAAAAAACAAACATTTTACATAACTTCACAGATAATGTCCCCACTTAGGCATCATGCCCTAATCAGGATCATCATACTGAACTATCTTTTACAACTACTAAAATCAGAAATTCTGTCTGAGAACTATTATAAGCAGGAATCAATACATAGCACAGAAATTTCTTATTGTATCTAGCCATCTAATTCCTACAGCATATGTCTATGGAATCTGGATATTACATTGGATAAACATTGTTATAAGTTATCTTGTAGTACTTTAGCACCCTTCCCTTCCCTGCCCTATTCTTCCCTCCCCTACCTTACTCTACCTTCCCCTACCCTACTTTATAGTACTTGTGTTCTTTGGAGCCACCTATCTAAGTGCTTACTATTCCCAACCTGTTTAGACTCTTGATCTAGACAAGAGTAACCCAGATGTTGTCACTTGCTTGTTGATAGCTGAAATGAACATCAAGTATGTTCTATTTGCAGTTTCTAAATGTGCTCTATTGTGCAGTACTTCCCAATAATTTGTACCTAAATCATAATGCAGACTATTATTCTTATTTATTTATCAGATTTATAAGGCTGCTTCTTTCACACTTTGTAACTGTCAGCAGCGTACAAAAATAAAAATGAAAAAAATTCAGAAACCAAAAATATTCTCAATAAAATAAAATAGAGTCAATACATAATTAAGACTGGCAATAAAAACATACATATTACAGAATTGGTTCATCTAAAAGCCAAGTCTTTGTACGAAAAATGCAATAAGGTTGGAACAATTCAAACACAGGAGGCTAGAGCTCATTCCAAAGGGCAGAGAAGACCCATAAATTCCACTGAACATTGTTTCAGAGAGGGAACCTGGAGCATGTTTACCTTTTGACACAGGCAAAGATTCCAGGGATAGACAGTCTTCCAAGTAGCCCAATCTTATATTGGACCTCATCCGTAATAATCAGCATGCTGAATTATATCCATGGAAACATACTGGAAGTCAGTGCAGCTCACAAAATAGTGATATTAGAGGGGCATGGTGAGGCATACCCATTGTTATCTTTTTTGCTATATTTTGGACCAACTGAAGTTTACAATTGGTCTTAAAAGGTAGTCCTATGTAAAGTACATTATAGAAATCCAGGTTAGTGATTAAGGTATGAGTAATCAGTAAACAGAATGTCTTGCACTAGAAGAAGATGCAATGGGTTTACAATATAAATTTGCAGAAAGGCCTCACTGATCTTTAAGTAAGAACCAGGAGTCTAGAGGATCAGCAAATTACAAACCAGCTCTGAGAGGAGAGTTCAGTCCTACCCAGAACCAAGGATGAAAACCTCCAGAAGTGGATCCTAGGAGAATGAAAACCTAAAGCACTCCATTGCTAGCAGAAAGAGAGTCTGTTTCCCCTTCCATCACCACCCCCGGGCAAATCTCCAGAACATCTACACATTGGAACAGAACCAAGACAGCCTCACTTGGTCAGACAAGAGCAGAGGTGTACAGAGAGATGTAAAGTGGTGATGCTTGATTCTCTGCCAACAGATAACCACAACAGTGCTTCATGTAGATGTTAAACATAAGTGAGAAAATAGTGAATCTTAAAGCAGAGGTCTCCAACTTTGGCAACTTTAAGACTTGTGGATTTCAACTCCCAGAGTTCCTCAGCCAGCAAAGCTGTGAAACATGGGCCTTAGAGCAGAGATGCCAGTATCAACTGGAAGAAACAATAGAGAAAGGAGGCAACACCATGTCTCCTAGCCCCAGCCCTCTTAGCCAAGGATAGTATGTTGAATGACATTTAAGGTGGCTGAGAGCTCAAAGAGGACTAGAAGTGATGCACTTCTCCATCCTAAACCCATTGCAGGATTATTGAAAAACACAATCAGTGCAGTTTCAATATATTTTTCTTATTCATATCCATTTCATGTATTCATAACCATGTTTATATTTATATGTTATGTAATAATCGCTTGACAAAATAAAATAAAATAAAATAAACAAACAAACAAACAAACAAACAAATAAATAAATAAATAAATAAATAAATAAAAATGTTCCAGCCCGAAACCCAGTAGCAGGGGATTCAGGCTATTTACCTATTTGCATCTTCAAAATTGCAAGTTGACTGCCTTCTCAATAACCTTTTTTAAATTTGACAAATAAAAACAACAAATAAACACAACCCTAGAGTGAGAAAAATCCCTTTTCCATGTTACTCTGAGTATGAAGTTGAGATGAAATTATGCATAAAAATAGCAGCAGCCATATGTTTCTCTTGAAAAGGTGTCACCAGACAACCTCCAACGCATCTCAATTTGCAGGAAGCAATTTAAAAAGAAAAGGAGTTGTTATCTGCATATATTAAATGATATCTATGACAAGCTGTAAATTCTTCATCCAATAAGAAAACAACTTGTGACACAAATGATCACAATTCCTATTATGCGCTAACAATAGTGTAAGCATCTCTTCTTTCTACCTCTGTTAATAATAGATCTTCAATTAACTATTTAAGTACCACAATTTCACAAAGAAGCTTGAAAGATGTCTATGGAGATTCTCAGTCATCCAGGGCATGGTTGCTCTAACAACCATGGCCTGGATGACTTGAACGCTTGTTAACCAATAATGCAAAGAATGGACAAATGGTGAGAATGATATTATCTGCCTTTAAGATCAGAATGAAGACTGAGGATTGACAATTCCCCATTACCACTACAAATGAATTTAATGTGCCTGAATGTGTTGAAAAATAACTTTTCCTGATTCAATTTTAGAAGTATGAATGACAACTTAAAATAGTTAATATGATAAAATACATTACAGTATAAAAATGCAACAGAACTTTGCTATAACAGAGCTTAAGGAATATCTTGTATGCTTCTCATCTGAACACTGATCGGAGCAAAAGAAAAAATAGGACTTGTATGAACTGAAATAAATATGGTTATTGGCAGAGACAACCAGCATTAGCCAGTATTAAAAGTCCTGAAGCTAAGAAAAATTTGAGAGCTCTTACAAGAGAAGATATATAAGCAAAACCCCACAGGGACAGCCAGTTATGGGGAAGAAGGGAATGGTGGAAAATATGACTACTCATTAAATTGTAGTTATCCAGCTGGTGGCCTGGAAATATGTTGCCTTTCAAGAAGTACTTGTTCATGCCCACATGCCCACCATCACACACATCCAATGCCATATTCTTCAAGCTACTTCTGCATATGAGATGTGAATGAATCAGATGCAATTGTCTGCATATGTATGAGAGTTATTTTTCCCCCAAGATCCTTAATTTATATTCAATTTTAAAATCCACCAGAAATGTAAAGAAATGGAGAATTACTATTAATGATTCAGTGTGACTATTGAACAATTAACATCAGGCTTTACAGAGTGGTATTAGTACCTCACTTGATCTTGATTGTATCCCTCTGTTAATACAATTTAGGAATGAGTTAGCTTTGTTGGCTGCTGCTGCACACTGCTGGCTGATATTTAGCTACTTGTCCACTAAGACTCCAAGATCCCTCTCACAATTACTGCTTGAGTGCGGGAAATATTAATACAGAACACTTGATTCTTCTGAGGAGCAGTGAACAAGTAGATTCAGGAAGAACTGAATCTGGAGACACAGTGATTCAGACTAGAAAAGGGCTAAAAATATATATTATCCTCCTATCCATTTAACATACATAACAAATATATTTTAGTAGGAATGGAAAATATGACAGCTTGAAAAACCTGAAGACTGAAACATCAACAATTTATGAAATGCAGATAATACACTCAGCTCAACATATTTCTTTGAAAAATCTTAAGGCTAGGTTACACTGGCCGACGGATGCAAAACGAATACAAAAAGGACACAGCGGATGAGCAAAATTTCAGGGGTGGCTCCATCCATTGTTATCCACTCTCAAAAGTGCCCCAAATTTGCATAAACAGAACAGAAAACAACGGAAAGGAAGGGACGGGGGTACTACGTAGCAAGGATGCTAAGCAGATGTTCATAGAAAGCCTAGCGGATGGAAGCGGATGGAAGCGGATGACACATCCGCAGGGCTTCCGGGGGAGAATAGCGAAGCGGACACGTAGCGGAAGGAGTGGATGCATAACAGATGACGCGGATGCATCACGGACGCCTATAGGATGCATAGTGGATGCATAGCGGATGCATAGCGGATGCATAGCGGATGCAAAGCGGTCACTGCGCATGCGGGGAGGATGAATTGCGTCAGCTCCGCGGATATAAAAGGATGCAGCTCGCAAGCAGTCAGCATTCAGAGGAAAGACCTGCTGCCAGAGACATCTTGAAAGAACACCATAGTTCGACAGTCAGGGAAGAAGAGAATGCCTGTGCCTACTCCTACCAGCCCTGGCAAGAAGGACAGAACCACCATCCCACCCCCTGGTGCTGATTCTGAAGCTGCTGCTGCTGTTGCTGCTGCTGGTGCTCCTGGTGTTGCTGCTGCTGGTGCTTCTCCTGCTGGTGCTGCTGCTGGTGTTGCTGGTGCTGCTGCTGGTGCTGGTGTTTCTCCTGCTGCTGCTGCTGCTTCTCCTGCTGCTGCTGCTGCTGGTGGTGCTTCTCCTGCTGCTGCTGCTGCTTCTCCTGCTGCTGCTGCTGCTTCTCCTGCTGCTGCTGCTATGGTGGACCAGCCCCAAGGCCCTCAAAGCCCTGCTGCAGAAGGCCCTGAAGCTCCTGCCAGAGGGAGGAAGAAGCAAGGCAAGGAGAAGGGAAAGAGGAAACAGTACTCCATTTCCGAGGACCATGAGGAGGAGGTGCTGGAATGGCTGAGGGAGAACGAGTACCTGTGGAGAAAGGGCCACAGGCTCTATCGCGACACCAAGAGGAAGCAGGCAGCGTGGAGAGACAAGGCAGAGAGCCTGGGATACACTTCAGATGTACTCCTGGGATGGTGTAAGCACATGCACACCTGGTATGGCAAGCTGCACCTGAAGAAATCTGGCCAGGCCGCTGTCAAGCTCACTGACCGGGAGATGTACATCATGGCCAAGTGCAGCTTCCTGGAGGGTGAGGTCCGCCACCGAGGAGCAGCCCCTCTGTCAACCCTCTCCCTCAGACAGCCCACAGACAGCCACTCCTCTTCCAGCCAGGAGACAGCTACCATGTCCAGGCAGGTGTCTTTGGAGGTCCCCACGACAGAGACCCCCCCAACAGCTGCACTCGCCATGCCAGAGGACATGGAGGATCCCCTGTCTCAAATGGAGCAAGAAGAAGCAGCAGCCAGAGACCAACCCACACCCATCCCCAGCTCCACCTCCACAGAAAGCAGGCAGAGAGGCAGACTGGAGGGCCAGAGCTACACTGTCCTGCTGGAGATCAGGGACACCATCAAGACCAGCACAGATCTTTTCTCTCAGCTGGTCCACAGTGATATGCCATCCTCTAACCACAAGCCCTTCATCACGTACGTGAGCCAGACCCTCATGGACCTGCCCGAGGCCCAGTACCAGGTGATGAAGGAGAAAATCACAGCACTGCTGCACCACCTGCAGCTGAACCTGCTCCGACCCACTCCAGGTCTGCTCCTCCACCCCAGGTGTTGTCACAGCCCTTCCACGGCTTTCAACAGCCTCTCATCTACCAAGGGTACGAGTGCCAGGACTTCCCACACCAGAAGCAGCCCTTCCCAGTCCAGGCCCACGTACATCGCACGCCACAGACACCTCACCTCACCCAGCTGCAGACCAGACAGCCCCACTACACTCCTCCTTCCTCCACCCACAGACAAGCCCCTCAACAGAAAATCTGTCTTCAGTACTGGTCCTGGAAGAAGGGCCTCTCAACCTCACGGGACTGAGTCAGCTCTCTGAGAGCTTCCTGAACACACCATCCCTTGTTGTACTCTTGGGGCCAGGCACCCCAATGGCGCCTCAGACCAGCACTCCAGCCACAGCCACCTCCACAGTTCCTGGTCGCTCAACAGCTGAGACCATGGACATGCCTCAGAGTGACTTAGAATAGTGCCAGAGACTAAGTTGTTACCTGTTCACCTTATCTTTGCTTCAAGACACTTTACTTGGTTCATTTTGCTTTTTTAATAAAGTCATACAGTTTACTTAAGACAGTTGTAAATAAAGGTTATCTTTGCTTCACACACTTGGTTCATTTTATTTACTTAATAAAGTGTTGGTGAAAACTTTGAAAAAAGGATTAAGCCTTTGCATGATTGTGGGATAGGTAAGGATAGTTGTGGGATGGGTTAGGATAGCTGTGGGATGGGTAAGGATAGCTGCGGAATGGGTAAGGATAGTTGTGGGATGGGTAAGGATAGTTGTGGGATGGGTAAGGATAGCTGTGGGATAGATAAACCTCCAGTGCAAGCATAGTGGGACTGTATGGTCCACCCTCCCAGCTGCCACACATATGGCCCTTTATTATCAATAACAATTTATTCATTGATCAACACATTTCAAAATAAACAAAGCTCTTTATTAATGCCCTATTCATTGTAGGGCCACTCAACATACATGGCACAATCTCATCAGTGTTATGAGACAGGCTCAAGGAAGCATCCATTAATCATCTATCATCCTGTCTTGCCACTCCACTGCTCCAGCTGGGGAGTTGCACCAGTGTTTCAGGAGGTTGCGCTGCTTCTTCCCTTCACGTGAAGCTCTGTTGGGGCCTTGTACATCTACAGTGTCTATCAGGTTTCGTCCTTGCCTCCATTCACCAGGCTCCATGTCCCCATTGCCTTGTTGACAGTCCACAAGCCTATTCTGCAACACTGGGTAGCAGGTGCGCATGAGATTGTGCAGGATGCAGCAAGCTTCCACGATGCTCCTCACAGTCTCTGGGTCATGCTGCATGGTGGTGAGAAGTATCTGGAACCTGTTGGCCAGGATGCCAAAGGCGTTCTCCACCACCCGTCTTGCCCTGGACAGCCTGTAATTGAAGATCCTCTCTTCACGGGTGAGGTATCTGGAACTGTAGGGCTTCATGAGGTAGGTTCTGAGGGAGAAGGCATCATCACCCACGATGAAGTAGGGCACATCTTGTGTGTCATTGGGTCTGGATCTGGAAAACCCATGATGAGGTTGCATTCCAGCCCATCCTTGAGTTCACTTGCATTGTATACCTGGCCATTTGAAGCTAACCCGTTGCCTGAAGCATCAATGTACATGAACTTGTAGTCAGCATCAACCATGGCAAAGAGGATGATACTGAAGAAGCCCTTGTAGTTGTGATAAGAGGACCCTGAGTTGGCTGGAGCTTTGCAGGCCACGTGCTTCCCATCTATGGCTCCAACGGTGTAGGGAAAGTTCCACCTCTGATACCACTGTTCTGCAAGTTTCCTCCAGCCTTCTTCAGTGGTGGGACACTGGAGGAGCTCCTCCAGGTATTCTTCGATGATGGCCTGCACCACTTCTCTGACCACTTTGCTGATGGTGTTGTGTGGCACCCTCCAGTCATACTGCATGTTTCTGTATGTGGTTCCAGAGGTCAGGTGGTGCAGTGCCACCTTCAGTCCAGGGTCCAGGCTGGGACGGAAGTTGGTGCTCGGCTTGGTCAACCTGGGTCTCAGACGCTCCACAATTTCATCAAACATGGCTGGTGGCATCCTCATGAAGTGCTGGAATGCACGAGGGTCTTCATTCCTCAGCTCCACCATCAGCTTGTCATAGAGTCCAAACTCCACTCTTCTCCCAATCCATCTTCAGACCCAGACAGATCTTGGTCATCTCCTTCTTCTCCTTGCGTAGAAAAGGTGAAACAGTCTGAAGAGGGCTTGGTTCTGGTGTTGAATGATGGCAGCTACCATAAGGAGTGTGTGATGATCTATGGTGGAGATCAATGGATGATGTGGAAGATTAAGAGCAAGGGTGAAGAGGTCTGTACACCACGGCTGCTGGACTGATAGTGAGATCCAGGTGATTTCCTCCCCCTTTTTATAAGAAATGTTGGTTTTCCACTAGATGTCCTTCCACATACTCTAGGCATACTCCAGACATCCTAAATATCCGAGATACGTCCCATATATGAATGTTTTGTCTGTTTTAATGCTTTACATACGAGATGCATCCACTTACATCCTTTCTATTTCCATGCTACTAACGCTGTCTGGACGTTCCATGTACCTTTCGCTTCCTCCCTCTTTCCGCTTTCAGCTGCAGCGGATGTGAGTTGAGGGGATGCCCAGAGGATACAGTGGACGTGTAACGGATGACAACAGAAGTAGAACGTTTGTTGCCCGTATGTGTTGCGGATGTAGATCGTATGCGGCGGAAAGTTCATCCGCTCAAAAAGTTTTGTGCAGCTCAAAACTTTTTGAGCTGATGAAATAGCAGTTGACGGATGTTTGACGGATAGAGTGTATGAAAAATGCATGCAGTGAGTACACAACGGATGCATCGCGTTTTCCAATGGATGGCAAGCTTTTTTGTCCATTTTACATCCTCTTTGCATCAGTTGGTGCAGTGGGACATGGGCTTTACAACCTTCATTGTGAAACTGAAACTGGAAGTGAAAAATCCAAATTGAAGTTCAATACTCAAAGACAAAGTTTATGCCAACCAGGATGTCATTTCAACAGCAACAAAGAGTAGTGTAATGTTTATCTTTAAGAGTCGCATACTTTAGCTCAATGCTAATATACTCTGTAAAATTGGACCCTGAGAACGAATGAGAAAATGAAGATGCCATCGAGTTATATATGTGCAAATATGCCAAAACAAAACTTTATTAGAATTTCCTTGGAAGATAACAGTAATAACTAAATAAAAGTCAAAAGGGCAAGCATTTATCCATACAATCACTGATTCATCATTCTGTCCCTTCTTGCCCCTCCCCATAGATACCACTAATTCGGAGTAAAATCCACTTGAAAACATTTAACTTCACTGTGCAAAGTCAGCCTTTTCAGATAAATTATATTCAAGATGTTTGCAAACCAAGAAACTAAATCGAAACAAGAACAAGGTAAGGAATCTTGTATGACCGACCAACTAATATGCTGCAAGGTGCAAAGGTTTTACCTCTGGTTATTCACCCCCCCCCTCCCCCACCATTTCATCCCATGAAACGGAATGATAGCAACCCTACATTCTGCTTGGCTACATTTCCATGCTTTTTGCCCCTGTGCAGAAAAGGGCTCTCCACCTAAGCAGTCGGAGAGGGAGCAATCTTTACTGATCGATGACTGGATCTTTTTA
>BLBF01000010.1:45670520-45681066 GCA_015471245.1 Laticauda colubrina | reverse complement strand
GATAGATAGATAGATAGATAGATAGATAGATAGATAGATAGATAGATAGATAGATAGATAGATAGATATGATAGATATAGGGGACAGAGAGAGAGATAATAGAGATAAATGATAGTACATACATAAATAGACATAGACAAAGATAGATGATAGAACATAAACAGGAACAATAATATGATACCAGTGCAAGAATACCTTCAATTATAGTACAAAACCCCATCATTCTAAAACACCATATCATTCATCTTTCACAAAAAGCCATAGTTGATCAGTCTTTAAAACAGGCATGTTTTGACAGGCTTTGGGAAAGCCATAATAATGGAAGTGAATCCTCACTGAGGGCAAGGAGGGAAAAAGGACAACTTTTCAGAAGAACAGAATCCACCCAGAGAGTGCTTTTTCACCTTTGGTAGGTGGAGACCAGTCATATGGAATTTACAGTATCTCAATTTCATGCATACCAAGCTATTTAGCTGCCTAGGTGATAATCATAATTTGAATTATAACAGTAGAAAATGCAGTAAGGAAGCTGTCCCATAAATAGACCAGCTTGTTGATCTAGCTTGTTGTTTATGTGTTCTTTTTACAGGTAGTTCCAAGCAATGTATATTGTTGTTGTTTATCACAAAGTCATGTCCAACCCATTGCGACCCCATAGGCAACATTCCTCCAGTCCTTACTGTCCTCTACCATGACCCAAATGACCTGACAAGCACATGAATAACCCTCTTCAGGACCTTCTACTGTATTTGGTTGGGCAAAGGCCTTCCTGGCCATGATCAAGAATCTACATGGTGCCTTTCACAGCTAAATTTGATACTGTCTCTGAATTACCAGACTTCTGAAATCATTTTGACTTGCTTGGATTGAGCAGTTTCATGCCATTCAGACACTACCAGATTCTAAATATCAACTCTGAATTTCCACTATATTCTACAGTAAATTAAAAAATGAATACTTTATTCAAATTGACAGTATGATATGGCTGCAAAAGAAAAAAAGAAGGTGGTATATAGTTTTAGACTGCATTAATAAAACATGGTTTCCAACTCATGGGAAATAATTTTGTCATCTTTAGTCAGATCTTTAAAAAAGATTTAATGAAACTGGAGGCAGTTCAGAGAAGTATAGTGAGAATAATAATAAAACAAGAAAATAAGTCCTATGAAGTTACACTGAGAGAAGTGAATGTGTTTAATCATAAGAATAGGCTAAGAGGGTGGGATATGATTGTATTCTAAAATATCTGAACAAATATCACACGGAAGAGGGTTAAGACTTGTTTTGTATTGTCCCTGGATACAAGATCCAGAATAATGGACCTAAATTTCCAGAAAGCATATTACATGTACAAGCCCATTCCAAGTCCTACTAATAAAGATTGTTAGCTCTTCTTCATTGGACATGTTCAGGCAGAGACCAGAAATCCATCTATTGATATTGTTATAATTTGATTTCCTGTTCTTATCAGCAAATTGAAATTAACAGCATGTATGAATTCTTTGTCTTTGTAATTCTATATTATATAGTTGATAACAAAAAAAAGAGCTAAGAATAAAATACTTTCACTAATGGAAAGAATTTATGATAGTGAGAACAAAAAAAATTAAAATTTTCAGATAGAAGTCTACAAATAGTAATAATTGAAATTTTAACAAAGTATTAACATTAGTGACAATTTCACTCTGGTTTTTCAATGTGTGTCCATAGACATATCATGAGGGAAATGGAGCTATTGATATCAGTGGGATTTATTCTTGAGTGAACATAATTAAGAGTACTGTGAAATTTGGAGTGAGAAAATGTACCTAGTAACATATACTCAAACTTTTTAAGGAAGAAGAAAAATCAGAGGAATGTTGTGCTATAAACCATAGAGCTTCTTATCTTCATACATAATGTAGCTAGAAACTATTTGGTGGCAATGGAGAAGCGAGGAAAAGAGGAGGGAACAAAATGACAAAAGCAAGCCCCACCTCTTTTGTGCATGCATTCTTACATTGTACAATTAATGAACGGGAAGGAGCTTACAATAAACACCCTGGTGCTACTTTTTATCATTCTGAGAACAGCAACAATCTCCTGCAGATGAACATGTCTTATTTGTTTCTATTTATTCTTAAAATAAATTTAATCACATGTTCCTATTTGGTCCATGTTAGCATTAAATAAAAACAATTCATTTTCATTTAATGCGCATATATGCAAAATTTAAAAGTACTAGTAGAACATAATATGAATCAGCAGTGTGCAGCTGCCACCAAAAAAGCTAATACAATCTTGGATTCTATAAACAGTAGCATAGACTCAAGTTCACATGAAGTACTAGTACCATTTTATAAAACTCTAGTAAAACCAGATCTGGAATACTGCAACCAATTTTGGTCACCATACTACGAAAAAGATGTTGAGACATTGGAAAAAGTTCAGAGAAGAGCAACTAAGACTAAAACATATGAAGAACAGCTGCAGGATCTGGGTTTGGCTAGTCCAAAAAAAAGAAGAATGAGGGGCAATATGGTAGCAGTGTTCCAGTATTTGAGGTGCTGCCACAAAAAAGAGGGGGTTAAATTATTCTACAAAGCACCAAAGGGCAGGACAAGCAAAAATGGTTGGAAAATAACCAAAGAGAGAAACAACCTGGAATTAAGGAGATAGTTCCTAACTGTGAGGAGATTTAACCAGTTGAATAGCTTGCCTTCAGAATCGTGGGTGGTCCATCACTAGAGGTTTTTAAGAAGAAACTAGACAGCCCCTTATCTGAAATAGCATAGGTTCTCCTGCTTGAGAAGAGGACAGAGCTAGGGGATCTTCAAGGTCCCTTCCAGCTCTATTCTATAATTCTGCTTCCTGACCCTTTGTTTTTAAAAGACATTTTATTAGGCAATTATGTATTGCTGCATGGTTTCAGCTCTTAAAGTAAAAGGATTTCTGTGCAGTTTTGATTGTTTCTTGATGTTGTGCATTATGGGAAAAATATCTCAAAAGTGTTTTGTACTTTGCAGATTGGACTCCTAGAAAATCACTATCTATTTAGACATAAGGACCACCCGAGAAGATCTCGACGAAGTGCTTCTCATATCACTAGACAACTCACAGATGATGACCGTGTAAGTAGTGCATGTATGCTGCTTTATAGTTTCTCAATTCTGAACCCAATTCTAAGTGAGTAAACTGTTCTCAATATACTGTAGAAACTGTTGCCTCCAAATAATTACATGTGTGATTGCCTGCCAGTTTGCTATTAAGTCATCAATTCTGTTCACTAGGAAATTATGTGATATAATCCTTCAATAATTGAAAGATTTCTGATAATTATCATATTTATATTTCATACTTTTTATCCAAAGATCTAAAAAATATTTGTATATTGTTACCTGTTTTGACCCTGAGACTGATCAAATCTTAATCTAGACCACATTGGGACATTATATTTGAAAAGTGACATCTTAAAATGAAGAAATTGTAGCTGTTGGTTTTTAAAACTGTGCAAGCACATGAAATTCCAGAAAGCACAATCAAGTAGAAAGACGGCATTTCTTCATTTATGGATTTGCTCGTATTTATTTCTGGATCTCTTCTTTTATGTGAATATCTCTAGAAACTGGATATCTCTAGAAACATTTCATCAAATGCGTATCTCCTTAAAGTTATGATTCTTATGTAGTTACTTACCAAACACATCTAAATTATATTACAGTAACAAAAAAAAAACTTTACAACCCTCAAGGCATGTCACAATTTTTGAGCATCCCTAATGCTTGGAAATCGAAAGTTGAAGAATTTGATACACCCGAATTGCTGCATTCTATTCATCTAACAATCAATTTGTTTCTAACAATACATGCAATAACACGAAATGCAGTAATTAACTGGAAAAACATCAACTGAAAATACATGTTTCAGAATGAATACCTTCAAAAAAGAAGCCATAAAACCTGGTTTACAGGTTTTTCTCATATCTGGAGTAGGGGGTATTTGCATTACAGTGGGTCAGAAGGCAATGTTAATGAATGACTATTGTGGTTTCCTGCTCTATTTGCCACCTTTAGTCATTCAAAAGGTCTCCAAAATCTAGAAAATTAGTTTCACAGTGCTAAATTCAAAAGCAAAGAGTTACCAAGCAAGGACCATTTTTTCTAAGTGTAAAGTCTCCTTTAAGTCAAGCTTGACTCTTGACTCCTAAATGATGCACTTTTGCAGGTAGCTGCTTCAGAATTTGAGAATTTGTCACAGTAATTTCTACTTTGACTGGGCAGAAAAACAATGCAAAAGGGGTGTCAATCAAAAATGTCAAGCCACTGTTGATACTGTAGGTATGCCTGTGAAATCATTAAGATACATTATGTCTTATTCTTGCCTCTAATTTTTCTTTGCTGTTTCTCTGATCATCGGGTTCCTAATGAGTTGTATCATTTATTTTGTAGAAACCATATTTTCAATCATGTGAAGTATTTTTGTACTGCACAAGATGTCTTGGATTATCACTGGCATTTAAATTCCTCACTGTCTTTGAGATTTTTTGATGATTCTGTAGCATTTAATTCATAATTGGAAACATCACATGAATGGTATTCCTACTCTAGAAAAGTGCCCAAGCCAAGCCCATTTGAAGCCATATTATATCCTCATGAAAATAGCTTCACTAATACAATAATTCTCCTTTTTAAACACAATTAGAGATATGGCTCTGTGCCTTTCTACTTCATCTTGGTTTTTTTTAACAAAAATATTTTTTCTTTCATCTTCGTCTTTATTTATCCTGCTCTGGGATTTAAAACTACGGCTTCAAATTTCAGGCAACAGTTGTGCTGGGGAAGATATCATATTTGGCCTTGTTAAAACTTGAAATGTTTAGCAACATTTCAAGCACAACAGTGAGTGGGTTTTGATTCCTACCATCACAGCAGCAACAGCCAAAGGCCTGAATGAGAAGATCTTTTCTAGGTAGAAGTGCTAAGACTGATCCTAGAAAGAGGCAGAGTGAGGTAGCAGTTGTTTTGCATGTCAGTAGCTGCAGGGCAGGTGAAGAAAAACTAATTGCTAGGATTTTTAAAACTACACTGCATCCTTAAACCAGCTTGCTGCCTTTAGGAAATATGATCAGATGAACAATATTATCATTTTCTGCACATGGATTGAAGAACTACTATCTTATCCTTTATCTTGAGTAGCAGAAGCCATGGGAAAGAGGCAGAGTCTCCAGATTAGATTTCTGGTCCATGTTGAAAGCATACCAAATTTGTATTCCAAACAATGTTATTGCAAAAATCAGCGGGGGTCTTGACTTCCCATGACAAAATTATTGACAATGAGGAATCCCATGGATTGTACATACATAATACATACATTTTATAATAAAAACAAGGCTAATTAAAAATAAGGCAGTATCATTCATTTTGATTCTTGGATTATGGATCATGACTTTTGGATCAAAGATACTGCCTTCATGTCAGGCTTCGGTGCTTTTTATTATCCTTTTAAAATTAAAGACTAAGGGCTGGATTATCAAAATGGAATTTGGTTTCCCAAAATAATAAAGTAAGACCTATAATAAATTAGCAGTATAATTTTTAAAATCTGCCAGTAAATAGAATATATGCTCCACTTTAGGACTGTAGTATCTTTTTCATTTATGTACTTATTCTTAGTTATGACCTCATACGGTAGTAAGAACTTAATAAATGTGATTTGTTTGCAATCACATTCAGTCACAGTGTCATGCTGATAACATATCAATTGCAAAGAACAACTCTGCTTCTAGTATATGTCTTCCAACTGCAGTTCTTTCCTCACTCATAGGGCAGAAGCCAAACAGATGCTCACAGTGAGAAAAACCAACCAATGTTCAACTGCCTACGTAAATTTCATGACAAGCTCCTAAATAGAAGTAAGATATGTTCTGCAAACCCCAGCAATTGGTTAGATACTCAGGGATAAGACATTTTTGTTGCCCCCAGATTGAAGAAGCATGAAGGAGATTGATTCCTCAAAATAATGGAACACAAAATATCTATGGTTGAAGAGGGTAATCAATTTAAAAATACAAAAACTTGAAAAATACATTCCCTCAACCAATACTTCCGTCCCTGGCAAAGCGCATGCAATAATATTTAAGAAATGCAATAATATTTAAGAAATGCAATAATATTTAAGAAATGCAATAATCATTAACTTTACTTTTTCATGGTATCAAAAATCTGCTATCTAGCCAGCTTCTCTCCCTAATGTTATGATTTTGGATTACTAACAAGTACAAACTACTACAAAGGGGGAAATGTCTTAACTATTTTTACCAGACACTTGCGCAAGACTGATTTGAGCTTTGAAGATTTAGATTGAGAACAACTTCATTGTCACTTTAAATGTTCACTAATCAGCATACATTAAAATGAAATTTTGTTGCATACAGCTCTCAAAGGATCACCACTTCCAATATACACTAAATAAACATGACAAATAAATAAATATAAACAAACAAATAAATAAATAAAAATGCATGTACCCACATATATTATATGACACAGAGAAACAACACAGTCTAGTTCAGATCAGTGGTGCTATTCTACCAGTTAGGCCTGGTTCGGGAGAACTAGCAGTAAAAAAATGCTACCAGGTCAGCCGAAGTGGTATTTCTTTTTTTTCTCCTCTTGATGATCAGCTGTTCCAACAATCAGCTGTACCAGGATCCCCCTTGCTGTCTTACTACTTCATCCAGGAGGCTTCCCTAAGGCCCAGGAGGCAAAAAAACTGGAGTGCGGGACAGTGCTGCAAAAAAAAGAAGAAACCATGCTCACCCAGTCACATGGCCACATCCACCTTGCCATTCCCATGTAGCCACGCCCACAGGACCAGTAGTAATAATATTTGCATCCCACCCCTGGTTCAGATATATGTTTTGATTGCATACATTAGCTTAAGAAAGCCATAATAAGCCATTGACATTGTAAAGAAAACATTACAGGCATCTATGGTGGGGAGGGGAGAAGGAAAGTGCAAATAGTTACAAAACCTGTGACTTATGTATTTGCATATGATGCTAGGATGTATGTAAAAAGGCTCGTGTTTTTGTTGTGATGTGACTGTATCATGTTGTGATTTTTCTTATCAGTGAAACTAGTAGTTGACACCGACAGTATGTGAAACATGTTTCATTTGAGCTGAGTTTCTAGAAGATTTCCAGAACAGTTTTGACATTCTGTAGCATTTGAACTTATATACTATGGACCAGATTCATAGACTTGATTTCGTATCTCTGTACATGAACTTAAAGAAGTACTTTTGAGAAAGGCTCAATAGAAAACTCTCACAGAGGTGACATTGCATCTTTTGTTACTTACAATTTTCCCTTTTTGACATATATGTGTATTGCAATGATTTATATTTTTGGTCACAATAAATACTTATGATACAGCAAATATAAGCCAATATTCCACTTTTGGGTAAAGATGAAAGATGATCCATGGAATGATACTAGTGTCATACTCTGACACAGAAGTATGGATAGCAAAACTCTATGAGATGTTCAGCTATCATTCACATCAATATATGAATATGTAGGTGCATTCACATAAAGACAAAAATTAGAACAAAGGCTTGCATACCTATCCCATAGCATTGGGATGTGCAACCTATGGCTCATGGGCTACATCCTTACAGCATTACATGAATGGGGATAACAGTTTGAGACACATTTTTTCCACAGAGGGAGGTAGGGATTCTAGAAAGTGGCTATTTTGTCCCTTAAACTCCGCAAATTATAAGACTCTTCAAAAGGGTCTTAAAATTTAAACTCACCCATTTAGTAATATTAATGACCTTGCTCCATATGATGATTAGATAGAGCATCTATCCACATCTTTATTCTGCCATTCTTCCATGATACTATCATCATCTCATCTATAGTCAAGACAGGAGGCAGTCTTAAGCTGTTCTGAGCTGTAAAAATGATAAAATTAGCATATGCTGTTTTACAGAAAGACTGTAATTCTAAGAAATGGTGCTTTGAGTACATTAGAAAACCTGTTGGTTATACAAGAATGTATATGGAATAAACAAGACTTAAGTGTGCATTTATAAACACAAGAACCTCCAATATTTTCTTATCTAGCTATTTCTTTATTATCTGATGCTATTTTAGGTGACTTGGGCAGAACAACAGTATGAAAAAAAGAGAACTAAGCGTTTTGAATTAGGAGACTCAGCAGAAAATTTATTCAATGACCCAATGTGGAGCCAACAATGGTACCTGGTAAGAATTTGAATCTACATGATATATATATATAAAAATATATATATAAAAGAATAGAAATGGCTTTACTCAGGAACGAAGTTCACAGTAAAAGATTCCAATTGGATCAGTTAAACAAAGATTTGCAAGCACTACACCTGGAATTCAGCAGCAAAATCCACCCTCTACTTTGGGATAAGATAAAACAACTTACAACTTGGAGAGCTGAAATTGAAACCACTTACAAAAATGAAAAACTCTTAAAGAAACTAAAGAAATTAGAACATGACAAGAAAACCCCCAACAACTCACAACAACACCTGAAACAATTAGTATATAACGTTTCCAACAGAGAACTCACCAAAACAGAAACAGATGTCATAACCAAAGGATTCAATTATGCCATAGCACCCAAAAAAAATCCCCACAGAATCCATCATATGTGCAGTAGAATCCAGCCTAACCAAATTAAATACAGATGAAGCTGACAGAATAAGACACCAGGTTACAAACATCTTATGCACAAGCAAACCACCCAAAAGCAACTTGCAAAAAGATGAATTCAGAGCGCTACAAACCCTGAAAAATGATAACAGCATAATAATACTCCCAGCAGACAAAGGGAATGCCACAGTAGTAATGGATAGAAAAGACTACGAAACAAAATTGACAGACCTACTCCAAGACTCCACATGCAAACCTATTACACAGACCCAACCACATATCTGGAAAAATTAACCAAGAAGAAAATTATAACCAGCCACATAAGCAAAGAAATCCAACAGACGATCATCCCAAGAGAAAAATCTTCTAGATGCCCCAAATTATACGGCCTCCCAAAAATACACAAAGAAGGCATACCTCTCAGACCCATAGTCAGCTCCAAAGGAGCACCATTACAAAACCTAGCTAAACACTTAGCAAAACAACTACAGCCCCATGCTGAAACCGCAGCTTCATATGTACAAAACTCATACCAGTTCTAAGAAATGATCAAAGATCTACATGTGGAACAAGAAGATCTGCTTGTAAGTTTCGACGTGGTTTCACTATTCACTCAATTCCCGATAAAAGAAACTCTTGAAATTATCAAAAATAAATACCAACCAGCTAAACTTATCATGGAACTAACAGAACACTGCTTAACCAACACATATTTCATATACAAAGGACAAAGATACAAGCAAATTGAAGGAGCCCCTATGGGATCACCACTGTCACCCTGCAAACCTGTTCATGGAAGAATTCAAATCCAGAGCCCTGGCTAATGCCACCCACAAACCCAAACTGTGGCTAAGATACATCGATGACACATTTGTGATTTGGCCCCATGGAAAAGAAAATCTAAACAATTTCCTAACACACCTAAACAGCACACAACCCAAAATCAAGTTCACCATGGAAACGGAAATAAACAAACAACTACCATTCCTAGATGTACTAATCTACAAAAGAACAGATGGCACACTAGGACACACTGTATACCAGAAGAAAACACACACCAACCGCAACCTCAATGCCCAATCCCACCACCACCCAGCACAGATAAATTCCGTGGCCAAAACACTAATCACCAGAACCAAACGCCTGGCAGACAAGACACATATAAAGACTGAACTATGCACCCTGACTGAAGTATTGACAGCCAATGGCTTCCAAAAAAACAAAATCACCAACCTGATCCACAAAAACACACCAAGACATAACAGAGACCTAGAAGATCAACAGACCTATGGAACAGCTGTCCTGCCCTACATAAGAGCTACTACAGACAAAATCAGTAAGATACTACACAGGCATCACATCAAGACTGCCTTCAAAACAGACAAAAAAATAACAGCCATCCTGAGAAAACCCAAAGATAAAACTGACCTGGAAAACCAAGGCATATACGAAGTTCCCTGTGCATCATGCCTGGCCACATACATCGGACAGACCAATAGAAGAATAAGTACCCGCCTGGATGAACAGAAAAATGCAGTAAAAAAGCTGGAACACACCTCCTCTCTAGTCCAACACATGAAAGCCACAGGTCATAACATCAACTTCAATGGCACCAAAACCCTAGCCACTATAGAAAACCCCAGCCACAGAATCATCAGAGAAGCCATAGAGATTGAAAAAAGACCTGAAAGCATGAATAGAAGAGATGATTCCACCAGACTGTCAATCATTTGGAAGCCTGCTCTCTCAAATAGAAAGATCTCCACACCACAAGCCAGGCAAACACCTGGGCACAAACAGACTCCCCCTGATACCTCCAGCTCAAACACACCCCAACCAGGCACCCAGATGAAACCTAGCTTCCTAATAGAT
>BLBF01000010.1:45608573-45660520 GCA_015471245.1 Laticauda colubrina | reverse complement strand
GAGCCCCGAGATCGCAGCTGTAACACCGAGACGTAGCTCCGCCTTCTTCTCTTGTTTTCTTTAGTGTACTCTTGATATAGATGTGATTTATGAAAATATCCATTACTACTAGTGTTACCTAGTAGTCCCAGTGTTGAAAGGTAGTTTCAGTGAATGCCAAATTAATTTTCAAATGTCATTTATGCAGTCAACACATGAGCCTAAATTTTGAGATTCTATTATTATGAAGTGTATGGCACTTCATTATACAGATGACTAATTTGAACCAGTCAGGTTTGCAGATGTTGGATTGGTTATGATTTAGATGAAACAAAAGGATAAACCAATTGTATATACACACACACACTTATTCCTATTTCCAACTGATGACACAATTCCAACAACTCCCTAAGTTAATTGCATATGTTAAAAATGGATGGGCTTCAATTGTGTGATCAGGCTGTCTTCAAGAACTCCTGAAATAAATGTATTACTCTGTTTAGCTATAACAGTTATTGACATAAATTGACCATTATCTATAGATTTAAATTGTCTCAAATCTGCCATCTCTGCATAACAACTACTTGTTCTGATATATGTAAATGGATTCAAACTGGCAGCATTCAACAACTTTAGTGCATACCAAGCTGTACTATTAAATAAGGCAGCTTTTCATAAGTGGACTATCATTTGTTGCAATGAAGGTTAAGAGTTCCTGGGTGCTGGAATAAGAAAATATTGTACTGTTTACTATTTGGAAATAAAAAGGACAAACTTAAATCTAATCATCTTCTTAATAGATAATTTGATATCTGATATTCATGAAAGCTATAAATTTTCCTTGGTCTCTTAAACATTGCATTTATTCTTGGAATTAATCCATGAAATCATTAAAATGTGTTGGGAAAACAATAGGCATGCTCACTGAAGAATTCTGATAGATGCAACACATTAGAATGACATCAGCCTGACTAAAGTTGTTTTGTGTTCTACAATCACTCATGATTATTTCATAATTAGAGTAGCTTACTTGCTTATCCCCAACTTGTGTGACAGTAGAACATTAGACAGTAGATCCAAGATGATTGGGCTGGTTGTACATTGACCATTTTTTCAGTCAATGCAACAAACTGAACTCTGACAAATGCTGATTTTTCAGTCAGTGCAACCTCTGTCAGAGACCAGAAGGGTATCATTGTCTTTCAAAACTGGTTAATTCTTTAATAAGAATTACAAGGTTGATTGGGGATAGGTGCCTAGTTTAGCCTCAAACAAACTTAGATCTACTTTGTGATAAAATTATTCCATCCCACACATAAGGATACATATTTCTTGAAAAGGTTAATTAAGTAGAGATGGGCATATTAATTTAATAAACTACATTGTGGTATTCACATAACTCCCTAATCTTCTCCTGTGACTTTGTTAATCATGTTGTGCAAACAGGGATATGTAATCTAGTTCCTTTTGGCTCCATCTGAATTTCATATACTCAAATTAATAATTACATAATAAGATTTGAAGATGACCCATCTAAAGCTGATTTTGTTGCAGACATGGAACACGATGTGCGGGAGAAATTGCCATGCAAGCAAACAATCTAAAATGTGGAGTTGGAGTGGCATACAATTCTAAAGTTGGAGGTAAGAAATATTAACAGTAATTCTATTTTAGCAGTCTGTTTCTTTGCTGGAGTACCCAGAAATCTGTTTGAAATGCTGGTGGAGAGACACTGAACAAAGCAATATTAAATTGAATTGCAGGAATAGAAGAGATGATGGTATGCTTTCTGTTTCTGTTATGCATTCTGATCATACAAAAGACTGAAAGGGTTATTCATTGCTGCAGTCTAATGAATTTCAACAGAACTCTGAAAATAATACTTTCATTAAGTACCATAATCCCTGAGCATCCATGGCTGATTAGATTGTTACTATATACTTATTCACGTGGCCTACAAATGTGGGCTGAAATTCAGTTATTTATTATTTTTAACAATGTGTTGTCGACACAAGCATGTCATGGCCTCAACTATGCATTCAAACTGCTTACTGTCACATTCAAGTCTAGAAACTTTCAACACATAGATTTAGTTTTCTTTAACTCCGATAAAAAAAAAACCCAAGCTTTTAGTTTCTAAATTCTAAATGTGAGTTACTAATATACTATTAGTTTGGAGAGGAAGACATTTCTTAAGAAATTAGAGGAAAGTCAATAAAATAACCAACTCAAAAAGAGTTGAGATGTGGGAGGCACATCTCTTTGTAAGAATGACCAGAAAATGGAAACCAACCATAGGATACTGTAAAAAAATATACTGGGTGCCACTGAATTTTCCTGTTATCTGCTATCATCCTTCCTGTCTCTTTGCTGGTATACAAGTGATCAAATAGTTTATTTTCAAATCTGATTTTGCTTTCCTAATTCACCTTTAAAAAAAGCTAGATCTCAAACCAGACTCAAAAAGAATCTGCTACAATGGATGTAAAAAGTCTATCCATCCCTTTTAAAATGCCAGGTTTTTGAGATGTACAAAAATCAGACCAAGATAAATCACCTCAGATTCCCCCCCCCCCCATGTTCAGCATAACATAAACTTTACAATTTAATGGAAGAACAATCTGAAATATTTTAAGGAGAAAAATAAAAATAAAAAACTTACAATAATGGGATCGAAGATGCATATTCCTCAACTATCACTTTGTTGAAGCACCTTTTGATTTTATGACAGCATTCAGTTATTTAGAGTAGGAGCCTATAAGCATGGCATATCTTGCTTTGGGAAACTCTGCCCATTCTTCCTTCCAAAAGCGCTCCAAATTTGTCAGATTGAGAGGGCATCTCCTGCGCATAGCCCTCTTCAGATCACCCCTACAGATTCTCAATTGGATTCAGGTTCAGGCTCTAGCTGAGCCTTCCCAAAACTTTGATCTTCTGAAGAAGCCATTCTTTTGATTTGGAGGTGGTTTGAGTTGTTGTTGCATTGAAAGGATGAAATTTCTCTTCACCTTCAGCATTTTAGTAGAGGTCTGAAGGTTTTGTGCCAAAATTGATTGATATTTGAACTGTTCATAATTCTCTTCACCTTCACTAAACCCTCTGTTCCAGCTGAAGAAAAGCACCACAAAGCATAATGCTACAACCATTGTGCTTCACTGTGGCTTTGGTGTACTTTGGTGTACACAGTATTTTTTTTTGCACCAAAAAATTTTTGGGATTATGGCCAAAATGTTCAACATTGGTCTCATCAAACTGTAACACATTTTTCCTACATGTTTTGTCAGATTTCACGTAGGTTTTTGCAAATGTAGCTGGGCTTGGGTGTTTTTTTTTGTAAGAGAAAGCTTTCACCTTGCCACCCTATCCCACAACCCAGACATTTGAAGAATATAGGAAATTGTTGTCACATGTAGTATACAACCAGATTATCTCTCTCTCTCTCTCTCTCTCATAAAAGGGATCAGAATGCTAGATGGCATAGTCACAGATGCCATTGAAGCTAGTTCAATTGGGTTCAATCCTGATCACGTAGATATTTACAGTGCCAGTTGGGGTCCAAATGATGATGGGAAAACTGTTGAGGGACCTGGCAGACTAGCTCAGAAGGCTTTCGAATATGGAATTAAAAAGGTAAGACTTCTTAACACAGAACAAAAAAGCCATTTAGTACGTGCCAGAAAATGAGTTGTTTTCTGTCATCACTCTCTCACACCTTCTTGTTTTTCTTTTTTCTTTGCTGGCTTTTTTCTACTTGTTTTCCTTTGAATATTAATGAGATTTTATACAAAGAGCTCCTATAAAATATTAATAGAAATGGCCTACTTCCTGAATATTGTATTATTATCTAGTATAGCATCAAAATTTGATACATTATTTTATAACAGAATGAGTAGCTCAATTAGTTATAATTAAGATGATGTGAATACTTGAGAAAAATATCCTTCTTGTTGGTCATTTAGTTCTGGAGATTAAGGATGTAGGTGAAGTTCAGTGGTGGGATTCAAAAATTTTTACTCCCGGTTCTGTGGGCGTGGCTTGGTGGGCATGGCTTGGTGGGCATGGCAGGGGAAGGATATTTTGCAAAATTTCCATTCCAACCCCACTCTTGGGAGAAGTTTACTGCAAAATCCTATTCCCTCCCCACCCCACTAACCTGCTTTCCAGCTCCGTTGTCCTATGCAGGGCAACAAAAGAAGACCCAGCCAATAAGCTGAGATTCAGGAGGCAGAGAAGAGATAGGGGTGGGGACAATCAAAGTGGTATTTGCCGTTCTCCGAACTACTCAAAATTTCCACTACCGGTTCTCCAGTACTGGTCAGAACATGCTGAATACCACCTCTGGTAAAGTTCATGAGCAATTTTTATGCTTTTTAATTCTAAAAACTAATATAACATTTAAACTCACTTATTAAACCTCTGGTATCAATAGAGAGATCTGCCTTGGTTTTTTTTTCTGTAATTTGACTTACCCAATTTTTCAACATATTCTTTCATTAACTGTCCTTTTACCATTTTATTCAGACCAATGTTTGGGGCTGATAATCTGATAGGAAGTGGACTTGCTGACAGATGCACCAATACTTGACTCAGCTCAAGTTTCACAATTTCACTGAGAGTGAAGGTATACAACAATCAACAATTAATTGTTTTAATAGTTATCTACTGTAATTATTAAAACAATTTACACAACTTGGTAACATTAGGACATATTATTTCTAACCTTATCATCCTTGAGAGTTGTTGGTACAACATCATGGAAGAAAACCAAACTGGGGAAAACTGAATTCTAACAATTGCATCACTAATCGCTAGCTTGGAATTTTATTTTGGAAGGAGAAAAGAGTTTTTTTCCATTAAGAATGAAATCAAGAGATAATCTACCTGGAAATAAAATGAGTTTATCAACTTTAAGGTCAATACTGGGAAATGCACCAGTTTTTTTGCTTTTGTCAATCCCCTGCAACACAATCCCACTTAAAAAAAATAAAGATTCAAAAAATACTTTTTGTGCAAAGAACAAATAGCACTTGCCAGCTGCTGCCATAATAATGCTTCCGTGAAGAAATCACTGGTCATTTGCTGCTTCTTCAAAGTAGTATTTTATTTATTTGGTTTTTTTGACTTGAGAAACGAGACAAGCAAGATATAGAATCATTTGAAGTAGATTGTGAAGTTTACTTTACAATTAATGCTTTTCAAGAGGGGACGTACCCAGTCCAAACTGAGGATCATCTAATTGTGCATTTTTGTAACACAGAATTACTGGAAAAGACTCTGTGGGTTCAAACAATCTGCTTTCCTGGGCTATTATTATTTGGTGTGGTTGTGGTTCAATTGTGCTGTTACTGGTAACATGACATGCATATGAAATGGAAGGTCTTGCACTGTGACAACACAATGGGTTCTTCATCATTTTGAGCCTCTTGCTCCATCACTGCAAACACAGCTGCCCTGATTCATTTCTGGATTTTGAATTTTCCCTATGAAGTCAAGAGAGGGGTTGGAGAGAAAGTCTGAAGGTCAGTGTAGACTATACACAGACTATACAGAGCACAATTCTTCATCCTTGCTTTCTTCCCAGAATAGCTAAATTTGACAGAGATTATACATTCTCCAAAGTAAGGCAAATAAGGAGTCATATTTTCCTATTAAGAGTTATTAAATTTTCTACATGAACAATTCAAGAAAAGGGTTGTTTTATTACCACTGCTATACTTGTTATAGTCTATGAAGCATCTCTTTAAAAATTCACCCAAGCATTTTAATAAATAAGACACTTTTATAGTGAATATACTTTCATTACTCTTTTTTGTTAAATAGAAATTTCTTACTAAAAGGTTAATAGTCTCCTAGCTCCAGCTTCATAGTATTTTTTATTTTTAGATGGTCTTTTTTGCATATTCTTGCATGGTGTGTGTGTGTGTGTGTGTGTGTGTGTTTTGTTTAGAACTCATCATTCAGAAAGGCAGTTAGTGATGAGAAGGAACAATTAATTTCTGATGTTAACAGAATAGCAGAATTGGAGGTTTTCTAGTCCAGTGGTCACCAACCAGTGGGCCGAGGACTACTGTTGGTCTGCAAGAAAATTTGGGGGGTCCACAGAGAAATGTCCCCCCAAAGCACTCCCCCCAAAGCAATTAACCCAGGCTGCGCAGGAACACAAGGCTGTGCCACCCACATGGCCTGCCAACCCTCTGGCCCCCACCCTTCAGCTGAGCGCAAACATTACCTGGTGGCTTGCTGATGTTGGTGGGAAAGTCGGTCCCATATTCCAGAGCTGCAGTAGTCACAGGACTGGCCCTTTGGTCATCCCAGAGCAGCTCCTCCAGTCCATGGCAGGCCGATGTACCCAGGTAGAGAAGCAGCTGCTCCGGGATTACCAAAGGACCAGTCCCGTGATTACTGCAGCTCTGGAATATGGGACCGACTTTCCCACCAATGTCAGCAAGCCACCATCAGCCAAAATTCCTGTTAGTGGTCCATGGGATTTAAAATTATGAGTTTGGTGGTCCCTGAGGTCCAAAAGTTTGGCGACCCTGTTCTAGTCCAATCCTCTGCTCATGCAGGAAACCTTACATCATTTTAGACAAATGATTATACAATCTCTACTTAAAAACCTTCAGTATTGGAGCACCCACAACTTAAGGGTAGTTGTTTTACTGATTAATTGTTCTAAATGTCAGGAAATTTCTCCTTAGCTCTAGTTTGGCTCCCTTCATTTGTTTCTTTTTTTTAAAACAAACTTTATTCAGTTTTTCACATTAAAAAGAAAAATCAATTTTTATTGGACATGTTTCTGGGTCATCCCCTTTACATACAAATATGACAGCAATTATACATTCATATATGCATACTTAATTTTATTATTACCTTTTCCATTCCAAATTTTCAGTAAGGAGAGAAACAAACACATTAATTCTAGCCTCTTTCATGAATCTCAATTAAAACATCTTTTTGTTTCATTTCAATTATTTCAAATATAATCCTGTAATATTTATTTTAAAAATAAAGACAAACAATATGCATTTGCCTAATAATAATAATAACAACAATAATAAAAAAGTTACCAATGTCTCTCCTTGCTTTTAATAGTCTATATTAACTTATTAATTTATTTGGTTCTTTAGTCTGTCATATTCCCTTTCCATTACACATTCTTTTTATAAATTGTAGATTAATACAAATTTTAACACTAAAAAAAAAAAAGAAAAGTATAGGTTTCACCCCTTTTACTGTTTTGAGTGTGACACCTCAATGATTAAAATATACCTTTATTCCCTCATCTTGATTCCCAATAAACCATTATTTTTAATAAATTACAATAATAATGATAACATCTTTTCATTTGGATTCCGCAGCATATTTTCCCCACTTGATTTTAAAAAAGAGTTATCAGTATCTATATTACCCTATTTTCTAAATATTTTTAATTGAAGAAATATTCTTATTACCCCTTGTCACCCTGCAGAATCTCCTTTTTAATTCATCAACCATTATCTCTGAAAAAAACATTTCTTTTCAACATTTTACTATTTCCATATTTCTTTATTTCATGCACCTGTTTCTTACTGCTTCTCCTCCCCCTCTTTTCCCCATACCTTTTCTCATTCCAATTTATATCCCTCTCTTTCTTAATATCTTCCTTTCCCCTTTTCTGCTGGGTCTTTCTGCCTTTCCTGACTTCACAAGTATTCCCCCTTTTGTTTGCCTTCTTAAATCTCAACTTTTTAACCTTCCTTCTTTCCCCACTTCTTTGTAGTGTCCAGCTTTATTTTATGCCTGTTTACTCCCAAAATATTTTAGTCCAATTTAATTAAATCTTTAGTTCCAGCTTCTTCCTTTCTCGGTTCGAAGCCCCGCTTAGCTGTCAAAAATATTTTCTTTCTTTTTTTTCCTGTCCTTTTGTAATTTCGCTGTTCACTTTTCTTTTCTTAAAAATTCCATGTTACCTTAATCCCGGGGTATTAGTTGTATTGCCCAGTTGTCCCAGTTCAGATATTATCCACCTCTTTCTTCCCTCCTGCACAAATCTTAATCCATCTGAGTCTTCCTCTTCAGGTGGCCATTTTAAACCACCGCTGCAGTCGTCTTCGGGGGGGAAAAAGACCAAGCCCAGGGGGGGAGATGCAGCTCCCCTCAACCTGGCTTGCTGCTTCCCCTTATTCCACTGCCCCTCCAAGGCAGCTTCAGCCCCTAATCCTAATTATTGGGGCTCTCCAAAATAGCACGAACCATAGCCGCAGAGAGTTGCGATCTACGGTCTGTCAGTGAGGAGGCTCCGCCTTCTTCCCCTTCATTAGTTTCCATTTATTGCTTCTTGTCATGCCTTCAGGTGCTTTGGAGAATATGTTGACTTCCTCTTCTTTGAGGCAGCACTTTAGATCTTGGAACATTAATATCATGTCACCTTTAGTCCTTCTTTTCACTAGACTAGATATATCCAATTCCTGCAATAATTCTTCATGCTTTAGCCTTCAGTCCCCTAATCATTTTTCTAGAGTGTCAGCATCTCTTTTACACTGTGGTGACCAAAATCTGGATGCAATATTCCAAGTGTGGTCTTACCAAGGCACTATAAAGTGGTACTAACACTTTACATGGTCTTAATTCTATCCCTCTGTTAATTCAGCTTAGGACTGCGTTGGCTTTTTTGGCAACTGTTGCACACTTCTGGCTCATATTTAAGTGACTGTCCACTAGGACTCCAAGATCCCTCTCACAGTTAATACTATTGAGCCAGGTACTACCTGTACTATACCTTTGCATTTGGTTTTTCTCACCTAACTCTAAAACCTTACTTTTTTCACCGCTGAATTTCATTTTTTTAGATAGGGCCCAGTGTTCAAGTCTGTCAAGATCCTTCTGTACCTTCAACCCATCATTTGGAGTATTGGCTATTCCTGCCAGCTTAGTTTCACCTGCAAATTGGATGAGTTCTCCTTCTATCCTCTCATTTAAATCATTGATGAAGATATTGAAGAGTACTGGGCCTAAGACAGAGCTTTGGGATATCCCCTGTGTTCTTCCCTCCATGTAGATGCAGATCCATTAAGGATTACATGTTAATTACTGGAGAACCAAGAATTATGAAACAGGAAAATACAGAGTTAAAGGCTTTACTACTTCATTCTATGAAATGGACATGCACTGAAACTTTACAATGCTAGTGCACATGTATTGACTCTTGCTAGTCACATAGATCATCAGTCCCAACCTTTGCAGCTTGGCAGCCCAGGTAGTGGTGGTGGTGGAAGGAGAACTTTTGTAAATTGAATTGTGCCTGCATATGCATGCCTGTTGCCTGTTCTCACAAGTAAAGCTGCACAAGCGCATTTGTGTGCTGGCCTGCAGTTTATGTGGCCCAGTTGTGAATTGTCCACAGCCTGGTAATGGGCTGCAGCTTGTGGAATTGAGGACCCTGACAGATAATACATTATCACCATTTCTGTTGCAATACAAAGATGCACCAGAATCATTTGTCTTCTCTCTGAGCAATATTGCTTACTTTTCCTTTCATTTTTGGCAGATCATTAGTTAATATATTTTATATTCAATGCAACAAATGGCCATGAATTAAATAAGTACTGTAGTCAAAACTTGAGCTGGATTTGGCAGAGTTTTGAATATCTGAGGTCTATACATTAAGACTAGGAATAATCCTTTTAAAATAAATTATCAACAAATAGTGAACACTCCATTTAATTATTCAGTGCTTTATTAAATGATTGTATTGTGATAGAATAGATGCACTGTATGAAATATATATTAGTATTTCCCAGAATATTAATTTGTAATGCAGCAAATGTGCAGCTATTGTTTATTAGTTCCGTAATTCCTCTGATTCCTTAGAGAATATAGTTATGTTTCAAAGATTGTCTAGATATCAGCATATCGTTGCTAGGAAAATAACAGCACTTTAATTTCTCAAGTATTGCATTTTAAAGAGTGAAAAAGGATTGGCTGATTGCAAACAAAAGTATGACTTCGTGGATCATGATTTGTTTTCCCCATAATAATATTTGCATGCCAAGTATTAGAAAGGGGAAATCCCAAACAAAAACAAACTTTTGTTAAGGCCTGGTCCCACTGCACTTACAGATGCAAAGAGGATGTAAAACGTTAAAAAAAAGCTTGCCATGTATTGGAAAACGCTATGCATCCATTGTGTACTCATTGCATACGTGTTTCATACGCTCTATCCGTCGAGCATCCGTCCACTGCGATTTCATCTGCACAAGAAGTTTTGAGCTGCACAAAACTTTGTGAACGGATGAACTTTCTGCCGTGTATGATGTAAATCCATGACATATAAGCAACAAACGTTCTATGTCCGTTATCATCCATTAAACGTCCGCTGAATCCTCTCTGCATCCTCTGGGCATCCTCGCAACTCATATCCGCTGCAGCTGAAAACGGAAAGAGGGAGAAAAGAAAAGGTACATGGAATGTCTATACATCGTTAGTAGCAGGAAATAGAAAGGATGCGCAGTGAACAGTTTGCATCCGATATACATCCGCGCGGCATCCCCTTTCTTTCCTTTAGGCGTACGTGATGCATCTGCTTCATCCGCTATGTGTCCACTTCACAATTATCCCCCGTAACCCCTTCGGAGGTGTCATCCCCTTCCATCCGCTTTCATCCGCTAGGCTTCCGATGAACATCCGTTTCACATCCCCGCTACATATTACCCATGTCCGTTCTTTTCCATTCTGTTTATGCATATTTTCGCCACTTTTTGGAGCGGATGACAATGGATGGAGCCACCCCTGAAATTTTGCTCATCCGCTGTGTCCTTTATGCATACGTTTTGCATCCAGTGGCCAGTGGGACCGAGCCTTTTTTAGTCAGTGAGTTTTGTCCCACTGCATTTTAGATTGTGCGATGTCTATTTTTATCTGTACCAGCTTAGAGACTGGCCAACATTTAATTTCACTGAAGTGAGAAATTCTATCCAGCTGTGGTCAACTTTGCACCATTAGATTGTAATTCTCCTGCTTTCCCTATTAAAATGTATTGTCTATCCAGCAACAACTCTCTCAGACTGAATCATGAGAACAGCCAAAGACCTGAGAAAGGCTCATTTTGTTGTTTTCTGTCCACTGATGATAGTTTTCATACCATATTCTGTGTGAGCTCTTTACTGTTTTCTTATTTCCTTTGTATCCTCAGCTTTTTGACTGAAATGTTAGCCCTTCAAATATTCCAGTCCATTATCTTATTTTTATCATTAAATCTTATCTTAGGATCTTGTTACATAAATTATGCTTTTATTCATGCAGGGAAAATGTCATTGCTTCCGTTCTTCTTTGGCTGACCATTTCCTTCAAATCATTCAAAGACATTATATGATGTGTAGATTTACTGCTTACCTTTAAACCAATTAAAGATATGGATCTGTCAAAATAACATGTTAACTGCATTTTTGTTCCAACAAAATAAGAGAGCATCCTTACTCTGATTTTCATGTTAAGGATTACTGACATATTGAGTATGAAAAATACACCTGGAGGAAAGTGCACATATCTTTACTCACAATAATCACCTCTTTTCTTTTCTTTCCCTTAGGGAAGAAAAGGGAAAGGTTCCCTTTTTGTCTGGGCTTCTGGGAACGGTGGCCGCCAAGGAGATAACTGTGACTGTGATGGTTACACAGACAGCATCTACACAATCTCCATCAGCAGTGCTTCACAGCAAGGCCATTCTCCTTGGTATGCAGAGAAGTGTTCGTCAACACTGGCCACAGCATACAGCAGTGGGGACTATTCTGACCAGAAAATTGTAGGTTGTTTTTACCAGATTTAACCAACATTGAGGGAGGGGGGGAAGCAGCCATGAAACAATTTGTCAAGCAGGGATAGTAAAATCATGGAAATCAGTCTTAATGTTCTAGCAATCATAATTAAGATATAGTGGGCATCTTTATTCAGGATTAAACTTCATTTTTCAAATAAGATCCTGGAAAAAAGTGGCTGGTAATTGCTGACATTGGGAGGCATTTTGGGAGGAGATGTGAGTGATACTGAGTTGGCCATGACCAGCCAATAACATGACCTGCAGAAATTTTAAAAGATAAATCCAGTTTGTAAAGATTTGTAAGAAAAAGACATCAAAAGCACACCATTAACACATTGCTAAAATAACATGTAATCACCTTTTGTTCAAATGGGACTCCATATTTCTTGCCTGAAAAAATAATGCCATTTCCATATAAAGGAAACACTCAAATTTTTAATATGCAAAAGACTGTCTCTCTCTCTGGAAAAAACAAAACTTGGGTTGAATTTGCTTTCAGCGCCCAGAATGAAAATTTGGAAGTTAGAGAGGGCCAGGTACCTTTGGATAATGCAAAACAATTGCCTGGATTCATGAAAGGGCAGGGTAGATAATGATATGGGAAGTAACCATACTTGTTTCTCCCTTCCTTCTGATCTGGGTTATCACTGGGTTATCACTGAATCAAGATATGTGAAAAATGAAAGTGGATATAATCTTTTCCCAATAAATACTAGTGTTTTATTGAGAAAGAAGAAAGGATAAAAATAACCAGTATGATTGATCAAAAACTCAAAAATGTTTCATCTAAGGTCTACAGATTCTACTACTGTACATTCACATACATACATGTAGGGGTGGGATTCTACCAGTTCTCGTCTATTTGCTAGAACCGGTTGTTAACTTTCTAAGCAGTTCGGAGAACTGGTTGAAATTACTGGTAGAAGAAATTACTGGCCTAATCCTGTAAGGAAGGCAGGAAAGGAAACATTCTGCTGTTGCTTACAGAAACTGCCTCTCTGTTAACCCTTATTACATTCTTGGCAGGACTAGACTTCCTGTCTCAGGAACGTCTCTGGAGTTTTTTCCCCCTTCTTTCTTGGTACTTTGCTTATGTGGAGTGACCATTCAAAGTTACAATGGTACTGAAAAAAGTGACTGATGGCCATTTTTCACACTTACAACTGTTGCAGCATCCCCACAGTCATGAGAGGCCAGGCGAGGAGATGCATGCCTCGATGTGAGTGATATTGAGTTGGCCACACCCAGCCAATAACATGACCACCAAGCCATGTCCACCCAGTCACATGACCACCAAGCCATGCCCACCACCTAAGCCATGCCCATAGAACTGATTGTTAAAAATTTTGAATCCCACCCCTCCATACATGTACACATTTCAGTACTGTACACATTCGAATTTTGCAGGCAGTAACGTGAGGCAGTTTTTCCAAGCAGAGCCTTTCATTTTCTAATAAACCATCTGTTTCATTTTCCAAATTACAATGCTGTGCATTGTTAGATTGAGAAGAAGGGAAAGACAAGTATCTGCTATCAACTCCTTTGTGATTTTTAATCTGGCAATCATTTTGCAGTGATCCATGTTATGATTCAACTGTAATTGTGAAACACTTATTTTTATCTTACTAAGATTCCATAATAAGATGAGTGCCTTTGACATAGTATTATGTTCACTCAAAATGAGCTATTTCAATTTAAAAATTGTAAGCAAAATAGAAGGGGAGGGTTTTCGATTCTTATTTTATCTGGAAGAAAACGAGATATTCCAAGGTAATCATGGAAAAGTATGTTTTTGTTCATGGCCACAGTTAACCTTTATATGATGTTTATTTTCTTCAGATAAGTGCGGATCTACACAATGAATGCACAGCCACTCACACGGGAACCTCTGCATCTGCTCCTTTAGCTGCAGGGATTTTTGCTCTAGCCCTAGAAGCCAAGTAAGTCTTCTTAAACTTTTCCTGAGTTAGGAATGCTTGAAACGGATTTAATTCACATTTCAAGCAAGTGACCTGTTCATAAACATCTGCATCAGAATAACAAAATATATTGAAACAGACATTGAAATCTAAAGTAAACTTTTTTTCTTGGATATGTAGACCAGAAGGACCACAGATGAAGTTGAAATGGATTATAAAGAGAATGACCAATCTAATCCTATATTGCGATTATTGTGCCTTTTCTTAATGTCCTTATGGAATTGTTATAATTTCATTCTTTGAAACTTTTTAAAAATTCCCTTCAAAAGAGGGCTTGAAGTCAAGAATCAGAACAACCAGTACAAAGCAGACAGTAGGGAATAAATATAACACAATGATAAATAGAATAGTATCAATAAATGAGAATATTTGTAACTCAGGGTTGAAATGAGGCATCCTTACTACTCTCTGAGCTTGTTTCTTTTCTTGCAGATGTTTCGTTACCCAAATTGGTAACATCATCAGTGCTAGTGATGATGTGACTAGCACTGATAATGTTACCTAATTTGGGTAATACAATGTCTTCAAGAAAAAAACCAAGTTCACTGACCACCAAGGTCCACTCAACTAGAATAGAATAATAAATATTGTATAATAAGGTAACTCGATTAGCTGATCTATTTTCCCAGCAATGAACAGAGTTCCTTTATCTCTAAGTAGTTTTCTGCATTTTAGTATGAATCTTTCATGATGTTAAAAACAAAATACTGGGAAGAAAGATGTTGATTACTGGGGCTTCTTAACTCAGCACATGCTCTAACTGACTTACTGGTGTGTATGAAAAGTATTCTATGCCTATTAAAATGCTGGATTATGGACAAAGCTTCCAATCCCTTAAAATCAAAATTGACTTGAATTTTGTGTGTAACAGTCCTAATCTAACCTGGAGGGATATGCAACATTTGGTAGTCTGGACATCTGAATTTGATCCATTGGCCAACAATCCAGGATGGAAGAAAAATGGAGCTGGTCTGATGGTGAACAGCCGATTTGGATTTGGATTGCTCAATGCTAAAGCACTGGTGGATTTGGCTGATCCCAAAAGCTGGAAAGGAGTACCAGAGAAAAAAGAATGCATAGTTAAGGACGGTGACTTTCAGCCGAGGTAAGAGCTGATCTTTAAGAGCTCTTTAAGAGCTCAAAGTAAGAGCTTTGGTGTTTTGGCTTAGTTTTTAGCTGAAATCTGATCCAGAAACATATGGAAATCTTCAGCCTTCCCATATAACATTTTTTCAACTGTCCCCAGTCAACTGCTTCCATCTGGCAGTGCTTCTACTATTTAGTTGTGTAGTAACAAATCTTATAGACCTTTATTAAACCATCCTGAAACAGCATGGAAAAAGCAAGAAGAGTGAGGGAGAAAATGAATGGGGACTATGGCATACATTTTGCATACAAAAGGAACCAGATTCAATTTAGCTAAACAGGTAACATGTAAAATCTGAAAACCTAATTAGCCTTCAATTGGGGCCCACTACCATCTATATTTGTTTTGAGCAGTGTTTCACTACAACAGTAAATTTTCTTGGTAATTTTCCTCAATAAATCTGAATAGCACTCCAGAGCTTTATGGGAATTTGAAATTGTTTTGAAGGACTTCTGTCTTAGTAAAAAGCAAGTAAAAAACAACTTCGTAAAAAAAATGTAAGCAAAACGTTGTACAAAACCGAAACTCTACTGTTTTTTATGCTTTTAATGTGTCATTGTACGCTGCACATAGTCACTCTGTGAGGAAGATGGACAGTTCTTATATGTGAGAAATAAATAAATAAACTTTGCAGATTTTTAAAACTGCATCAGAACTTCATGAAGTAAATTTTCTAATCATGTTGCCAGGTTATTAAAATCTAGTGGTGAAGTTACAATTGAAATTCCTACCACAGCTTGTGAAGGCCAAGAAAATGCTATTAAATCCTTGGAACATGTACAGTTTGAAGCAACAATTGAATATTCCCGCAGGGGTGACCTTCATGTGACCCTGACTTCCCCATCAGGTAAGATCATAACATTGTCTATTTCTGTACTAGCTAGTAATTGTGGCACATTTTTTAACACTTCAACAGATACTGTTCAACACCACTATCAATGCTACCGTCCTTCAAAAAGATCTTGATTATGTGTCTGAACGGTCTAACAGTTGGCAACCTCAAATCTCTACCAACAAATGCTCTGTCCTTCACATCGGTAAAAAAAATCTATACACCAAATACAAGCTAGGTGGATATGACCTTGTAGGTGACCCTCACTCTGTCAAGGACCTTGGAGTTCTCATACTGAATGACCTAAGTGCCAAAGCTCATCGCAACAGTATTGCCAAAAAGGCTTTAAGAGTTTTAAATTTAATTTTATGAAGCTTCTCCTCTGGTAATACTGATTTACAAACTGGGGCATTCAAAACCTTTGCTAAACCAATGCTTGAATTCAGCTCTGCTGTCTGGAATCCGCACTGTATGTCAGACATAAATACAATTTAGCGAGTCCAGAAGTATTTTATCAGAAGAGTACTACATTCCTCTGTTCGCAACAGAATACCCTACACCACCAGACTTGAGATTCTAGGCTTAGACAACCTTGAACTATGTCGACTAACATTGGAATTAAGCATAGTACATAAAATCATATGTTACAACATCTTACCAGTTATTGAATATTTCAGCTTTAACCACAACAACACAAGAGCACACAACAGATATAAACCATATGTAAACCACTCCAAGCTTGATTGCAGGAAGTACGATTTCAGCAACAGAGTGGTCAATGTCTGGAACTCATACCTGATTCTGTTGTCACCTGCTCAAACCCCCACTCCTTTACTCTCAAACTAACCTCTATTGACCTCACCCCATTCCTAAGATGTCTGTAAGGGGCGTGCATAAGCACACAATCGTGCCTACCATCCCTATCTTATTGTCCCCAATTATTAGTTCCTATTTCTTGTACTTAAACTTATGTTTATTCTTGTTTCTGTTGTATTGTAAGCTTTTGACAAATAAATAAATAAATAAATAAAATAGATACAAAAATAAAGAATACATTGAGAAATAGAATACTTGCCAATAAATTAGAATGGAAATAAAAAAAAATCCTGACATTTCAAATAAAAAATATATATTAATGAGAACATTTTGGATAGCACAAGTCACTTCATTTGCATTATCTAGCCAAATCATGCATCTTTGCTGTAAAGTGTAAAGTGAAAGCAACCCCTGTATTAAAGTGAAAGCAGAAGAGGGCTTCAGCTATTTCTACATGTTCTCTAAAGTTTCCCATTTCCCATTCAGCATTAATGAATCTAATTCACCTGAGCTCAATGCACTTCATAAATCAGACAGGAGGCTGATAGTTCTCACATATGCTGTAGTTCATTAGAGCTGACTTTTTTTTTTATTCTGAAGGTAATGTACTACAGTGAAGATTATTGATATCCTTCTTTCCTGGGATTTGTTTCATCTTTTTATAAGCCTCATCAGGTGGCCTTATTTTATTGGGTGACAGCAAATTCTATAATTTGACTTATTTTTATTTATCCTATTAAATTGGTCTCCATGCAGTTTGATTCAGTATACTCCTAAAATACCAATGCCAATACTGTTAGTGTAAAGTAGTTCTAACAAAACTATGCATTTCTCTTATGGAAGGAACACTGAACGCAGACTTACATATCCAGCCATTGTTGTTTAACTTATTAGAATAAGACAGTATTCTTAATTTCATACTTTGCAAGCCATATATTATGGTATTTTTGCTTTGTTCTCTGTTAAAGCTAGAATGGCGCATGGTCAACAGAACAATTTTGTTTCTCTGCTCAAATTTCACAGCTTTCTGAAATTCTATTTGGATTTCAATTTGATTTGTGTCAGAAGAAAAAGAAGATTAATTTTTGGTGATGCCATCTTCCTTCTGTATTCATTTAGGTTGACACCTGTTCTTATCATTCTGAACTGAAGTGTTTTGAAGAAAATAGGTTGTTAATTGCAAACAGGAAACAATTGCAAACAATTCCTTTTGTTTTGAGGAAACAAAATTAGGAAAACTGATGATTAGAGAGGAATGAATATTTTGCATGCAGAAAGAAGTTTCTGTTAGTGGTGTCTCCAAATAGGAGAAAGGTGGCAACAATTCCTGCCTGAAAATTTTGGCAGTTTAGTATGCTGCCTGACGTTCATATTTCTAAACATGAAACTAGTATTTTACCCTATGGCACTACCTCAGTCAATACACTTCTCAGACATATATTCTAAATAACTTCTTAAAAGTGATGCTCAAATGTTAAGATCCAACATTCATATATATTGTGCTCATAGCAATCTCTTCTTTTTCCCCTCTGTCTGGGCATACAATGAACATCTTGGCAGCTTGATAGGGCACATCCCACACCTACAAATTCTAGCTCATTTTATATGTTTTATGAACTTCAATCTATGTGTTGAAAGAAGTTATGTATCAAGCCAGCTTCTTTGCCCTTTCAAAATCTATGTATTAAGCCTAGATATCTGAAGAAGAAGCCTTGTTTAATCCCCTATTTCACAGACTTCCAGAGATATATTTTTATAAAGCAACTTTCACGGAAGCCTACATGCATAAAATCCTATACACATAGGCTCACTACTCAAGTTTGATACTCCTATTAATTTAAAACTGATCCTATAATTTCTTTAATATAAAGGGTTACAAATTTCCCTATTGCTAAGCACACAAGATTATCTACTTGGGATTTATCTATGGTCCCTTTAAGCCCCTGTTTCACATTGATCTGGATTCAACCCCATGCTGCTGTGTGCCTATGTTTTTAGTTCTTTTTCTGCAGTTGAGCTGATTGGCTCACCTCAACCTCAAGAATCAATACCTTGTCACATTTTTCTCAGGCTTCCTAAATTGAACAGAAAGATGGCTGTTGTTGGACAGCATTGTATTATTGGTCAGCTGGATAGATACCTGTCTGGTTCATGGTGAGTGCTTAGCATTGTGAAGGTGACAGCAGGGAGGACACAAAGATGATTCTGAGGTTATAGAGGATGAAACTGTGGTGGTGTGTCTTTGCCTGAAGTTGAATTTTATATTATCCCACACTGGAATGTTACTTTTTATTCTGATACAGGGACCAAAACAGTCTTACTGGCTGAACGGCAAAGAGATAAATCACCTTACGGTTTTAAGGACTGGGATTTTATGTCAGTTCACACCTGGGGTGAAGATCCAACAGGAACATGGATTTTAAAAATAATTGATATGGTGAGTCGGAAAAATTGTTTATATGTATGCAAACTTAAAGTAAGATATAGTAAAACAATACAATCATGATCATTTCAACTAAACATAGTTAGGAAATAGGTTAATGAAAACTATTCTTTCTGCAGCTTTAGTGGATAGGTGCATCTGTGTCCAACTACTGAATATTAAATATATCATGTTCCCACTTTTGTATTTTCTTCTCGAATAAAATTGATGCATCTGTTGGAAAACCTTTGTTGAGACTCTAGAAAAAGTGCAGAGAAGAGTAACCAGGATGATTAGGGGACAGGAGACTAAAACATATGAAGAACGGTTACAGGAACTGGGCTTGGCTAATCTAATAAAGAGAAGGACCAGAGGAGACATAATAGCGGTCTTCCAATATTTGAGGGGCTGTCACAGACAGGAAGAGGTCAAGCTATTTTCTAAAGCACCCAAAGGCCAGACAAGGAATAATGGATGAAAACTGAACAAGGAGAGATTTCACCTGGAAATAAGGAGAAACTTTCTGACAGTGAGAACAGTCAACTAGTGGAATAGCTTGCCTTAGGCCTAGGAAGTTGTGGGAGCGCCATCACTTGAGACTTTCAAGAAGAGACTGGACTGCCCATCTGCCAGAAATAGTGTAGGGTCTCCTGCTTGCGCAGGGTATTGGACCAGATGACCCACAAGATCCCTTCCAACTCTGATTATCTGTTAAAATCTGTTCCTTTCTTCATTTTATTCTAAAATATGGCCTTTAATTTCAAGGCAAAAAGTTTCTACTGACTTTTACCTTTTACTTGCTATCTCAGAAGGGAGTAGAAACTTTGAAAAAAACCAATTAAACATTTTAATACTGTCTGAGAACTTCAAGAGGGCAGAACTGCCGTTGTGGATTAGAATTCTATTAGTTAGATTAAGGCAAACTCTATTTTGCAGCAATTAATTTATATTGGGGGAAAAGTGAGTTTTTTTGAATGGTAATTTACACTGGTTAGATCTAGTTGCCACTTTTTGTCAAATACATTTCTTGTGGCTAATGTTTTTTGGTAAGTTTAAATATTTTGTTGAGAAATTAAACACAGAGTCAAAATGTTTTCCTCACGATGCTAGCTTTGTTCTTTTATTGAACATGTGTTTAACTCTAATTTGATTTAAAATGTTAGAACTAATTATTTTAAAAGAGTCCCATGAATGTATTGATAACAAAACTCAGCAATTAAAAATATCTAATTAGTTTATTACTGTGGATGGGAGTATTTGTATTAGTAAGTGTATAGAATAATTGAATAAATAAATTATCATTACAGAAAAAATATTTATTCACTTATTTAAAAATAGAATACCTGATGACTTAAAAGGCAAAAAGGGGGAACATTTCAGTGCAAACTGGCAAATAGAGAAAGCAACATTTCTGAATGCATGGTATCTTGCTGTTCTAGAAAGCAATTCCTGCTTCAATGAGCCTAACTTTAATCACTGCTACCAATGGGATTTTTATGAAGACTGCTTATAATGCATAGAATTTATCCTTAAATTTTTAGAACAGTTTTTAGTTGAACTGGTACTTCTGGGACCCATTTAAGAAACATATTGACTATGATTTTTATTTTTATTTTTCATCACATTTGTCTCTGTATTGCCAAGTGGACAAATTGTGAACTTCAGATCGAGAGTTGCATAATAATTAAAATATTTTAGGAATGTTACTCAATGGCTCATCACCTATAACTCAATTTAGATAGAAATGAATTCAGATGCTTCCAAGATAGGAATGAGATTATTTATTCATTTCATTTTGCTCAATATTTTTAAAAAACCTAACCTATGGTTAGCTCATTTGTGCATAAATATTCATATGGTTCTCAAAATGTACATTTTATCCAATTTTAATATGTTATCTGAAAATAATCCATTTTGTAATATTTTACCCTATATTATATAGGATAGAATATGTAGTAGGTTTTTTTTAATATGTGCATTTTTTAGCTGTAAGCTATATTGTAAGTTTGGTAATATTGTATATTTGGAGACAGTAATGTGTTCTGATTTGGGATAGTACAACATGAATAAGTTTCCCACTCAAGCTTTATTACAAATGGTTGTTACTCTTTTAAATAAAGTATTTATGCTTGATCTCTATATATTGAATAGAAGTAATTATATATGTAGCTATTTTAAGAAATGTTTACATATTTTATTAATTTTGGAGAGATGAATGTAAAGAAGTAGTCAACATGAGTATATAGACAGCACTCCATTTAAATAGTTTAAAATTAAATAAAAATTTGTAATATTCTTGCATTTTTACCTCCTAAACTTATGGACTACAAAAAAATTGACAATTACACTTTTCCTCAGTCTCAAAGAATACAAAATGAAGGCAGAATTGTGAACTGGAAATTGATTCTGCATGGCACTTCTACCCGACCTGAACATATGAAGCAACCTCGCATCTATACATCATACAACACTGTCCAAAATGACAGGAGAGGGGTGGAAAAGATGATAGACTCTATGGAGGTACCCATCTTGCCTTTTTCCAGCTATAATTTCTTTTTAAGATGTGAAATAAGTGAGAATGGTTTTTCTTCTAAATTAATATATATTAGTCTTTCATGAAAGTGTCTTTAAAATCCATCTAAATCAACATTACTTTTCCCTCCTGAGAATTTGGCATTTCCCAACATTAGATGTGATCATGACTACTTGATTAGATGGATTTTAAGGACAAATTCATGAAAGACTAGCATAAAAACAATAGCTAGATGTTGTAGTTCAACAAATTCTTCATATGGTGCCAATATGCTGTGCATAAGCACTAGTTGGCAAAAAAAATGGAGAATACTGGAAATATTGTTATTACCTTAGTCCTCTGCCTATTAGCTGTTTGTCTGGTCACTAGTTAGTAATGCATATCATTCAAAATACCTCCTTATGTTCATGTAGAATTAATCCATGTAGAATTAATACATAAACTTCCTAAGTATGCTGATTCCCCAAGCCATTGCAAAATTTCTCCACAGTTCTTCAGAGCATCTTAGTGGGCTGAGTCTCAAACATAGCTATACATGTCTAACACCACAGAAACAGAATTCTGTAATTTTGCTCTCAGGACATCCAGCTCAAACAGCATTTGCAGAAAATGTATGATCTACTTTTGATAATAACCAATAGCTCCTGATCTTTGGTACCCTCATATCTATCTTTCAGGACCACACCACTCAAGAAAACCTGAGTGACAAACACAAAGTGAGAGGAAGCAAACAGCAAAATCAAGATGTGGTTCCTTCTGATGCAATGCTCCGTCTACTCCAAAATGCATTCCATAGCCAGCTGGTTGGGAATCATTTACCAAAGAAGATGCTAAATGAAAACACAGATATTCCATATGAACATTTCTATCAAGCTCTCGAGAAACTAAACCAAGGCCCCCAGCTGAGAGACTCAGAGGAGTCTCTATATAGTGACTATGTTGATCTTTTTTACAATTCAAAATCATATAAACACAGGGATGACAGACTACTACAAGCTTTGGTTGATATTCTAAATGAGGAAAATTAAGAAAAAGTCCTTGGCAGAAACACTAGGTTGGAAATATTCACATCTCCATTGCACTCCTAATTTCAGACTAGTTATCATCTTTCCATGAATACAATTGGCATTATTCTATATTTAACAATTGCCTAAAAAATAAGGAAAACAAAAAGTTTGTTATATATGAAATGATAACCTATTAATACAAAGCAATCAATAATCCTTTCAGATAGGCAGCCTCCTTCAGGAACAAGTAAAACCAATATCTCTAGGAAATAGTATAAATTCACTGTCAACAGTTGTGTTTATTATTCCTTCTGTTCAAACACAAATACTTTAGATTTTATTTCTATTGGCCTATCTCAAAATGTAACGTTGTTTGGAGATACTAGGAGACTTGTCTGTCTTTCTATTATGGTCCCTGAGCACAAAAAAGCATAGGGTGTTGTCATTCTTCTTGGTAGCTCTCATCCCAATTTTTGAAACTAGAAAGCCATATCCATGTTTTAGGTATATAATACATTTAAAGGTAGCTCAAATGAGATTGAAAGGGGCCTAAGCTAAATGTGCAACCAATAGTATTTCAGACAGAAGAAAACTTGGAAAAGATGTCTTCCCACTGATTTAGTAAGCAATATCCTGCACATGCTTACTACTAAATAAATCCCATTGATTTCAGTGGGTCTCACTCTCAGATAAATATGCATAGGATTATAACTCTATTGAATTCATGGGGAATACCTGTCAAAGAAACAGGGCAGTGTCCTCATAATATCCTGCCAATTTCTTTCAGCCCAAATATTGAAATGTATTTATCTTAGACCCAGTTTTTAGTTCCTTTTCCCTCACAGTTTCCTTTTTAAAAACACCTTTCCCCTTTATTTGGGTAAATCTCAACAAACGTGGCACTTCTTCACTCTGTTCTTTTCATCAGGAGAATTTATTACATTAGCCAAGCCAGGCACAGATTTTGGAAAAATCAAAATGTCTGCGCTGTTTATTTCAGAGGACAAGACAAAAAGAGTTTGCTAGCAAAAACAATCTGTGGCAATTGGAGTTAAGTCCAAATGGAAAAGTATTAGATTTTCTCCACTTGTATAAATATCAGCCTTTGTTAGGGTCTCAGGTTCATATAGTTCAAGAGATAGAATTCTCAGAAGAGAGAGAGATTTAAAAAGAAACTCTAAATTTAAATATCAAAACACTGAATAGCATTATAATTGGTCTTCTATTTTTTTCACCCATTGATGACACTTTTCCCAGCATCCAGTTAAAGAGACTGATATATCTTCAAAACTGATATGACCAGAGGCCAGAGTCAAAGACCAGAGTAGCTTTTTAAAGGAATAAAATATTCCTTTTTTTAAAATGGTTTGGCTGTTACATTAGACATGGCAGCATTTATGGAGAATAACGATTAGGGTGAAGCCTGTCAGAGACTGGAATAAATAAAAATATGGAAAAGAAATCATGAAGGAAATGAAGAAAAAATAGGCATAAAAAGACTGCAAGATCAGAAGAAGAAAAAAGAAGTGATGGAAAGCAGATTACAGGCTGAAAGCTATGCCTGAAAAATTACTTTCTCATTGAACTATAGGTATAAGAAAAATCATCAATAAGATACAAAATAACATATAAATCATACAGGGTTTTACCTTTTCCCAAGGGGGAAAGTACATGTCGTCAGTCAGTTATTAAAATAAAAACAATCATATTACTAAAACGCTCTATTTTTGCCTCAGAGTTACATTTGGAGCCACAAACATTGGACTGGGCACACAGGTTGCCACCATGCCTTAGATTAATCAAGTCTTGAAAGTTAGCAAGTTGGTCTTACTGGCTCTGGAAGTTGCAAAAATGGACTGGAGGAATCATGCCATCCACAGTTTACCAACACATAGCTTAAAATCTCAGAGCAATTATCTTATTTGGGAAAAGCTTATTGTCCATTTATTTTACTAGTCATGTGCTTCCAACTACAAAAATGGAGCAACAGGAACATCATCTGTCCATCAATTGCATGGGAAGACACAATTTGTCATTCTGATCATGTGGTCTGGCAAGATTAGCATGGAAAGGCAGCAGCCACGAGCAGCATAAAATCAGACACACTTCTTACCTGCTGCTAGTGGTTTCTTGCAGGGAAGGCAAAAATCTTGTGTTTTTTTAAAACATTTGATATTTTGGGAAGAGGTTTCTATGAATTTTATAAATTCTATTAAAGGAACAGAATTATAATAAGAATTATAATTATCCATTTCCTCTTAATTTAAATATGGTATTATTTTTTCACTGAATAAATTTCATTAGTATTTCTTGCCAGTGTTCTGTATTTACAGTAAGAGCAGCAGAAAGTTCAGACAAAGAATCACCGAAATAGAAAGCATGACTAGAATACAAGATTTGCTCATTACTACAAGGCTATCACAAGGAAGAGGATATGGCTTTATTCTCCACAATGACAAAGGGTAGAACAAGAAACAATAGATGGAAGTTTTATAGAGAAAGATATTTAAACTTAAAATTAGGAGGAATGTCCTGATTGTGAGAATGGTTAACTTGCCTCTGATCCTGGAAGACTTCAAACAAGGTCAAACAATCATTTGCTGGTATAACCTAAGATTTCCTCCCATAAGCAGAGGTTTTGACTAGAAGACTTGCAAGGTACCTTCCAGCCTATGATTATATAAGAAACACACAACACATTATAGTGCATTTCCTTCATTAAATAATCAATATTAAATATGCACATATCACTTTGGCAGGGTTCATAACCTTAATATGTCTTTTGTTTGGTTTTATGCTATGTGTTCCAAACAGTTCCAAACAGTTCCAAACACTGTTAAAATACTCCATAGCTTAATGCAATGTGTGGACCCAGTCAGGATTTGAATTCTCACTTCTAACTTAACCTGTGAAGTTTACAAATTTCTATCCAGAGGGAATAGCAGTAGCATTATTATAATGTAACTTGCCATTCAATAACAGCAGTTGTTGATATAAGATTGTCATGTTCCTTTACAAACATGAATTATGCTTTATTCTTTTTTTAGGGTCAGTATTCATATTGTAGCCAAAATTAAATGAAATCTAAATTATTTTTGTGCAAATTCTAATTATGTGAATGTTTCCAACCTAGACTGAATCATAAGAATGCTAAGCTATTTTGGTTAAGTCTTTTCTTGGTGCCAGTATGTGTTTGTGAAAATGTAAAATGTAAAATGAAAGACAAAAATATTCTATGTCAAAGAAAATGAACATTATATTTTCTTTACAGGTATTTATAAAGTATTAAAGCTTTTATCAGATATAATTTAAGAAGAATAAATTATGAGAAACTTTAAAAATAAATAACAATTTTTTATTTGAGCAAAACAGTTTTGTCCAATAAAGATTTTTGGATGGCATGTTGTAATTACAACAGCCACATGTATGTGATGTAATGTTAAAATTTACATTTGTCTAATCGTACATTATTCATAATACAACATAATATGTTAGCAGAGCCCAGACTGTGTGGTCTTACCATTTGTAAAGCAACACAACACCAAGCAACTGCCAAAATGAATTAGATGAGAGATATTAAGCCCCTGTCACACTGCACCAATGGATGGAAAGAGGATGTAAAATGGAGAAAAACACTTGCCATCCGTTGGTTAACGCAATGCTTCCGTTCTGTACTCACTGTCTCCATTTTGTTTCCTCTCAATCCGTCCAGCATCCGTCTATTGACATTTCCTCCGCTCAAAAAGTTTTGAGCTGCTCAAAACTTTCTGAGCGGAAAATGTATCCAACGCGTCCGTTCTGCATCCGCTATGCATATGGGGAACATCCGTTCTGCATCTGTTGTCATCCGTTATGCGTCTGCTACATCAGCTCGGCATCCGCTGCGCATCTGCGCAACTCAAATCTGCTCCAGCAGAAAGCGGACACAGGGAGGAAGCGGAACAGATGCGGAACGGATGCGCAGCGTCAGTAGCACGGACGGAGAAAGAATGAAAGCGGATGCAGCACGCAAAGAAAGCATTTAAAATGGAAAAAACATTCGCAGAGGGCACCTATCTCGGATATTAAGGATGTCTAGAGGATGCCTAGAGGATGCAAAAGGACACATAGGGGAAAACCTATATTGCCTATAAAAAGAGGGAGCAACTCACCTGGATTTCAGCCCAGCAGCCCAGCTGTGCAGACCTCTGCAGCCCTGCTCTTGCTCTTCCACAGCATCCAGTCATGTCCACCATGGATCGTAACAAAGTCCTTTTGGTAGCCACCATCATTCTGCAACAGTGCGAAGCCATCTACAGGCTCTGTGAACTCTACTACGGGAAGAAAAGGAGGCGGCCAAGAAGCATCTGGGTCCGAAGATGGATCGGGAGAAGAGCAGAGTACGGACTGTACAACAAGCTGATGGTGGAGCTCAGGAACCAAGACCCTCGTGCATTCCAGAACTTCATGAGGATGCCTCCAGCCATGTTTGACAAAGTTGTGCAGTGGCTGACACCCAGGTTGACCAAGCAGAGCACCAACTTCCGGCCCAGCCTGGACCCTGGGCTCAAGGTGGCACTGACTCTGCGCCACCTGGCCTCAGGGACCACCTACAGGAGCATGCAGTACGGCTGGAGGGTGCCACACAACACCATCAGCATTGTGGTCAGAGAAGTGATGCAGGCCATCATCGAAGAATAAATGGAGGAGCTCCTCCAGTGCTCCTCCACTGAAGAAGGATGGAAGAAAGTTGCAGAGCAGTGGTATCAGAGGTGGAACTTCCCCCACACCGTTGGAGCCATAGATGGCAAGCACGTGGCCTGCAAAGCACCAGCCAAGTTGGGGTCCACTTATTTCAACTACAAGGGCTTCTTCAGCATCATCCTCTTTGCCATGGTCGATACTGACTACAAGTTCATGTACATCGATGCTTCAGGCAATGGGTCAGCTTCAGATGCCCAGGTATACAATGCCAGTGACCTCAAGGAGGGGCTGGAACGCAACCTCATCATGGGCTTCTCAGATCCAGACCCCCTGCCCAATGACACACAAGATGTGCCCTACTTCATCACGGGGGATGATGCCTTCTCCCTCACAACCTACCTCATGAAGCCCTACACTTCAAGACACCTCACTTGTGAAGAGAGGATCTTCAACTACAGGCTGTCCAGGGCAAGGCGGGTGGTGGAGAACGCCTTTGGCATCCTGGCCAACAGGTTCCAGGTATTTCTCACCACCATGCAGCATTGCCCACAGACCGTGAGGAGGATCGTGGAAGCTTGCTGCATCCTGCACAATCTCATGCGCACCTGCTACCCAGTGTTGCAGAACAGGCTTGTGGACTGTCAACAAGGCAATGGGGACATGGAGCCTGGGGAATGGAGGCAAGGGCAAAACCTGATAGACACTGAGGATGTGCAAGGCCCCAACAGAGCTTCACGTGAAGGGAAGAAGCAGCGCAACCTCCTGAAACACTGGTGCAACTCCCCAGCTGGAGCAGTGGAGTGGCAAGACAGGATGGTAGATGATCAATGGATGCTTCCTTCAGCCTGTCTCATCACACTGATGAGATTGGGCCATGTATGTTGGGTGGGCCTACAATGAACAGGGCATTTAATAGAGTTGTGTTTATGTTGACATGTGTGGATCAATGATTACATTACTATTGATAATGAAGGGCCATAGGTGTGGCACCTGGGAGGGTGGACCATACAGTCCCACTATGCTTGCACTGGAGGTTTATCTATCCCCACAGCTATCTCAACCCATCCCACAGCTATCTTAACCCATCCCAAAGGTATCCCTGCCCATCCCACAGCTATTACCCATCCCAAAGGTATCCCTTCCCACCCCACTGCTATCCTTACCCATCCCACAAGCATGCAAAGGCTTAAACCATTTCTAAAAGTTTCCACCAAGACTTTATTGAAAAAAATAAATGAAGCAAGTGTGTGAAGCAAAGATAATCTTTATTAATAACAAGCTGTAAAAGAAAAATGACCCAAGTCAAGTGTCCAAATAAAGTCTACAGGTAGCCACCCAGTCTCTGGCACTCTTATCTGTCACTCGGAGGTGTGCTCAGTCTCAGGGGTAAAGGGTCCAGGTGCTGTGGAGGTGGCTGCTGCTGGAGTGCTGGTCTGAAGCCCCACTGGGGTGCCTGGCCCCGAGAGGACAACAGGTGACGGGGTGTTGAGGAAACTCTCAGACAGCTGGCTCAGCCCCGTGATGTTGAGAGCTCCTTCCTCCATGCCATGAGGTGTCAGTCCCAGTACCAACAACAGATGTACTGAGGCCGGGCTTGGCTGTGGGGTGGAGGAAGGAGCAGTGTAGTGGGGCTGTCTGGTCTGCAGCTGTGTGAGGACTGGCATGGGTGGCATCAGTGACGTGGGTGGCATCGGTGGCGTCGGTGGCAGCAGTGGCATGGGTGGCATCGGTGGCATCAGTGGAACCGGTGGCAACAGTGGTGTCCGATGAGCCTGTGCCTGGACTGGGAAGGGCTGCTGCCTGTGCTGCTGGACCTCCTGGTAGCCGTAGCCCTGGTAGGTGAGGGCCTGTGGAAAGCCTTGGAAGGGGAGGGACATCACCTGGAGTGGAGGAGCAGACCTGGACTGGGTGGGAGCAGGTTCCTCTGGATCTGGAAGGTTGTGAAGCAGCTCAGTGATCCAGTCCTTCACCACCTGGTACTGGGGTTCCGCCATGTCCGTGAGGGTCTGGTTGACATAGGTGAGGAAGGGCTTGCAGTTGGAGGATGAGGAGTCGGTGTGGACCAGCTAAGAGAGGAGATCTATGCTGCTCCAGATGGTGTCCCTGATCTCCAGCAGGACAGTGTGACTCTGCCCCTCCTGCTGTCTGGCTCTCTGCCTTTCTGTGGAGGTGGAGCTGGGGGTGGATGCGGGTTGAACTGTGGTGGAAGTGCCATCTCCTTTCTCCCACTGCATCAGGGGGTCCTCCACGCGCTCCGCCATGGGTAGTACAGCTGTCGGGGGGTTCTCCGTCGTGGCACGCTCCACAGATACCTGCCTGGAGACAGGAGCTGACTCTCTGCCAGAAGAGGACTGGCTCTCAGCAGGCTGCCTGAGAGAGAGGGTTGTGAGAGGGGCTGCTCCTAGGGGGTGGATCTCACCCTCCATGAAGCTTCACTTGGCCATCACGTAGGTCTCTCTGTCCATCAGCTTGACCGCGGCCTGACCAGATTTCTTCAGGTGCAGCTTCCCGTACCAGGTGTGCATGTGCTTCCACCAGCCGAGGAGCACCTCCGAAGTGTAGCCCAGGCTCTCCGCCTTCTCTCTCCAAGCAGCTTGCTTCCTTTTGGTGTCCCAGTAGAGCCTGTGTCCCTTCCGCCACAGATACTCATTCTCTCTCAGCCACTCCAGCACTTCATCCTAGTGTTGTTCCTCAATGGAGTATTGCCTCCTCTCCTGTTCTCGCATATGCCTCTTCCTCCCTTTGGCAGGACCAGATGGGCCCTCATCAGAGGGGCTTCCAGGTTGTCGGGGCTGCTCCTCCACACCAGCAGCAGCAGCAGCAGCAGCAGGATCATCATCATCAGCAGCAGCAGCAGTAGCAGTAGCAGCAGCACCAGCAGGACCAGGATCAGCAGCAGCAGAGTAAGCACCAGCAGCGCCAGCAGCGCCAGAAGCACCAGGAGCACGAGCAGGACCAGGAGCATAAGCAGGACCAGCAGGACCAGCAGGACCAGCAGGACCAGCAAGACCAGGAGCACAATCAGGATGAGCAGGACCAGCAGAACGAGCAGGACCAGCAGTACGAGGAGCAGCTACAGCAGTGTAAGCACCAGCAGAAGCATCATCATCAGCTCCTCCAGAAGCAGCATCAGCAGAAGCACCACCGCCAGAAGCAGCATCAGCAGTGTAAGCACGAGCAGAAGCACCACCACCATAAGCATCATCATCAGCTCCTCCAGAAGCAGAAGCAGCAGAAGCCCCAGCCGCAGAAGAGTGAGCCCGTGCTACAGAAGCCCCAGCAGAAGCAGAGTGAAAGCCAGGGGGTGGGAGGGTGGCCCTGTCCCTCTTGCCAGGGCTGGCAGCAGATGGCTGAGGCTTTCTCTTCTTCCCCATGGTTGTGGGTTTGCTGGCTGGCAGGCAGGCAGGAAGGCAGGCAGGAAGGCTGGCAGGAAGGCTGGCAGGAAGGGTAGCAGGCAGGCAGGCAGGCAGGCAGGCACCAAGGCTGGCAGGCAGGCTGGCAGGCAGGCTGGCAGGCAGGCAGCAAGGCTGGCAGGGAGGCTGGCAGGATGGCAGGCAGCAAGGCTGGCAGCAAGGCTGGCAGGAAGGCATGCAGGGCAGGCTGGAAGGCACTTGATTTGTCTGGAAGCAGGTCTTTCCTCTGAATGGTGACCTGCTCCCGAGCTGCTTCCCTTTATATCCGCGGGGCTTACGCAATGCTTCCTCCCCACATGCGCAGTGAACGCTGTGCATCCGCTAGGCATCCGCTAGGCTTCCACTCTACATCTGCTTCATCCGCTCGGCATCCGCTCGGCATCCGCTCTTTCCGTTCCGCGTCTGCTTTGCTGCAGCCCCCCGGAAGCCTTGCGGATGTGCCATCCACTCTCATCCGCTTCCATCCGCTAGGCTTCCGTTCCGCATCCGCTTTCCATCCGCCCTGCGTCCTTCCCCCATCCGTTCCTTTCCGTGTTATCTGCTCTGGTTATGCAAATTTTGGCCCCTTTTGAGAGCGGATAACAATGGATGGAACATTTTTCTTGTCCGTTGTGTCCTTTTTACTAACGTTTTGCATCCGTTGGCCAGTGTGATAGGGCCTTTAGGTGCATTAGTCTAATTGCTGAACAGACATGGAGAGCTAAATAGAATGGAGAAACTATTATATTAGAGACAGCATTTATAGCAACTTTGTTGACTGTTACATGAATTTGCTGTTAATAAGGTAAGTCATCTTGCTGTATACTATAGTGAAACATGGGTGCAGATAATGATGAGAAAATAGCTATGGAGAAAATTACTGGGAAGATTCATTCTTAGAAGGCTGGGCTGTAGGATACTAAGTCTAAACCAGGGGTACAAAATGGAAATAGTGTTTGTCCTGAGATGAAGAACCAGTTCAAAGGTGTTACAAGATAGGGATAGGTTCAGTATCCCGAACATTTCCAGCTATTACCTAACATCTATTTTTTTTTATCCTTGTCACTGAGCCACTTGCTATTTATTTTGCCATTTGAATTATAGATTATGGAACATTCCTTTCTTATCAACAAGAACGTTTGCTAGGTCATATCTTGGTCTCCAAATAAAAGGATATTACACTGGCTCACCACTTTTAATGGGACTGGCATATGGCATAGACTATTAGAGTTGAGTTTTTATTGCTTTATTCCATGAAGAAACACCGAGGTCATTAATAAACTTGCAGCTATTTTGTTTTAAGTGCATTTTCCTATCATGCTGCAGGAGCCTGCATTACTGCTTATTCCGTATTCAAAGCATTTTATTGAAAGAAAGCATTATTAAAGAAAAGCATTAAAAGATAATGTAAAAACAAATCCATTTAGACCTGACTACCAATATTAATCAGACTGGACTGGAATTGTGAAGGGTGGGGCGAGACAGCACACTTCTGTACCAGCTGTATATTCCAAGTTACTGAAATAGTTAAATAACATCAGTATTAAAACAATTTCCCACATAATCTGCACTTTCTGGTATCTTAAATAAAAATAAGTTCTGTTTTTTGTGCTTGACTTTCTCCAAGTGACCGAGGGAGGAGACAGACCCAACCGCAAATAACTACTGTTTCAGAATAACTTGTCTTTATTTAATTCCCTCTCTTCCAACATTTTTCCCCCTTTTTCTCTTCCCCTATCCTTGAATCTCATAATTCTTCAATACATGATAAAGGTCATGCTGGCTGGGAATTACTGGAGTTGCAGTCCCATAGTATTTGGGAGGCTCAGGATTGGAGACATTGTAGGTAGAGGCATCTGCACAGGGAATAAAAAAAATCAAACTAGTGATCATGATCACATGATCACAGATTTTAAAATGGGGTTAAGACTTTGATTTCACAGTCGTGACAACTGTCTTGAGTTTTTGAACCTCTTTGTGGACATCCCTACGTGCTATATTTTTTATGACTTGGATTCTTTGGCAGAATGACAATATGGAAACTTAGCTGATTCGGTACAAACTTTTACAATGATTATATGTTCAAAAATATTATTTTGAAATACAAGAAAATGTCTGTGATGAAGGATTTGTGTTATTTGTAATGATAGTTTTAACTAGGTGTGGATTAAAATCAATCTTTCTATGATGTGCTGAATGAAATATGTGATTCTATGTGTTTTGAATAATAAGGTACACGAGACTGGTATTCCAACAAACAGCTCTTTATTTTAACAGTATAGTGACTTGTAGCGGAACATTTGCCAAAGCTGCAGCAGCCTTTCTTATAGCAGCTGCTCGCGGCTTGCGGCCAATAACAGCTCTTTTAGAATTCTCGCCGTCAGGCAGGCCAATCAAAATGGTGCTTAATTGACCAATCCAAGAGCAGCCTGTTTGGCCAATCAGTTTTAGTTATTTGGAGTCTTCTAATTTCCATACACAACACTATGTCTCCATTTTTAATATGATTGCAGTCTTTTGATTGATATACATTTCTTTAACAGCATCAGTTTTTCAGGGTTAATTATTTTTAACATGCCCAATACAGCTATTTCAGATACTGATAGGGACAACTCAAAAGCTAGAAAATGTATTCTCCACAATTCCCCTTATTCCTCCTTTTTCTCTCTCATCCATCTGATTGGAATGTCACATCAAAGTCAAGACATCAAGACTTTTGTATATTGAGGTTGTTAGATGGGATCAGTTCCACATCCTCCATCAATCTGGGGTGTATGTATCCTTGTTTGAAATGTCAGAAAAAGATGCCTAGAATCCATTTGGAGAGCACATGTAACACCTGACACTAGGGATTGCATCTAGGTGATAAAACATGATTTCTCCAGTTTTATGACAACCACTAATCAAACATGGCCTTTTTTGGGTGACCACTCTCTATTAGACAGATATGAGTCTTAGGACCGCTGTGGGCAGCTGTGTGAGGTGCCTCAGGACTTGATGCAGTCACCTTTCCTGTTTAACACGTGCATGAGATTTTTTGGGGAGGTCATTTGGAAATGAGGAGCCAGGTATCATCAGTTTGTTGACATTACTTGGTTGTACATCTTGACACCTGACTGATCAAGCAAAGGGTTGGGATCTTATCCTAGTGCCCTGGAGGCTGATGAGGTCTGGATGAGAACAAATAAGGTCAGGCTTAGTGCAGGAAGATCAAGTGGCTTTGGGTGTTTGGAAATTCCAGCATTGGAGATATTACATGTTTGCCCTATGGTTGCATATGTTCATTTAGGGCAGGTGCATAATCTGAAGAAATTGGTACTGGAAACTAAAACATATAAAAAACAGTTGCAGGAATTGGGTATTAGTTTAATGAAAAGAAGTATTAAGGGGTGACATGATAGCAGTGTTCCAATATCTAAGGGGCTGCCACAAAGAAGATGGGGTTAACCTATTATACAAACCACCTGAAGGCAGGACAAGAAACATTGGATGGAAACTAATCAAGGTGAGAAACAACCTAGAACTAAGGAGAAATTTCCTGACAATGAGAACAATTAATCAATAGAACAAGTTGCCTCCAGAAGTTGTGGGTGCTCCAACACCAAGAGATTGGACAACCGGTTGTCTGAAATAGTACAGGGTTTACTGCTTGAGGAAAGATTTGGATAAGAAAACTTCTAAAGTGCCTTCCAACTTTGTTATTTTATTATTCTGCTGTTTGAGTAGTAGATGGCAGCTGTGGCTAGGAAGGTGTTTGCAAAGGTTCAACTGGTGTGCCACTCAGATATCACAGCTAGTCTAGAATGCAGCAGCATGAGCAGCAAAAGATAAAATGAATGATGTGACACTCCTGCTACAGGAACTTACCAGTTGGCATCTGGGTACAATTCAAGGTGATGGTTTTTAAGTATACATAGCTTTGGACGTGGCTAATTAAAGGACTATCTGTTTCATAGTTTTACATTCTGTTGATCTGCTTCTGATCCTGTCAATTTAGCAATACCTTTTAGTATGACTGAAGAAGTTGGCCTTTTCTGTAACAGCATTGCAATATAGTCCTCACCTCATTTGCCTTTAGGTGACCTTTATAAAGCTTCTCCAGTATCCCAGACCTGTTGGCCTGTTCTCCTTTGAGATTATTTTGTCCTTTGGACATAGTTTTTTTTTTAATATAATGTTATTTCTTTTAATTTGTGAAGCCATTCAGAGTCACCCTGGAGCTGGGTGGCCTAGAAATTTAACACATAGATATATCACAAAATTTGGGAACTGATTCTTATATAGTCTTTTTGTATAGTCTTTTTTACTGATAATTAATAATTGATTAATTGATATTAATTAACAATCATCAATTAAATCTTATTACAATACCTGGGTATATTCTTTTTATTGATAATTAATAATCAAGTAATTGTCATTAATTAATAAACATTAATTAATAAACATTAATGATCTCACCTCTAAGTATTGTAATACCAACCAAATTTTTCACTCTCCTGATTCTGTTCATTAACACAGTTTACTTACCTGAAAACAATTGTACTAAATATGCCTCTGATGCTGAAGAAAATAAGGTTATCATATTTTCATATGTCTTCTTCAGTTATAAGTCTTGATGCCTGCATATGGATAACCTGATTTCTTCACTCTGATGAAGGTGAATTAATCAATCTATGTAGCAGGAAGAAGCAACCATTCATGTTTCCTAAGGAATTCTGGACATTTATAATGAACACCTCTGAAGAGAGTCTAGTTGGGAAAGGTTGACTCCAAGCACTGGATTAACAAATCTCACACCCACATATGTATGTACCATTGCCACTAGAATTCATAATTCCCTATGAGAAAGCCTAGTCCAGAATTAAGTTCTCTACATACATGTCATTTAATTGTGGTGTAACTTCTTAAAGTAAGAAATGCTGCAGGGAAAAAAGAAAGAAATTCTGGAAAAAAGAAACAAAGATCAAAACCATGGGTTCCAATGGACATTTTCACATAAGTGCTGGGTTCACCAGAACATTTAAGCCAAATGTGGCTGATCTGTAAGTTAATGAACTGTGTCAAACCAGACAATTATAGTTTGTCCAGTAAACTGTGTTAAATAAATCAGGGCTTTGTGTGTTATTACAGCCAAAATGCATTACAAGTTGGAGACAGGATTTTTAGTATTCTCCTTCCTTTCCGCCTCAGTCAAATTCTTCATGGTTGAAAAGTCCAAATAGAAAAATCATGCCCATGTAACCAATCTGAGCATCATTTCAGGTCCATGAAGTCACCCCAGAAATTCATGCTCAAAATATTGGGCATAATATAACCAGAATAAATTAACAATTTTGTCCATAGCAGCACTGAAAATCTTCCAGTCCAGGAGCAAATCTATCTACTTCTGTAATGTGTAGAAGGGTGTAAGGTTCAGGCAAAGAAAAATATATTTAATTACTGCATTGCAATTTGAACACAATGGAGGATCTTATGTTGGTTCCATTGCCCTTTGCTGCCTACTAGTTTCTAGTTCACTGAAGGAGTTGGTCCAGTATTCACAATTACTTTCCCATTGCCAGTGCTTTGTCAATGAAAATATGGAAAGAAATGAATTGTGGCAAAAGGTTATCAGCATTTTTAGCTACTAAAATTAGAAGTCTATTCCAAAAATAATATTTCTAATTCTGAAAACCAGATTAAAAACTACCTATTAAAAGGGGTTTCCTGTTCAAAAGTCTTAACATTGAAGGATCTCCTATTTTTATATTCTTTGAAATAAAGGAATTGACCATTCTGATTTCTAACTCATACATGTTTGTGTCCAGCCATAGTGCCAATCTTATTAGGCTTCTCCTTCCTAAAATCTAGGGAAACAAACTGAGGCTGCAGTCTACATTAACTGGGATCCCTTAAATCACTATTTTGCTTGTGGAGAACTTGCAGTTTGTATTCTCATGTTACATAAGTAGTTAACCAGTAGAAGGAGCTATTACACCACCTCTATGCAGGTTCAGGGAATACTATTAAAAGTACTGTATAACAAAAGAGAGATTATGTGAGTTGGGGAGCAAATAAGATATTTATGAAAAATATTAATTCTGGCTTGGGTTCATAAAGTCTGATAAAGCCAACAAGCTATTAATGCTTTCATGGTATATAGGACTTCTCTTAAAGACCTACAAAATTTGAATGACCAGACAATAAGAAAGATAATTTTCCATGTCTCTTTGCTTCTATCTAGTATTTATCCAGATTTTTCCAGTCCAGATATACTAGCTGTAATTGTGTGGATTACAACATAGTCCTACATGCGTACTCATCAAGCAATGCCTTTCAGGAAAAGCAAAATTTGCAAAGTGTAGAAAATTAGAAAGAAATTGCAAGCCAAACTACTTGAAGAGATAAGATAAGGAAAGGGAAGGAAATAAACATAAATCTGTTCTATACCCAGGGGTGGGATTCTACCAGTTCACACCTATTCGCTAGAACAGATTGTTCACTTTCTAAGCAGTTTGGAGAACCGGTTGTGAGAAGAAATTACTGGCCTAATCCTATAAGGAAGGCAGGAAGGAAACATTCTGGTGTTGCTTACGGTAACTGTCCCTCCGTTAACCCTTATTACGTTCTTGGCAGGACTAGACTTCCTGTCTCAGGAACGTCTCTGGAGTTTTTTCCCCCTCCTTTGCTGGTACTTTGCTCGCATGGAGTGACCATTCAAAGTGACAACGGCACTGAAAAAAGTGACTTATGACCATTTTTCACACTTACAACTGTTGCAACATCCCCACAGTCATGAAATTCCAGGTGAGAAGATGCATTGCTCGATGTGAGTGATAATGAGTTGGCCCAGCCAATAACATGACCACCAAGCCATGTCCACCAACTAAACCATACCCACAGAACCAGTTCTTAAAAAATTTGAATCCCACCCCTGTCTATACCACAATCACCCACAATACTCTTCTACTTCTTTGTAATCTGTCTTTGCTTCCATTATGTTCATAAACTGCTCTACATAGCATACAGCTTTTTATAATATTCACATCACTTCAGTACTTTCTCTTTGAGGATTGTATCACTCCAAGCATTTTAGTCTTTTCCTTCCTCTTAAACTGCTCAGTCTTATTTCATAAGAGAGTTTTTAAGCTCTCAAATTTACATGGAAAAAAAATCCCTTATTGATAACTGACTTCTGCCGATTCACCTGTTCTAACAAAAATGGTGTAATAACTTACTAGTGTAATAACTTACTAATATGAAAGCTTTCTTTGAATTTATAGGTACTTAGTGTAAAGCTAATTAGAATGATATGATAGCATGCAAGATGTTATTATGGCACCAATTGCTAAATAGTTGCATCTATAGAAATTGCTACAGAGCAATGTCCCATCTTTCTGAAGTACTCTGAGCTGAGTATCTCAGAAAGATGGGCTATAAATTAAATAAACATAATTTTTCATGAATGTATCTCAGGTATATTGGAGAAATTTAACAGAAATGAAAAGCAGACTCCATAAATGTTCCTGCAGCTTCATAAAGTAAAAAAAAAATAATTCTGCTTTGTCATAAAGAAGTTTTTATTTGTCCCAAATGCACTCAGTGCATTGATTGGATTATGGTAGGGTACCATATAATATTATGAACATAGAGCCTGATCATGTCTATTCTGTAATATTATAGAGAGCTGGAATGGTAGAATATTTAAGGAAACAACCAGAGGAAATGAGAAATACTGCAAATTAATCAAATCTTTGCATGATCAATCATTTTATACATATCTGCATCAAAATGAACTGCATTTTTTAAAATTAAAATCATTTTTAAAAAGATTGTAAAAGTGATTGTATTTTAAATAAATTGCATGTTTTATTTATTTTTCACATTTCTGAACCACCCATCTCTTTCAAAGAGGGGTTCTGACTGGTATACTATAAAATGTCAAAATATTTTTAAAATATATGAAAATTAAAAAGTTAGAATTAAATTTTTGAAATTATTTTTTTTGTAGGAGGCAAGAATAATTAAACCCTGTTAAAAATTAATTTAAAAGATGAAGGGAGGGCTTCCAGGCAGTGATGGGATTCAATTTTTTTTACTACTGGTTCTGTGGGTGTGCTTTGGTAGGCGTGGCTTGGTGGGTGTGGCTTGGTGGGCGTGGCAGGTGAACGATACTGTAACATCTCCATTCCCACCCCACTCCCAGGGGAAGGTTCCTGCAAAATCCCCATTCCCTCCCCATCCCACTAACCTGTTTTCCAGCTCCGTTCTCTTGTGCAGGGCAACAAAAGAAGACCCAGCTAATCAGCTGGGACTCGGGAGGCAGAGAATAGATGGGGGTGGGACAAGTCAGAGGTGGTATTTGCCAGTTCTCCGAACTACTCAGAATTTCCACTACCGGTTCTCCAGAACTGACCAGTACCTGCTGGATACCACCTCTGCTCTCAGGGCACCAACTAGACCCATGGCTGTGTGCTCTTTTACGCTCCTCACGTGAGGGTGTAGAGCTATATCTTAACTCCTTTGCAGAAGGCCAGGAGGGGGGGACTCCCTCACCCCATATTCCATAGTGTGGAGACATTTGTAGAGAAGGCTCTTTTTCTAGACCTTGCCAGAGATTTAGAGTTTAAAATATATAATCATACTGCATTGATTTTTCGTTACTATTGTATTAAAACTTTATTTCCTGTGCTGATTTTTTAAAAAAACTTTTTAATTGTGTTTAAAAATAATATGTTATCTATCCAGAGAAATTTGGTTATTGGGGCACTATTGGTATATAACTTTCATATTATAATTTCAATATTTTTTGAAAAATTGAACAAACTATTATAATATACATTTTCCTATATAAAGAGATACCGTGGGTCATCTGTCACATAACATGCTTATGCCAACATTCACTATGACAATGAAATAATAAGTATTCCTTAATATTCCAAAACATTCATGTTGGTACAACAGTATTATCTTATGAACAATAGTTATATCAAACACAAAAGATTTGATAGAAACTAAATATTCAAACTGTAGCTAAATAAATGATCCAGTAGATGGCATCAATTCATTTCTGTGATTTCCCAAAGAAAAGTTCAAGAAATCCACAAGATGCCTTTGAAATCATGCAGGAATATACATATATATATATTGTTCTCAGAGTGGGGCCAGAGAAAATGCTATTATTATTATGTAATTTATGTCTTATTTATTGTAATATTTCAATTTCAAGGCCACTGGCCTCAACAACAACTCTGGGTGGTTTAAAAGAAAACATATATTAACAAAAAAGAATACAGAACATGTTTATATTATTTTTTATATGCAAGACATCTGAAAACAGTATATAGAGTTCAGTTAAATATATTTTACAAATTCAAATAATGCTCTGTGAAGGTTTAACCACATATCCATTCTTCAATGTTGCAAAAACATGAAGATTACCAGTTGCGAGATACAGCAAACAATTATATCAAAATTCTGCCCTGGGATATCATATACCTCCAGCCAAAATAAGCTTATTTAAAGAAAGTTTATTTGTTACAGCACAAAGTCACCAAGAAACACACTGGAATAGGCATACAGGTCCTCGCTATTTAAAGATTCCAACCAATCAAGAACAGACCATCTGAACTGCACTCAGAAACAAAAATGCAACTGAACTAGCATTACCAAAACGTTCTATATTCTACTGCCAATTATGGTTAGACTTGGAGCAGGGGTGGGATTCTCTCAGTTCGCACCTGTTCACTAGAACCGGTTGTTAACATTCTAAGCAGTTCGGAGAATCGTTTGTTAGAAGAAATTACTGGCCTAATCCTGTAAGGAAGGCAGGAAGGAAACATTCTGGTGTTGCTTACAGAAACTGCCTCTCTGTTAACCCTTATTACATTCTTGACATGACTAGACTCTGTCTCAGGAACTTCTCTGGAATTTTTTTCCCCCTCCTTTGCTGGTACTTTGCTTGTGTAGAGTGACCATTTAAAGCTACAATGGCACTGAAAAAAGTAACTTATGACCATTTTTCACACTCACGACTGTTATAGCATCCCCACAGTCATGAGAGGCCAGGCAAGGAGATATGTGCCGCGATGTGAGTGATATTGAGTTGGCCACACCCAGCCAATAACATGACCACCAAGCCATGTCTACCCAATCACATGACCCACCACCTACGCCATGCCCACAGAACCAGTTGTTAAAAATTTTGAATCCCATCCCTGACTTGGAAGCTGTTTTAACTTCCTTATAGGCCTGAGGCAATCACTGAGAAATTAATAGACAACCTTCATAGATATTGTGCCCTCCCATAACATGCTGGCTGGGGATGGAAATTCTACCTATCTGGCAGTGTGAGTTTGACACATATTAATCCAACATTACCAATGTTTGGCATAGGACAAATACAGCAGAAAGCCTGCCTAATGTGGCTGTAACAGCAAATACTGAAGTTGGAGACATAATTTGTGTGAAGAAAAGATAAACTCTGCCCTTGAGTTCTAGATAATCATCTGAAACACATATATTTAGTTAAAGTAATACTGTCTTTAATTACATAATCATGACCAATAAAAGTGGAACCTTTTCCCAAATGCTATGTTGCTCCAGAAGTTTCATCTTATTCGCCACTGTGAGTGCTGTTAATTCTCAGCAAGTAACGTCATATTCTTTATATATTGGATGATTATGTAAACCTAATGATCGTTCAGTTCTAATTTCTGTGATCTGACTCAACTCTGGAAATGTTAAAAATTGATTCAGTATGCCCAAAGTGCTACTAATATGAAATTCCTGGGTGGTAATTTACTTTGTACATTTTGTTTATTTTTGATATTCTATTCTATAATGTAATTTATAATTATTTGTTATAAGCCTTAATTATTCAATTAAGTAGAATCTAGGTGCAAGCTTATTTTTTGAAAATAAAACAAAAATGAAACTTAACTTCATCTATGTGAGTGGAAACAACCTTTTTTTTAATTTTGGCATCATCTATTTAAAACTTACTATGAATGTCAAACATAAGTTTCTTTCTAAATAGACAGATTCCTTCAAATACAGGAATATTTGCGTATTGTTTAGCCACTGAGATGGTGCAATTGAAGCACCTCCACTATGACACCCATAAAAAGGGATAGTATTTCAATCACATAGTCTCAGCTCTCATCTTGGTTTTGATTGTCCCAGCTCCCAATAGTTATTTTATATTTTATTTTTCTTTGTAATTGCCATTTTATATTACATTAATAGCCAAACTGGATACAAACTGTATAAGGTAAAGGTAAAGGTTCCCTCGTCATTTCCAGCTCTAGGGGGCAGTGCTCATCTCCATTACAATACTGAAAAGCCAGCGCTGTCCGAAGATGTCTCTGTGGTCACGTGGCCGGCATGATTAAACACCAAAGGTGCACTGTTACCTTCCCACGAAAGTGGTCCTTATTTTTCTACTTGCATTTTTACATGCTAGGTTGGCAGAAGCTGGGACAAATAACGGGAGCTCACTCTGTAATGAGGTGCTAGGGATTCGAACCACTGAACTGCCGGCTTTTCTGATTGACAAGCTCAGCATCTTAGCCACTGAGCCACTGCATCCCCTCACAAACTGCATTGTGATGAGTAATTCTAACTGACAATTTTTCAGGGAGAGGGGCTTAAAGTCAGCCTTAATTCTGGCAACTGCCTAGATAGATCCCCGCAGTTCTTTTAGCAAGATTTCAGAAGTGGTTTGCCATTGCCTTCTTTCCTGGGCTGAGAGAGAATGATTGGCCCAAGATTACCTAGTTGGCTTTCTGCCTGAGTGGGGACTAGAACTCATAATCATTCAGTTTCTAGACTGGTGCCTTAATCACTACACCAAATTGGTTTTCCAACTGATGAAGAAAGTGCACTCATAATATGTTGTAATTTCCTTTTCTTTCCACAAATCCTACTGTTGCTCTTTAGTTAAGTAAACACACTACCATAGTCAACCGAAATTGTCGTTCCTTGTAGGTCATTAGTCAACATCAGGCACCAAGAACAAGCAGTAAACCAATAGATAAATGATCTGAGCCATGGTAAAGCCTGCTGTGCTCAAAAAGCATACATTGAAAAAATAATAATACATGATCATCTGAATATTTCTCTTGTTCTCTCTTTCCTCAAAAGAGAAAAAGGGGAGAGCATAGGATGACAATTACAGAAGCAAATTCTATACTCAAATCCATTCTCGGAAGAGGTTGTTGTGGATTATGTGGCAAATTAATGTTTCAGTGTCAAACTCTCAGTATTTCATCTCAATACTTACTGCTGTGTTCTTTTGAATATGCTTTCATAGACCACTTTCGAAGGAGGAGATTATCATGCTCCTTGCTAATGAGTATTAAAGGGTCTGCAGATGTTCCTCAGAAATTCCAAGAAAAAATGTGCCCCATGTACTTGTGCCCCATGAAAAGGTTTTTCATGATTTTTTTATACATTGCAAAGTTATAGTGAGAAACTTCTCAGTAGTTATAGTATATTGCTTTCCTTTTGAAACCCAAAAGAAAAGTCAAAATGTAAACTTTTTCTATTTAGTTGGGTTTGGATACATGAGAAGTAAAAAATTAACTGTGCATTACATCATTTGATATTATTCAAATTTCCCTGGCTATTGTTAATATATTCTTATTACTATCCTATGATGATAACAAACAAGATGTAATATAATAACCCTCCATTACTTCCCTCAATGAAAGTAAATTAATTACAATGCTTCTACAGTATTGCTGAACATGTTTTGCTATATAAATCACAATCATGTGACCACAGAACACTGCAACCAGTTGTAAATATAAGTCAATCGCCAGGATCCAAAATATGATTGCATAATCACAGATCAGAATACAACTATCATAACTTCAACTATGGGTATAAGCAGGGATGGTATTCAGCAGGTTCTGACCAGCTCTGGGGAACCAGGAGAGGAAATTTTGAGTAGTTCAGAGAACTGGCAAATACCACCTCTGACTGGAGATTTTACAGTATCCTTCCCTGCCATGCCCACCAAACCACACCCACAGAACCGGTCGTAAAAAAAAAATTGAATCCCACCACTGGTATAAGTAACTTTTTAGGGTTCTGTCATAAGTTTGAATGGTCATTAAACAACTGATCATTAAGTGAAGACCATCCATAGTGAAATACTTTTTTAAAAAATCTATTAGAAATTGTGGTTTTTGTTTTTACACACAAGATAGCAGCAGCTACATTTCACTTTCTGTGTTGTTTCCTTACCCAGATTCATGTAGCAAAACATGTCCAACAATACTATAGAAGCATTCTAATTAATTTACTTCCACTGAAGGAAGTAATGGAAGGAGTCAGTATGACTCTCAAAGGAATGGTAGAAATTTTATAACTATCTTTGGTTCAGTATAAATTCAGCATATAGTTTGCCAGCAACTTATTATCTATCATAGTCCTTCATATAATTTATGATTTTTGTACACTAGTAATTTGTTAACATAGATATTCAACTTATATTATATATTTGAAAAAAACATAGTATCATAGTATCCATTGGTTGATTGTTCTCACTGTCAGAAAGTTTCTCTTTATTTCCAGGTTAAAATCTCTCCTTGTTCAGTTTCCATCCGTTATTCCTTGTCTGGCCTACAGGTGCTTTAGAAAATAGCTTGACCCCTTCCTCCCTGTGGCAGCCCCTCAAATATTGGAAGACTGCTATCATGCCTCCCCTGGTCCTTCTCTTTACTAGACTAGCCAAGCCCAGTTCCTGCAACCATTCGTTGTATGTTTTAGCCTCCAGTCCCCTAATCATCAGTTATAGAATGGAGGGATATCTAACTTGGAAACACTAAGCATGAAAAAGAAATGACATTGCAATTGCTCAATGCAAGTCAGCAGTATGATGCTGCCAATAGACTAATATTGTTGAAGATTGCATCATCAAGAAAACTATAGCTTCCAAATCATGGATAGTAATAGTTCCACCACACATTCTAGAGATAAACTGTGCAAAACTTTTGAAAGATATGCTTTATAGTGCACATGAAATGCCCTTTTCAGCTCATTAAAGGAGCCATCTCATTCATGTTTATGAACAACTATCCCCAGATGATCTCAAGTGTGCACATGATTTGGATCAAAAAAATCTGCACCAAATTTCAAGCTACAATATATATAAAGCATAGTATATAGTGTCCTGCGGTAACTAATAATGCTGTGGTGTGAAGTGACAAGTGGCCAAAATCAATCATTTCTAAAGCCAAGAAAAGGAGCCAACTCAGCTGCAAAAACAACAGCAAACAGTAGAAAATATTACAATAGTCTAGAATTTTTTGTAACAATCAGGGATTTCTTAACCTTTTGAGAACGTTGTTGGACATTCTCACAAAATGTCCTCCAAGGAAACATGACTACTTATAATACATTCTTTTACAATGTATTTGCCATCTATACTAGATTGTCCTGTAAGACATCATTTACAGCCTTTGCCAGGGATGGGACTCAAATTTTTTAACAACTGGTTCTGTGGGCATGGCTAAGTTGGTGGGCGTGTCTTAGTGGTCATGCTATTGGCTGGGTGGGGCCAACTCATTATCACTCACATCGAGGCACATATCTCCTTGCCTGGCCTCTCATGACTGTGGGGATGCTTCAACAGTTGTAAGTGTGAAAAATGGTCAGAAGTCAATTTTTTCAGTGCCATTGTTACTTTGAATGGTCACTACACAAAAGCAAAGTACCAGTAAAGAAGGGGAAAAAAACTCCAGAGACGTCCTGAGACAGGAAGTCTAGTCCTGCCAAGAATGTAATAAGGGTTAAGGGAGAGGCAGTTTCTGTAAGCAACACCAGAATGTTTTCTTCCTGCCTTCCTTACAGAATTAGGCCAGTAATATCTTCTAACAACCGGTTCTCCAAACTGCTTAGATTGTTAACAACCAGTTCTGGCAAATAGGTGCGAACTGGTAGAATTCCACCCCGACCTTTGCCCTTGGAAAATGGGTATAGTTCCCTGAAAAAGAAACTGATCATTTTATTTTCTTCAATAGATCCATCCCTTGGTTGTGTTAGCAGCATGGACTGTGATGCTTTCTCAGCTGCCATACATTTTAATTTTTGTACTTGACAAACTTGTTTTTGTTTTTATTTTGCTGTTGTTCACCACCAAGAATTACTTGCTGAGATGGATAACTATACAAATTGATTAAATAAATAAAAAATGGAAAGAAATCAGTATAGAATTTACACTCAAATGCAGCATTTTCTGTGTATAATTGCATGGCCCTTGTAATTTTCTGTGCTTTTTTTGGGGGGGGGGGGTCAGTTCTCAGGATTCATTTCCAGCAGGCTTTTTAAGTTTGATAGTATTAATTAGAAAACCAATTTTCTAATTGTTTGTGATGGTTAGGGCATCAGGTTAGAAACTGGGAGATTGTGAATCCTAGTCCTGTCCTATGTATGAAGCCAACTGGGTGACTTTGGCCAGTCACCTTCTCAGCTCTAGGAAAGAGGCAATGGCAAACCCCTTCTGAAGTATTTGTCCAGGAAATCACCAGGAGTTACACTATCTTAAAGGCACACACACAAAAAATAAAATAATAATTAGCTGCTAGAAGAATGCAGCCACTCCATTAGTAATCATTTTCCTAATTGTTGCACAGAAGTTCTATTCATAGTCAACATAGCTAGTTGTACCTTAATCCAAGTGTGACTAATATTTGATCTTTAGCAATACATCTTCTCTTAAGCCCATGTCACACTGCACCAACGGATGCAAAGAGGATGTAAAACGTTAAAAAAAGCTTGCCATCCGTTGGAAAATGCGATACATCCATTGTGTACTCACTGCATCCGTGTTTCGTACGCTCTATCCGTTGAGCATCCGTCCACTGAGATTTCATCCGCTCAAGAAGTTTTGAGCTGCACAAAACTTTTTGAGTGGATGAACTTTCCGCTGTGTACGATGTAAATCCGTGACATCCGAGCAACAAAAGTTCTATGTCCGTTTATCATCCCTTAAACGTCCGCTGTATCCTCTCTGCATCCTCTGGGCATCCTCGCAACTCATATCCGCTGCAGCTGAAAACGGAAAGAGGGAGGAAACAAAAGTTACACAGAACATCTACACAGCGTTAGTAGCACGGAAATAGAAAAGATGAGCAGTGAACGGTTTGCATCCTATATACATCCTCTAGGCTTCCTATGAACATCCCTTTAACATCCCTGCTACATACTCCCCACGTCCGTTCTTTTCCTTTCTTTTCCGTTCTGTTTATGCAAATTTTTGCCACTTTTTGGAACGGATGACAACGGATGAAGCCACCCCCAAAAATTTGCTCGTCTGCTGTGTCCTTTTTGCATACGTTTTGCGTCCGTCGGCCAGTGTGACCTAGCCTTTAATGAAACTTCAGAAACTCTTAATGACTGACTTCATGTGTCAAGAAACCGGCTTTACACATCTGAAAAGGACTAAACCTTTGCCTATAGTACTGTAAATGAAAGGGGCTAATTATCTCAGCACTGTCATCGGTTACTTCCATTATCCTGTGAATTATCTCCTGCCAAATTTTCTGCATGTTGAATTACTCAGTTTCAGGAAAAATGGAAGTGCAGGACATTTGGAGAACAGCAACAACATCTGTTCCAGCAATCAGTTGTTTGTTGACAGATTTGAGTAGCTTGTCATCATCTCGTCCTCGTACCACACAATGCAACATTATGTTCTTGCTAAAAATTTGTATTACCAATCCAGCCAGAATATAGCATACCATCATCATGATGGCTTTTTTTTAATGTTACTACTTGCTTTTATCCTCCCCAAAATTTCACAATTCAAAAGATATGGCATAAAATGAAAGAGGAGCAATCATGCAGAACAAGCAAAGAGAACATGTTAAAATGTGCAAAGTAACAAACAAATGAGAGAAGAATAATTCTCATAATAATGCACACATTTCAGCTACATTACATATTGTAGAAAATGTCAAACACTAAGGATGTTTAATTCCTAATTGCCTAAGAATAATATAATTTAGAAATTCCCCATTCATATCACTGAAAACTATACAGGAATGGGTGTAGTATTTTGTCCATAAAATTGGCCCTTTTACTGATTGTAATTTTGCCAGCTAAATATTGTTTCAGAAGCATTAATAGTGAGTATAACTTTTTCTAACCTCATTTGTGGGATGGCATCTCTGAAAACAATGGTAAAATAACTGGCTGAAGAGGTTTGGTGTTGAAATCCACATATCCAGAGGGATTACAATCCTGGAGGGATTGAATCATTATTCTGAACCTGGATCTCATGAGTAGATCTTACTGTTCTAGTCAATAATAAAGAAGAATCCAGTTATCTGAAGTTCTGATATTTTAGAGGATCCTGTCTCTAAAGCTAAGGGGAAGAAGATCACCTGCTGCTTTATTTTTCCATTTAATTACTCTAGCAGTAACATGTTGACAAGGATCATGATTTGAAGAGAAATACAGCAACATTGAGACAGACATTCTTCTGAAAGTAATTGAGCCTAACGACAAAAATAATCCTTTCCAAAACAACAACTGAACCAGGTATTCAGGAATAGTGCAGAACAAGAAAGTCAGAGATTAAGAAAAATATCTGAAGCTATTGATATTTCTCCTATCAGTTTAATTACAATTTATACCTCTTTTAGTCAGTATCTCTGGTGACACATTCTGCCTAGAAGTTAAATAAATAAGGTGACAGCATACAACGTGGCACAGGCTTTCCCCAATTTTACTTGTTCCATATTCTGTTTGAACTGAATTACTTCCTGATCATCATATACATTCTTCTATATGCAGCTGAAGTGAAGTGTTCTCCACAATTAGTTGTATTCTGCAATCAAAAGTCTTTGTATCAGTAAAGGAAAAATAGGCATTTTTAACCATTTTCCATTATGCAAATGTTAATGATGCTTAATATTTCAACACTGAACAAACTTATAAAAATATCCTTTAGGAAATAAAATTAATATAAGTAAGAAGTGTTTATCAATCTTGAATAAAAACTATCCTGGGTCACCACTGTGCAAATATTTTATTCAATGCTAAAATTCATACTTTTAAAATCAAAGGTCCAAACATTAGTTTCTCTTCAAATTACAGGTATCTTTTGCTTTTTCAAAAAAAATATATACTTTTTTGTAAGGAGTTTCACTGATCTAGATGCATAAACAAATAAAATATTGATAGGATAATACTTCATTATGTGAGCTAGGACTAACTTGTTTATTCTTTAACAAAAATAATAAACATGGGGGAAAGGTGAAGAAATGTTTTAAAATGTCTTATATACACTATGGTATCCTTTCAGACATATTGAAAATGCTTTTTCAATATAAAAATAGCAATACTCATTGTATTCATAGCATGACACTGTGGTATGAGAGATGGCTCATATCATGAGCATCTATGGGAGAGGCAGGGGTAAGAAATGCTGTACATGATATCACCATGCAATGATGCATATTAGGTAATGTGCATTTCATCATTTGCATGATGTCATGGTATAGATGTTATTGTCATGGCTTCTACAAAATATCTAAGACCTCTGTCACAACTCTGTACTAAATAATCCTCAAAATATTGACTGTATATGAATTTATGTGACACACTGAATCATAAACTACCCACTATTTTTCTAATATGTTCTGCAACAACTGTGGTTGCTTTATGGCTCTGTATGACATTGCATGTCAATTAATCAAAAAAACATGTTTAAAGTAATCCAGGATAGCCTAAATTTGGATTTTGTAATAATTTACAAATTTTACCAGGGTTAAAGCAGGAGCCAGGAAGAAGAATGCAACTAGGGAGGAGGAAGGTAAATGGACTCCTGGAGACAAGCAGGAAAAGGGTTAATAATAAGGAACTTTGGCAACCTAAAGACTTGTGAACTTCAACTCTCAGAATTCCTCAGCTAGTAAGTTTTAAAGTTGCCAAGTTTAGAGACCCCTGCTTTAGTCCAAATGCAGACAGTATTTGTTAAATAAAACTTTTTAGCCGCCATTTCAAGAGCCAAAATGGTGCTGCAGGAGAGCAGCATAGATTTTGCTTAAACAGTAAAAAAGGCTTTTCTTTCTCATTTTTTCCAGACAGAATGTCACAGTTGCTTCTGGGCTTGTCACAAGCAGTTTTTGCTATCAGATTTTGGGCTGGATGTCTTTGCCTATTCCCACCCTCCAAGTTCTATAATTAAAGAGCCTGGGATTTCAGACAACAGTCATAAAAGAAAGATTGCATGGTAAACTAAAGTCTAGCACCAACCACAAGCTTTTATGCTCCAAAATACTCCCCGTCTTCAATGCATCAAGCTTGGCATTTAAGATTAGATTAAATGGCACACTGGGTTAAAACAGGGCAGTAGAACTGGTATCTAAATATACCTTTTAAATTTTTATGCTGTACTTTGAAGACAACCAAACTATTGCTGAGTCATGGGTACTTTAAGGATAAAATTAAAGAAAAGGCTTGGACTATTTCTCACTGTGATGAGCTGGCAAACTGGAGTTTGGGCTACAGCCCTTCATATTTTGTAAGTAGGCTCATCCGATTGAATATTCTAATTTTTAAAATTCTCTACAAAATACACATCATAAAAAATGTACTCACTGAAATCAATTTTTTCTTCAACATGATTTTTTGTCTCATTATGAGAAGGCAAGCTACCACACTATTCAAACAGAAATTTGGTCTTTCTGACATGAAAAGCTTGCCATTTTTTAAAGCTCCATTTCATTTAACATGAATTATTAAGATAATCTGCATTTTTGTAGGGCTATCTATAGTTTTCTACAAATCTTAGAATATTTTTTTAAATCTCTTGGCTGACATCTACTGGTCATTCAGATTTCTGCAGTGAAATAATGTTAGCCAGAACATACATTCTGTATCCTAGAAATAATTTTCTCCCAAAATAACAAATGGACACTGAAATAACCAACAAGAATCAAACCTCAGCTGGGGAAGTGGTCAAAACAAAATCCCTGTGATTCTACATCTGAATTTGCAAGTCGGAAAATTTTGGTGGAAACTTGGAATCTGTTCCAGATCTGCCCATTCTCATAATGCCAGCACAATTCAAAATCTGATTTATTGCTAGTTCCACTGTTGTATTGTTGAAACCAAGCTGGAGTTTTTCTTTTATGTATATAACATATATCTTTATTAATGTTTCTAAAGAAAGAAACACTAATAGCAACTACTATGTAGAACAAACAAAGAGGAAAAGAAACTAAAGAGAAAAAAGGGGGAATAAAGCCAAAAGTACATAAAAACAATATAAAGAAGTAGTTTGCAATGTTCTTTACAGCAATTACAAATATAAATTTACCTCTTATTCTATGATTATATCATGATTTCCATTTTGTCTATATTTTTTAAATTATGACAATCATAAGTCATAAATTCATATTTTTCTGTTTTATGCAAAGTCTATGAAGAGTTTCCAGTCAACCACAAACTTACTTAATATTTTTTCTCTAATCAAAGAAGTAAATTTGACCAGATTTGAATTTCATCATCTTCACCATCCATTCCTCCACCATGAGTAATGTCAGATCTTTCCACCCTTTGTGCATATAATAATCTCACTTGCAGCTTTAAATTGATCTTTTTCTTGAAATGCTGCAACTTTGAAGAGCTTTGCAGGAATTAATTTCTTCCTTCACAGGATGTTTTACTTCAACTTGGCTCTGATTTCTGTTTTACAGGAACTTTCCTTTCTTTTTCAGTTACCTTTTAACCTCAGTGTTTCATTCACCATGGCCATGAGGATGATTGCATGTTGACTTCATACTGATGACTGAAGAATAGAAATGGTGATGGCCTGCAAATGCCCTGGATCTCATTAGCAACCAATTCTTCCTGCCATTTCCTGATGTTATTCGTAAGCTAATAAAAAAGCCTCTTGAATGGACAGAAGACAGGAAAAACTCAACAAATAGAAGCAGAGTTTAGCTGGGCTTGTCACAAATAGAAATATTAGTTCAGAAAAGAATAGGAGCTCACTCCTTCAATAGTACAAAAAGGTAGAGATCTTTCTCAGAACCAGGAAAAAGCATGGAAGAACATCCACCTTCAGCAACAGAGTGGTCAATGCCTAGAACTCACTACTGACCCTTTTGTTACATCCTCAAGCCCCCAAAACTTTAACCTTCAGCTGTCTATAAGGAGTACATAAGTGGACCAGAGTGCCTACCGTCCTATTATTACCATTTATCTATTTATTTGTACTCATTGTATTATTATAACGATTACAAATAAATATATATACATATTATATACATGTATATATACATATACATATATTATACATATATACACAATATATATATATATATATATATATATATATATATATATATATATATATATATATTT
>BLBF01000010.1:45565715-45588573 GCA_015471245.1 Laticauda colubrina | reverse complement strand
AGGTCTTTTTTCAATCTCTATGGCTTCTCTGATGATTCTGTGGCTGGGGTTTTCTATAGTGGCTAGGGTTTTAGTGCCATTGATGTTGATGTTGTGACCTGTGGTTTTCATGTGTTGGACTAGTGAGGAGGTGTGTTCCAGCTCGTTTAGGTTTTCTTTTCCATGGTGCCAAATCACAAATGTGTGATTTGGCCCCATGGAAAAGAAAACCTAAACGATTTCCTAACACACCTAAACAGCACACACCCCCAAATCAAGTTCACCATGGAAACGGAAATAAACAAACAACTACCATTCCTAGATGTACTAATCTACAAAAGAACAGATGGCACACTAGGACACACCGTATACCAGAAGAAAACACACACCAACCGCTACCTCAATGCCCAATCCTACCAACACCCAGCACAGATAAATTCCGTGGCCAAAACACTAATCACCAGAACCAAACGCCTGGCAGACAAGACACTTATAAGGACTGAATTATGCACCCTGACTAAAGTATTGACAGCCAACGGCTTCCACAAAAACAAAATCACCAACTTGATCCACAAAAACACACCAAGACATAACAGAGACCTAGAAGATCAACAGACCTATGGAACAGCTGTCCTGCCCTACATAAGAGCTACTACAGATAAAATCAGTAAGATACTACACAGGCATCACATCAAGACTGCCTTCAAAACAGACAAAAAAATAGCAGCCATCCTTAAAAACCCCAAAGACAAAATTGACCTGGAAAACCAATATAGGCATATACAAAGTTCCCTGTGCATCATGCCCGGCCACATACATTGGACGACCAATAGAAGAATAAGTACCCACCTGGATGAACACAAAAATGCAGTAAAAAAGCTGGAACACTTTATATAGTGTTATATAAAACATAAATATATATATGCTGTTCAGCTTCCTTCGGGTATTATGTGTGTGTGTGTGTGTCTGTGTCTGTGTGCGCGCGCGCACACACACACATACACACACACGCACGGCAACAATTGTTCCTTTTCATAAAAAAAGCATTTCCACAATCTCCATATCGGAACCAAATGCCTAAAAATTGCAATATGGTTTTGATTATGAAAATATTATTTATAAAAAAATCTTTTCTAAAAACAGCTTTTCAGTTCTTATTCTAATCTCATAAACAGTTTATTGATAGATATAGAAACAAGTAATAATCCCCTGAATCAAGCTATTAGGAATACACAACCATTTAGGCTTTTTTGACAACAACATAGGAACAGTTTGTCATTGCCTTTTTTCCAGCATGTTGTTTTAACTTCCTGGGCTCATTTACAGTTCTGTGATTTTTTTGATAGCTTCCCATCCACAAACCGGTTCTCACCCTATTTGGATTTGTTTTATAACCAGTACAGAACCTTGTAATTACAAGGCTAAATGCCAAAATATATTATGTTTCTATGCTTTTTCATTAAGAATTATCATGTTAAGTGAAGGTCATTCCCAATAATATCCCTAATCTTGCCACTTTAGAAAGAAAGAAAACATACATTTCAGAAGTAAACCACCCAAAATTCATGTGAATGTACTCTTAGCAGATCTGAGAGAGGAAGGGAAGGGAGGGGAAGGTAGGAAGGAAGGTGGGAGGGAGGAAGGGAGAGAGCCCTGTGCATTTCCCAGTCCATGCTGCTCACTCTCTCCAACTTGTGCTCTCTTTCTGCGTGCTTTCCTTGACCCATGTGGCATCCCTTGAGGACCCACACATACCCATACCAACTTGCACACCCATCTTTTCCAACTTATGTGGCATCTCTTACACCCTTCCTAATCTGCATCACCCCCACACATCATTCCTAGTTCACAAAGCACCTCTTAAGGCCTGGTCCCACTGCACTTACAGATGCAGAGAGGATGTAAAACGTTAAAAAAAGCTTGCCATCCATTGGAAAACGCTATGCATCCATTGTATACTCACTGCATACGTGTTTCATACGCTCTATCCCTCGAGCATCCGTCCACTGCAATTTCATCCGCAAAAGTTTTGAGCTGCACAAAACTTTGTGAACGGATGAACTTTCCGCTGCGTACGATGTACATCCATGACATATACGGGCAGCAAACGTTCTATGTCCATTATCATCCGTTAAACGTCCGCTGTATCCTCTCTGCATCCTCTGGCCATCCCCTCAACTCACATCCGCTGCAGCTGAAAATGGAAAGAGGGAGGAAACAAAAGGTACACGGAACGTCTACACAGTGTTAGTAGCACGGAAATAGTAAGGATGTCAGCGTATGCATCTCGTATATAAAGTATTCAAAACGGACAAAACGTTTGTATCTGGGATGTATCTTGTATATTTAGGATGTCTGCAGTATGTCTAGAGTATGTAGAAGGCCCCATAGCGGACAACTGATATTTTCTATAAAAAGGGGGAGAAAATCATCTGGATCGCTGGGATGGTGGACCATACAGTCCCACTATGGTTGCACTGGAGGTTTATCTTTCCCCCAACTATCCTTATCTATTCCACAAGCATGCAAAGGCTTAACCATTTTTTCAAAGTTTTCACCAACACTTTATAAAGTAAACAAAATGAACCAAGTAAACTAAGTGTCTTAAGCAAAGATAACCTTGATTAACTTTCTTAGGTAAACTTTATGACTTTATTAAATAAGCAAAATGAACCAAGTAAACTGTATTGTCTAAAGCAAAGATAAACTTTCTTAGGTAAACTTTATGACTTTATTAAATAAGCAAAATGAACCGAGTAAAGTGTCTTAAGCAAAGATAAACTTAACAAGTAAACAACTCAGTCTCTGACACTATTCTCAGCCACTCTGAGTCATGTCCATGGTCTCAGCTGTTAAGCGGGCAGGGACTGTGGAGGTGGCTGTGGCTTGAGTGCTGGTCTGAAGCACCATTGGGGTGCTTGGCCCCAAGGTACAACAGGTGGTGGTGTGTTCAGGAAGCTATCTGAGAGCTGACTCAGTCCCGTGAGGTTGAGAGGCCCTTCATCAAGGACTTGAGATGTCAGGCCCAATACTGATGACAGATGGTCTGTTGACGAGCTTGGCTGTGGAGTGGAGGAAGGAGGAGTGTAGTGGGGCTGTCTGGTCTGCAGCTGGCTGAGGACTGGCGTCTGTGGCATGCGATGAACCTGGACCTGGACTGGGAAATTCTGCTTCTGCTGTGGGAAGTCCTGGTAGTCATAGCCTTGGTAGGTGAGGGGCTGTTGAAAGCCGTGGAAGGGCTGTGACATCGCCTGGGGTGGAGCAGCAGACCTGGACTGGGTAGGAGCAGCTTCAGCTGGGCCTTGAGGGATCAGAAGTGCTGTGATCTTCTGCTTCATCACCCGGTACTGGGCCTTGGGCAGGTCCCTCAGGGTCTGGCTCACGTAGGTGATGAAGGTGTTCCAGCCCGAGGATGCTCTGTCCAAGTGGACCAGCTGAGAGAGAAGTTCTGTGCTGGTCTTCATTGTGTCCCTGATCTCCAACAGTACACTGTGGTCCTGGCCCTCCAATTTGCCTCTCTGCCTGCATCCTCTGGAGCTGGGGGTGGGGGTGGGGGTGGGTTGGCCTCTGGTGGCTGCTGCTTCTTCCTCCATTTGTGACAGCAGGGCGTCATCCTCCACGGGATCCTCCACGTCCACCAGCATGGGGAGTACAGCTGTCGGGGGGGGGGTCTCTGCTGTGGGGCCCTCTGAAGACACCTGCCTGGACAGGCTTGCTGGCTCCTGGCTGGAAGAGGACTGGCTGTCTGTGGGCTGTCTGAGGGAGAGGGGTGTCAGAGGGGCTGCTCCTCGGTGGCGGATCTCACCCTCCAGGAAACTGCACTTGGCCATGATGTACATCTCCCAGTCAGTGAGCTTGACAGTGGCCTGCCCGGATTTCTTGAGGTGTAGCTTGCCATACCAGGTGTGCATGTGCTTCCACCATCCAAGGGGTACTTCTGCAGTGTACCCCAGGCTCTCTACCATGTCTCTCCAAGCTGCCTGCTTCTTCTTGTTGTCCCGATACAATCTGTGGCCCTTTCGCCAGAGGTACTCGTTCTCACTCAGCCATTTCAGCACCTCATCCTCATGCTCCTCAGAAACGGTGTACTGTTTCCTCTCTCCCTTCTCCTTCCCTTGCCTCTTCCTCCCTCTGGCAGGGGCTTCAGCAGGGCCTTCGGGGGCTTGAGCAGCAGGGCCTTCAGCAGCAGGGCTTTGAGGGGCTTGAGGGGCTTGGGGCTGGTCCACCACAGCAGCAGCAGCAGCAGCTTCAGAGTCAGTGCCAGGGGGTGGGATGCTGGTTCTGGCCTTCTTCACCTTGCCAGGGCTTGAACGAGTAGGCACGGGCTTCCTCTTCTTGCCTGAGTGATGAACCATGGTGTTCCTGCAAGATGTATATGGCAGCACGTCTTTCCCCTGTATGCTGACTGAGTGCGTGCTGCATCCTTTTATATCCGCAGAGCTGATGCAATTCATACTCCTTGCATGCGCAGTGAATGCTTTGCATCCGATATACATCTGCCCCTTCCGTTTTGCCTCCGTCGGCCAGTGGGACCAGGCCTTTACTCCCTAACACCCAAAGCACCTTCCCTAATCTGCACACAATCTCACACAACTCACACAACTCATACATATCCCCATTACCCCATGCTCATTTGTTAATCCATGCCTCCAACCTGTGCTCCCTTCCCAACACGTCTGACATCTTTTGATCAGACCCACACATTGATCCCAAATGCACAACACCTCTTGTTCACCCCTGCATACTCATCCAGAACCACACACATACACACACACACACACACAACCTCTGAGAGCAAGGTTTCCAATGCTCACTTCTGGCTTCCCACAAAGAAATGTAATGGGGAAACCAACAGGAAGTTGTTCCCACTCCCAATGATTTCTTCCAGCCAATGTTCCTTCTGTTTCTTTGCTTAGGTAAGGGCATTTTATGAAATGATGATCCAATGGGCAGAGGTAATTGTTAAAATGAAATAAGCATGTGGAGTAAGCAAGAAACATTGCACATTCTGATCTTGTTAAAACATAATCTAAACATTAATACTATGGATAGGTTTAATTATCACTTTAAACTAAAAACGTGATGATACTTTCCATGATGATGCAAAATTATAGCTTATTTAAGAAAACAAATCATAATTAATCATGATATGTGGATTGATCCAGACTATCCTAACAGTATATCAAAAGAAAAAAAGATGAAGTGTTAGAAACATGCAAAAAGCTAAAGTACATGGCTCTGCTACTGTAATGTACCACTACATATAACTGCAATTTTAAAATGCCTCTTAACTAGAACTGTTGTTCTCTCCTCTTGTTGCTGGCCAGGAATTATTAAGCTTGTGATCCACTGGACAACAGGAAGGGTGATTTAAACTATGCCCAAAAGATCTTTAGTACCACCAACTATAGAATATACTAATTTTTTGTTTGAAGTGGGGAAAAATATAAAGCCATCCAAAATATAGGGTTGTTCTTTGACAAGGAAGCACCATTCCTATATGTTAAATTTAATGTGCAGATTTTAGGCTGAAATTTAGTAGCAACATTTGTTTTCCCTACTATCTAATTTCACATTTGTCTCTGCTGGAAGCTTGGATCTGAAAGTGTCCTAAATTTTTTTAAAATACAAGGGCAGTCCTCTTGATTTGATCATTTGGAGATAAATCTTGAAAATCAATACTTCAATCATAAATACCTGCAGTTTGTTGGAGAGAAAAAAATCAATAGCATTTAGAATATCTTGCTTTGTAGAGAGACTATTAGGAACTAGGTCTGCTTTATTGTTATGGCTCATCTTCATGTAGTATTTCACATTTAAATAGATCTTCCATGACACATTATTGACCAAATAAAATAGGAAATAAACATTTCTGCATGATATTCCTTGCAGAAAGCTATGCAATTCTGCTGGCCCAAAATATTGGCTTAGGCATCAAATAACTGCCTAATAAACAAAGGTGTTAAGCAATATGAGGCATTGGGTTTGCAGGGTTTAGTTAATTACATTTAACTAAAACAGGGTTTAGTTAATTACAATTAAATGTTTGGAACAGAACATATGATATCGTTCTATTAAATCTTTTTTGGTCTGCCATTTGAGTCTATCTCAAGTGAAATGGCAAGCACAGCAGAGACAATCTGGATTTACAATTCATGATAACTTGTGGTTTGCTTAACTATAGTTTATTGAATAAGTCACAATGGCTGAGTTCCCACAATGTATTAAATCACATTATGGCTTCAATTGGCAACAGGCAATGTCAGGCCTCAGACCATGTAGCTTTGGTGCCTTCTCTTGCATCCCTAACTGCAAGAGAGTAATAACTGGCTGCAATTGCTCAAAGACAATGGTATTGATTCTCAAAATGTGGCGAAAAGGAACATAAGCTCAACATTGTTAGCCATAAATTAGATTTAACACATTTGAAAAACAGAAATACCTGCTTATTCCTTCCAAAAAGACAATGTTCACTTTCTGTTCCATATAGGTAGACTTTGAGCCACAATAGCATTTGGAACTGGAATTTCCATTGCTAAGCAATATGGTTGTAAAGCACAATATCCTGTAAGCACATTGCTGATTGACAGCAGTCCCAGTTGTCATTGTTAAACAAAGATGGTACAGTTGTTAAGATAGGATCTTATGCGATTGCAATTTCCATCTTCCTGAAGGTTTCCCCTTGACTTTGCTTATGGGAAGCTGGCAGGCAACATTGTGAAATCACAATCATATGACCACAGCTCACTTTGAAGTTGTAACTGCAAGCCAGACACCAAGTGCCCATATCACAATCCAAGACTGTCTGTGACTTCCTGTAATTGGTGATCAGTACACAACACTCTGCAGGAATTTTAGTCCATTTTTCCACAATAAGCTGCTTGACTACAGTAATATTTGAGAAGTTTCTAGCATGAGTTACTCTTTCAAGTCCTTCCAAAACACTTTAGAGATAACTAAATGGGATTTAGCTCTGGATTTGACTCGGCCATTCCAAAACATGAAATTTGTTCTTTTTCATCCATTCTATGTAGATTTGCTTGTATATTTGGGATCATTGTCTTGCCTTCTAGACAGACCATCATTTCTCCTAAATCAAGGAGATAAACATATTTAGTACAAAATTAATGAAGAAGCAATACACTCTGGGATGACTACTACAATGGACTGCACTTTGTTTTAATGGTGGCTTGTTTGAGTCACAATATCTCCAAGCTAAAGGTCAGTTCTTAGAATCACAGAGGTTTAATGTACACAATGTATTAACCAAGCATGCTTGACGGTTTAGTACAAGCGTGTCTTTGGGTGTTTCAGTATTTCCTTTTTTAGAGCAAATATTTCTATGACCCATAGGTGCCCTGGCCACATGACAAGGTTAGGGCATTACTTTTTCAGCTTTAGAAGCAACTAAGATTCAAGGGCATAGCTCTGGGCTTCATACTGTCTGATCTGCTATCTTCAGGACACTGGAGGACAATATCTTATGGCCAGGGCTTTTCAGTTAAACTGGCTTTTGTGACACAAGGTGGTGGTAGAGAGATTTTGCTTCAGCCAGGAACACATCTTCTTCTGACCCTGATGAAGTGGCTTCTCCCCTCCCTCTCTTCAGATAAAATTGTCCCCATTCTCACCAACACCATTAACAAAACAAAAGACAAACCCTTCGCCCTTTACACAATGTCCCATTCTTAGGTACGTGCCATTGTCCCAATCTTATGCATGTCACTATATTCATAAAGATAAGTATCTATTTAGTTTCATGGTGTACTTTCTAGATGTTCACAAACAATTCAAGAATTTTTTGTCTTACTAGTCCTACCTTGACCTCACGCATGGACAGTTTTTTAGCTTGAGTTAATTTCAATGCTAGAGAATTAAGGCAAGGATAAAAATACTTTTAATCTAAACCAGCAGAAATGCATTGCAAAAAGGAAATCTCCAAATTAATTGGCACCTAGATATCAGTTTTGCCCCATATAAAACAAGTTTGTTTGTTTTTCTTTTATATCATTCAAGTCTTCAGAGTTGTTTGCATATTCAGAAACAAATTTATTTAATACTACCCCAAAAAGATGCATATAAACTCTTGTGCAACTAAAACTGGCATATTTATTTATTTGTTCATAGTATTTAGATCTATATATTTATTTGAGGCAAATCATCAGAGCAATTGACAAGGATACAAACGTATAAATATAAAATATCCACAGTAAGGTTAAAAAACAAATCAGGTAAATCCTAGAACAAAACTTACCAATCACTCAAACTAGGTGCATTGTGACATGCCCTCCAGAAGAGTTCCATTTTACTATATCAGAAGAGTAGACCTGTAAGGATAACCTAGCTAGGTTTTAATAGGACCATCTTCCAGAATATAGGTGCTGCTGTAGAAAAGCCTATAGCCTTCATGCTAAGTACCTCATGAAAATGGGGAGATCACCATGAGATTGTCCTGCATTACTTCCAACTGAAGAAGTCTGTCCTGTAGCTAAAACATAGGAGGGTTGGGTGGTCCCCAACCCTCAGGCCACAGCCCAGTAATCATGGCCCATTTGGAACCAAGCCATGAAAACGGCAGGCCTGTGGACTTGTGCATACAGCTTCATTTGCACAAGTGGTGGGCCTGCTGCTTGCACAAATGGAGCCTCAAACACATGAGTGCCTACCATCGCACAAATGGAGCTATGAGCACAAGTGTGTGTGCCTACCACTCACATAGAACCATTACCTTTTCTCCCCCCTCTTCCCACCAGTCTGCAAAGCCAGAAAGGTTGGGGACCACTGTCTTAGACATTTCAAATACCTCTCAACTCTCTACACTGAAGTCCACTGAGGGAAGCTAAAAAGAACAAAACACAATAATAAAAATACAGTACATAGTTCAGTTAGTTATAGCCAAGGCAAGCTTTCTTTTCTTCCAGTCACAAAATTCTTTCTAAGTCTCAAATTCAGGTTCCATTTCAATTGGAAAAAAGTTATAATTATAATCATTCAACAACTGTTCCTTGAGGATTAACGGTCTTCTTTGTTTTTTATAGACATTATCAAGTATAAATTATACAGACATTAGAAGTAAAAGAGGACCTGGATATGCTCTCATCGGCCCCATCCATCATTTCCTAGTATGCACATTCTGAACAGAAATCCTATTCTGCTAAATGAAGTTATACTTCACAAGATTCGCAAGATCAGGATTTCTTCACAATCATAGTGAATTTCTGTTCATCAAGAAGATCTACTGCAGCACAACACCTCTTCAGAGATACCATGCTGGTTCTCATTATGGCTCTTCTATAAACAAATGCCAACCAAAAGTCATATATGGCTTTTTAGACTGTCTTTAAACAGAATATGTGCTCTTTGTCATCCCAGAAAGGAATGCTTCAGCTAGTTCTATTCATGAAGCATAGGGGTTGGCAACCTGGAGTTAAACCTTGGTACCTGCTCCATCATTGGGAAATAGTTGCTCCTTCAGGTATGGAATGCCTGCCCACTGTTGAGCTTTGGAAAGGTGTAGAAAAGATTTTTATTTGTCAGACTTTGGGATATGGTTTTTGTCTGATTTAATAATCTGATTTTCAATCCTGTGGGTGTGAGAAGTTGAAATCCAATTGGGATTATTTGTGACTCAAAGATCTAATGAGTGTTTCTATAAAGTATTAACTATGAATAATTTCAAGTAGTGCAATGGGACAGTATAAAAATGAATGTAATAAATAACAATCACAATTAAGTTGTAGCTTAGGATCAATGTGTGTACCTCCTCTGCACTTTTAATTTTGTAATTCTTGCCTACCTTCAGGTTAAGTGGAAGTGATCTGTTTTTTGGAAAATTTATAGTTTAAATGGTTGGTTGGTTTGCAACATTTTTTTTGTGACATTGATACCAAACTAGCCATTGTTTACTCTGGATTAAGTCATAATTCTTTCATCTATCTTGGTGTGATTGGTCCTCAAAGCTGTTCAATTGTGACTAGTTTTGCACATGGTTTTCAGCTGTTTTCCAGTGCAGGCTGACATATCTAGGTCAAATCTAAATCAATTACAGGAATCTGCAAACTTTGGGTCCAACAAGCATATTTTAATTTCTGAGAGCCTGCACGCATGTAGGATGGCTGCCATAGAGAAGGACTACTTATTGACAACATGGATGCAAAGATGAACACAGCTAGCCATGATATACTTAGTTTATAAAAAGGAAAATATTTTCACTAGTCACTTTCCTAGCCCACAGGATCACCACATAGCTTATTTTCCCATTTCACAAGACATGTAGTCATATTTAAAAGCAAAAACTCTAGAATTCAACTGGATTACTAGCAAGAGCAAGTTCTTGTGTTTTAAGATATTGCAAACTGAGTCTTTTCTATTTGGTTCTGATTTGCTCCCTAGTGCAGTCCAGCTAATGAAATGGAATTAACTTGGCTCCCTTTGAAACCCCAATTTTCCTCCCCAAACCACCAAAACTTTAACCTTAGACTGTCTACTATTGACCTCACCTCTTTCCTAAGAGGTCTGTAGGGAACGTGCATAAGCGCACCAATGTGCCTACTGTCCCTGTCCTATTGTTTCTTTTATTTTTTTTATTTTTCTTATATGTATCCATGTATTCATAACTATGTTTTTACTTCTACCTATTATCTTGTAAGCAATTGACATAAATAAATAAACAAACAAACAAACTTCCATTACAAATAATGCATTGATTCTCCCAGAGTTCATGCAAGGTTATTGTCACTTTTAGAACTGTAATAAAGTGACATGGCTTAACATAATTAAGAGCCAATGCAAACATTAGAAAAACTGGAAGCATTCAAAGCCAGGATGCAAACATGGTTTGCATTTCCTCTTTAGATAATGCTGCCAAAATCTGGTTTCTTGAGCAATGTGAATTTGATCCATGCAGCCTATTTGGGGGCATGTATCTCCATTTCATATGATGAAGGGTTGGGGTAGATTCAGAGTACAGTATTTTAAGTAGTGCTTTAAAGTTCATCCTATATATTTAGCCATTTTTATCTCCCTGTACTAAATTTCAACAAATGAAAGTTATCTTGGAAAGCAAAGATGTCATAAATTAGAAGCAAGCTTTCCATAATTTACCATTCAGCATTTCCGCAATGATTTCTTCCAAAGGCTCAAAGTAAAGAAGTTTTTGTATTCTGGAAGGAATTCAAGGCACATTTTAAAAAGGACAAAAAGTTGGCTTCCAAAGCATGATGGCTCTTTGCTGCATTTATGCTTTTATTTTATATCAAAAGAACTGCACATAATCTTTGTTACTAAAAACCCAGACATTCTAAGAAATCTTTACAGTGATACATTCTGTTGGTAATATTTTCAGGCTAAACGTAAGCTCAAGAGAAGTACCCTGCTCCTTCTCAAATATATTCTTGATTATTGGAAGGCAAATTTATTGGAAAGGTAAGAAATGAATGATTCACAGACTTCTTTTTGCACACAGAACTTGGAAACAGTTATTTAAGCTCACATTAGAATACTTTTTTTATTCATTCTTCTCCAATCCCTCCATTTTCAAAAGTCAGCAACCTCAACATACAATAAGGGCATAAATTAAATTATTACTGTTCCGTTTGGATAACAAGGTACGCGAGACAGGTATTCCAACAAATAGCTCTTTATTTAACAGTATAGTGACTTGTAGCTGAGCATTTGCCGAAGCCACGACAACCCTTCTTATAGCGGCTGCTTGCGGCTTGCGGCCAATGACAGCTCTTTAAGAATTTCCGCCGCCAGGCGGGCCAATCAAAATGGTGCTTAATTGACCAATCTGAGAATGGCCTGTTCGGCCAATCAGTTTTAGTTATTTGGAGCCTTCTAATTTCCATACACAACAATTACAATACTATTTAATTGTATAGTACCATCATTCTGTGAGGCCTGGGTGCACACATAACTTTAAGGTTTTTTGGAACCTTATGATGTGCATATTTACACATATAATTCTGAATACCTGCTCAGGTATTGTTAGACTACATTCCTATTAGCCTTAATCACCATGTTTATTGTGCAAGTATAAGTATTATGGAGAGCAACAGGTTTCCCACTTCCTTTGTAAACATCTAAATGGTCTGGAATCCTACCTAGGCAGTCTCAGGTTGTCCAAATGGCATTTTATCTAGCATGATCCCTTGCAAGTATACAGTATGCCAAATGGCTAAAAATGTTTTTCACAGCAGAAATGATAATTCAATGATACTTATTTACTTTGTTTATATCCTTTTATTATTTTTATAAACAACCCAAGGCCTTTTCCTCCTATTTTCCCGATAACAACAACCCTGTGAGATGAGTCTGGGATGAGAAAGAGTGACTAGCCCAAAGTGACCCAGCTAGTTTTCATGCTAAAGTGAACTAGAACTCACAGCTACTCAGTTTCTAGCCTGGTAGCCTAACCACTAATCCCAGTTTGGTAGCCAAACCAACCCCAGATTTTAAAATATATTTTTTTAAAAAAATAAAAGATTATTTTTGTGATGCTACTATAATGTTTAATCAAAATATTTAGTTATGTGCAACTAATTTTTTAAAATAAGTTTCATGTTTTTGTGTTCTCTGATGTAGGAGACACCTGCAGCAATTCCAGCACACTGATCACAACTTAATGAGTGGTTACATCTGATTCATTTTTACAAGCAAAAAAGAGGTAGCTCTTTTTTAATGCTTTAATTTTGTGCTTTATGAAGGAAAATTATCATAATTCAAGTGGTTGCTATTCTATCAATTTTCCCTTTCTGACACTTTAGTTACCAGAGTTGGGAAAGAATTTGGCTTGAGACTTTAAGGAGCTTCTACTGTTGGAGTAGCTACAATTGAATTAAATAGATGATTAATCTGAATATTTTGGTAATTCCAAACTTCTCATTCCTATCTTCATTAAATAGCCAAAGAAAAGACCAAAGGAATTGTACCAATTAAATTTGTCACACCTAGCCAATTCCTTTTTACAGTTTCTACCTTGCTGTTTCTATTGTTTACGGTTTCTATTTGATATGTGATCAATTACCTTGAAGACTAACATCAGTATGTGGTTGAATATGGGCAAATCAGTCTTTCAGACCCAGAGTTTGACTTATATGTGGCACCAGAAAAGTAGACCCACTAGAGGAAAGGCTAAATGTAATCGGAATGCCATACGACAGATACCTCTAAGTCAGAAACTTTGCCTTCTATAAGGCATACAGTAATTATAGAGTAAACGTTAGCAATGATATAATCAATCTCTGGCCAGCCAAAGTTTTACAGTCAAACTGTGGCTCACTTGGAAAGTTGCCACCAATGCTTCAAATAAAACTATGAATAGATGCCATCTGGGAATTTTTAAACAATTTTGGTAACTGTGTTATTTAGGTTTACAAAACTGTAATATAGATCATACATATGGATACTGCAATTTCAGCAGTTGAATTACATGTTAACAAAAATTACCTTCCAACTTTCAGATAGGAATAAGTATTTGGAATATTAATGGTTAATATCATCCTCTAAACATCACTTAATTGGAAATGTTACATAACTCTAATTACTTCTTCTGATAATGGAAGATTTATATCATGGATATTTTTCAGATTTGAAGTCTGTCTAGAAAATATAAGATAAAATTAATTTTGTCTTGTTTCAAATGCAAGAATGGTAACTTAAGAGACTTCTTTCTCAGCAGAAAAGCTGAGCTTAGTCATGCACATGTACAATTTAGTGAATGGGTTGCAAGCACACTCACTAAATTTCATGTAACCAACCATTTCATAGCATTAGTAATCTGGCTAGAGAATTAATAATTCACCCACAAATTAATACAGCTAGATTATAAATGTAGTTCCCTTGCCAGCCCACAAATGTCAGCTGCAGTGTCCAATTCCTTTCTGAAAACTGCAGACTGAAGACACAAGGAAGAAAAAGGTGCACTGAATCATATAGAACAGCAGCTTCCAATCTTTTGCACACCAGGGACTGGTTCTATGGAGAAAGTTTTTTCGTGGATCAGAGGAAACATGGTTTTGCATGCTGCCTGCATACCGTGGATGGGGCTTCGTTTGTTTGCGCAACCTGGTTGTTGGCATGCTAGGGAATAGTGGCAGTCCACAGACTGGGGTTTGGGGGACCCCTGATATAGAGAAGCTACTTCAGTCATAATTCATATTCATTTTATTTTCACTAAACCTTAGTTCCAAATATGTTTTTAGTTCCATGCTCCTCTGATTCCTTCTTACCTTCTGTCCAAAGACTGAAGCTAGGAACAGAACATTCAAAAAGTGAAACCAAACCACAGTGCAGATTATTAATACAAGTGCCACAAAAATCCATGTAGTCAGCTAAAATCAAAATAATCAAACCTTATTCCAGCTCAGCCTGAAACATTAGAAAGTGCTTCAGAAATATTGTTAAGATTACTTGTTCTTTTTGTGTCAGTCTCCTTGCAGCAGCTTACAATCCAGAAAGAAAGCTCTATAGGCAGATTTATTGTACTGAGCAAGAAGATAAGTTACAGAAACTTAGAAACAGGCTATGAGTTACTTGGTTCTCATTTAACTGTGAATTTATGAATATTTGGAGGAGTCTTGGCTTCATGAGAAATATGATAATCACTTGACACCACAGAAGTGTCCACCACTTCTTATTCTGCAGTGTTTTGGAAATTCTTATCTCCAGAGCAAGGATCTTCAAATTTGGCAAGTTTAAGACTTGTGGACTTCAACTCCCAGAATTCCTGAGCTAACATGATTTGAGGAGGAATTTTGGGAGTTGAAGCCCACAAGTCTTAAAGCTGTCAAGTTTGACGACCCCTGCTCCAGAGCTAGAGAATTTCATGGCAAAAGAACTTTCCCCAACTTGACATTCTCCACATTCTATGGTTGTAATTACTGGGTACTCTCAAATACTTGCTTCATGGACAATTTGTCAGAATATAAGATACTTTAACTTAAAAACTTTCAATTAGGGCTTGAACTGCATTATTGTCAGAAAAGTCTGTTCTGTTTTAGGTATTTCATTCAGTTGGTTAGAGCTAGTTTTAAGAAAGAAATGAATTGAGATGTATTGTTCCCTAACCTTAATAATTTTCCTCTTTGTGTTTTGTATTTAGTGAAGCCCAGGCATTTTCCTGCCATGACAGAAATGGTCAGTCCACTTGGTGGCTGAAAGATTATAAACAGTGAAATAATAAGAACACATAACCCTGTGACTTTTAAGAATACAGGGCTGAATTATGTTTTGATAATTACAGCAGGAAAGGTGAGAGTAATGGTTAAATATTCAAAACAATATTGACTCTGTTTTTAAGTAAGTTTAAGATTACTTTGAATTAGTTTTCTGATACCCAATCACATGATTAAATATACTTGCTTTTGCTTGCACATTAGGAAAAGGTAATAAATAAAGTGATTTTTAAAAATTGTCCATTTATTTTAGGTGATCAAGATGATATCTGATTAATTAATTAGTGAATTTAGAAAATTTATATAGCCGACTACTCAGTCACAGTAATTCAAGGTGGCTTACAAGCAATAAAACACAGTATAGAAAAATACACACATACACACTCACACACATATAAGCCTTTGATGAGTTTCATCACATTCTGGGTTCCCACTCTGGATTAAGCTACCCAACAGGATATTGATAACCCATAAATTTACACAGAAAAATGCTTGGAATACGAATTCATCACTTTCCAATCTAGTATTTATTGAATTAGAATTAAAGAAATGTTCTGAGGGTAGAAAAAGGTGATAGGCTTTCCTGACAGTTCTAGCTGAGTGAATTGAGCTTTCCAGCCTGTCTTTGTTTTGATCACTTCCAAATTTATTTCAATCTACTGTGAATATTTATTGGGGCATTGAAACTATCTTGGATTTCTATACCAAGAGAGATGCAACCAGATAATTCCCTTGAGCATCGCAATGACTTTGATACTTTTCATAAAGATTACACCCAAGGTTCATTTTCAAATAACTCTGTATTCAAGAGTTAGGAGAGTGTAATAACAAGGTATTTTTTTGGCAGCTGCATTCCATTTTTCAGGATAAACAATAGGCCACGCACAGTAGGCACTTCCAATACTAGATTGTTTCATTTTATTATACCTTTTCAAGTATTATCTTCAATCTCTCAGACTATGCTACCACATTTGTTTGGGTGTTTTATATGCTTAAAAGCTATTCCAAATAGAAAAAATGTGTGGGATCATAGAAGCTAAGTTGTAAGCAAAAAAATGTAGATTAATGGGGGGGGGGTTCATTTTGCTTTGAGGGAGATGATGAATGAATTTGTCAGGGCTGAACTTCATGTAACAACTTTGCATTGATGCCAGGTTTTTAAAGTTTGTGGCTTGAAATAAATATATGTATTATATTATTTTATGATTGATCTTACCTTAATTATTGGCTGGCAGGTATTCAGAGTTCATGATACGATGGGTGACTACATACATTTTAAAATAAATAAAAACTGCTCTCATATTCTATAATCCCTCTTTATTTTTATCATTTTTTAAAAATGAGATAATCGCAGCTGAATGGCATATTCCAAAAGATGCCTTTCCAGGATTTATCCTTTAACACGCTGTATGTTTCTTGACCCTTCCTAGTTTAACCTCTGTCACAGATGTCAAAATAATGTAATCAATTGTGGCCACTGAAATTGCTTTAACAAAAAAGCTTAATAATGTATTGGAGGATGAGGCAGGGAGCTACCAATGCATTATATCACTGGAGCAAAATGCAGTAGCCTAGGTATAGGGTCTTTCAATACATGTGACATCTTTGCTCAGCAAGCTACATTATCTACCAACAACCTTTCAGGTATAACTCAAGGTGCTGGTGGTTACTTTAAAGCCCTTTATGGCTCATACCAAATGACTACAGGACTATCTCTTCCCAGTAGTATCTAGCCATTCTGTTAGATCCAGGAGAGGCGTGTTCTAGATCCTGTCCATTAGAGAGTTTCATCTGGCATCTGCCAGGACTCAGAAAGTCTTTTCTTGCCCTCAAGAATATCATCCTCCCTGAAATTAGACTTGCTCCAATCTTGCTGTCCTTTTGCAAGGCACTAAAAACCTTCAGTAGTACATGTGAACTCATTTCATGCTTGTTGTTACTATGAATTGTGAATGTTCTCGGCAGCTTATTGATTTGATTAGTAACCCACCTTTATTATTCTTACAAACATCTCAACGCAGTGAATATACTCCATACACCTTCCTCCTCCTGTTTCCCCTACAACAAAATCCTGTGAGGTGGATTGAACTGAGTGTGAGTGACTGGCTCAAAATCACCCAGCTGGCTTTCATGGTTAGTGCGAGACTTGACCTTTGGGTTTCAATCCCAAAGGCCAGCAATATATTATTGATATCACTTTTGTCCTAATTCAGAAGTCTCATATTGCACTTTGATAGTGGAATTGATATGAAGGGTCTGTTCTTGTTTTGAATCTTGCATATTCAAAATATTCTCCCTCCATACACTTATGGGATCTTTGGGTTTATTCTGTGTTCTAATCCCCAAAGTTGGTCTCCTCTTGGTAAAGAGAAGCTACAACTTGACAGCAGAACTGTTGCTTTCAAGATGGACGGTCTGGCTTAGCAGAGGAATATTATGGTTAACTTACCCAGATACCAAGCTGAAAACAAGACTGCACAAACTGTGAACCACAATAATAATCAGCTTCAATTCTTTTTCATCCAGTAGTTTATTGGTTATATTTTAAATTTAAACAACATTGTACAACTTCAGCCCCATACTTAGAACAGAAATGAATGCACTTTCTTTATTCTGTATCTATACTGAGCATCAATGTCCTTTTTCACTATTACTTCTCTCCATCCTTTCAAATATCTGGATCCTTTTTAATCTGAAAAATGAATGTGAAATTTTAGTCTGAAAAAGAGCATTGCTTTATTATAAAATAGACACCAAAATTGCTAGGGCAAAATTATTGGGATGAAATGATAGCAGCAGCTGAATAATTGAAAAATAATTTCTCATTTTGCAGCTGATGGACATTGTTTATTTTTTTTGTGGGCCAACAATACCTCTAACAGAATTGTGGATGCATTTGCTGTATCTTCTGTAAACATGGAACTGTCTTTGAGCAGCAATCTAGGTAAACACCAAGTTCACATACCAAAGAAGAGCATATATTTTCTAAAAATTTTCTTTTATCATATTGTTCAGAGTTTGTTTGTTTGCCTTTTAAAGCTTGTCCTCTTTAGATATGATTACAATAGCAAATAGGAAAGTGAGCTTTCCATATCTTTTAAAACAGCACTAAACTAATTTCTGAGTTATCATGAATAAACATTGTGTGGACAACTGTTGCTATTTCTGACACAAATTCTTCCCAAATTAAGGGAAGTAGTGACAGAATGAATACATAGTAGGCTATGCATAATTATACATACAAAAAGTCTTAGATTTGCAAACTCTAAATTTAATAGAGGTTGAGTCCAGCCAAATTATATCTGGCCTCAGCCAAATTATATCTGGCCCTATATCTAAGTTTTGCCATAGTTTATCTTTTCAAATGACACACCCAATATTCTACAGGCAGTGTCAATGCTATTGCAGCACTCACAATATTTGGGCCTCCCTTTTGGGGCCTGGTATTCCAGGCAGTAATAAATGATTGCTTCTAGCTACTATTTTTCATGCCCGCAATGTTTGCAATAAAGTGTTACTCAAATCTGAGCAACCTACACCCTCAACCCATATGTAGCTTTCAGCCGAATTTCAGAAAGCCATTTTGTGGTCAATTTAAAGTTCTGGGGGAAAAAAGCTATTTCTCTCTTTCTTGATGGTCTAATGGTCTGAGTAAGAAAAGAAAGTAAGAAAGGGGCTGCAAATGCAAAATCGGGTATGAAAGGAAAGAGAAATAGGACCACAAAAAACTACTGCAGCTCATCCTTTGTTTCTATGTCACTTTCATGACAGGCTTGAAGATTCCTAGTTGTAATTCTTGATAGATAACCAAATGCAAAATAAAACTGCTCCATTGCTAAGGTGAAGTTTCAATATCCAGATTTCCAAAATGTTTCCAGAATGAGAGAATGTATTTATTTATAAAATGTCTATGCTGCCCAATTTTCAATGGCTCTAACACAAACGGACAATCTACAGCTCACAATTCCCCAGTTTAATTTTAAAAGTGTCCTGAAGTTTAAAATTTTATTAACATTTATCTCTTCTTTCTCTCCAGCCCTACCCTTTGTTGAGAGAACAAGGTTGTTTACCCAAAGGTAAAAGGAAGGATTTATCTCCATCCAGGTGCATTTAAAAGACGAAAAGGGTGCTAAAGGTCAAGATGGTAGCCATTGCCGCAGTGTTTTTTACATCTTTATTTACACCTATTACATGTGGAGTCCATATAAAAAAGGGGATGGAACTTTGATTGCGTGGACACAAATATCACCACTATGTTTGATCTCTCTCTCTCTCTCACACACACACACACACACACACACACACACACACACACACACACAAGCCCTATTTCCATCCTATTTGAACTAGGCCTCCACCCACTGTTTATTTCTGCTTCATCCAAAGTGGACACTCATCTGATAGAACATGAACTTTACTAGAAAAAGTACTGTTTCAATAAGTTTGAACTTACTGAATGAAAAGCTTACTGATAAAAACACAATTGCATAGCTATACAGCTAAGATATTTTAAATTCCCTTTGACCCAACACCCATGTTCATCTTGCCATTAATTCCATATATAATACAAAAATACAGGATATATATGCCCATATACAACTGTTATTTCTGTTTACAGACTAGGCATAAGGAATTAGTAGGGTGTATCAAATAAGTCAGTGAATGTATTTCCATGACAGTGGCTGCACGTCCATTTTCCTATCTGACTTTCTTCATATGAACATTGGCTCACGTAGTCAGACTGAGTTGGCCCAGACAATCAACAAATGATATTCATTCACAAGAATAGATAGAGGAAAAGAGGAATAAATTTTCTGAATGGTAACAATAACTTTTTAAAGAGTTGAACTTAAGAATCAGAGAATTTGGACTCAATTTCCAAGAACACAGTCTGATTTCAGCAATGATTATATCAACAAAGCCCCAGGAAAGCAAAAGCTACAAGATGAAACGAATAGGTCCACAGAATATTATTCTTAGGTTGGTTCCTAAAGATGAGCCAAAATTCCAGCAAATCCATAAAGATGACAAGGAGGGACCAATGGATGAAAGCAGCATTGCAACATCACAGTGCAGACCCTGCCCCTTTCTGTGTGTGCCACACCATGTTGTATGCCCACTCCATATTGCCAAGGCAAACAGATCTCCCAATCTATGTTCTCTGGCTTAATTATCCACTCTACAGCAAAACTGAGGCAGAAAATGTGTTTGGCACTATTGAGGCTACTACCAATCACTATATTGAATCATACCATGTTTATGTACTGACAATAACACCAATACAGTGTGAAGTGGGAAATCAGAGAGCACAACCCAGTTGCTTCAATCATTGTCTCACTGAAGGCAGAGTATTTCATTTGCATTCACTAACAATGTTATGTGATTGGATGTCAATTTTGAGGCATCTTATTAAAGGAAGAGGAGTATGGTTCTAAGTGAATTTCAACAAGGAACACTATATAAAAATACATGAAAAAAGATACACTGGACTTTTTTCTCCCTTAATATTTTGCAAGAAAATTGAGTATAGAAATTGAGTCCCAGAACTGTACAATTCAAAGTTTAAGGAGACTTTTCAATTCAGGAACTGATTGTTATTTGGAAATACACCAACTGTTTGTTTTAGATGGCTGTGGTTATTCTGGCTCAAAGAGAGATAAAGAATAGTTTTGTTGTTTTAATTTTATTCAAATTCCATTGTTGCTTTTTAACATTATTTTTATAGTTTATTTTTATTCCTTGGTTTAAAGAACCATGCAATAAACTATACGAATTCTTAGGAGTGAGTCAAAAATAGTGGCTTGCAAATGTTTATTTAACTGCCATGCTATGCTGATTAACCAACAGAAGAAAAACACAGAGCTAAATATTATCACTATCTAAAAATATAACAGCATTCAGCCTTCTTCTTTTCTCAAACACCCCCCTTTTTTACAGCCTTGATTTTATACCATAAAAGAATACTCAAAAATACTAAATGGAAAATCATTTATCAGTTTAAAATGAAATATCAGCTTTATTTAATAAATCATTGAAAATATAACCAGGGTGTATAATCATCTTGTATAACAGCTTTAGTTGACCAAAATATTGAGATGAGAAAATGGAAAAAAAACTTTAAGTTATGTGAAACATACATAAGTCAAATAACTAAGCCAGATACAGTAGAATTCCAAAGGTACATAAAAATAAGAGTTTTCTTTCTTTTTTAAAGAGTCCTGTTTTATTAAGTTGAACAGCATAGCAAGTCACATAATTAATATGGAAAGCGGTAAATTCATACAGCCAGATATTAGAATTATACTTCCTCTCGGATGCCTCTGAAGTTTGGATGCTTTGCAGACAGTAATGACTGATATAATGACTTCATTTCTTCATATAATTACATTAATACTTACATAGTGCTTTTAATCTTCAAAGCATTTCATATACTTAATTGAAAAGGAGTGATCCAGTGTCTAGCCCGATAAGAACTAAAATGTTTGCCAATTACAGCTGTCAAGGAAAAATGTGCTTTTTAACTAATAGAACACCAACATAAATTTCACTTCAATCACATTTTCCCGCGTTTCTACTTTCAAAAGCTTAAGATGAACTATATCTACAACATCTGCCACTTAAAACCACAGACTCCTGAGCATTTTTTCCATGTCCAATACCAAAGAATTCAGCAGCCAGACATTAACATGTATTTACATCAATCCCAGGATTCAAACATCTGGATATGCTCAGTTTCAGACCAGTATTGCAAATAAGTGCAAAATGTCTTATTGCTGAGATGAATTCTTCCCATGCTCAGTCTTCCTACTGGAAGAGCCAAGAAGTAAAGCAACTGTGGACACCTAACCCTTTACTAGGATATATTTACTGCCGAGTTCAAGGTCTCTGCAATGATTGCATGAAATAATTTAATAGTGATCCATTAAGTCATTTTGTTAAATTGAAAACTGTTTCATGTTGATGACCACTTTGCAAGAAAATAATCATGTCCCCTCTTTCACTTATATAATCTTATATATTTTGTGAAAGAATGTAGATCTAGCCTTGGAAATGGGAAAAGAAAGAGTAAACTGTTAAGGGGAGGATTTAAGAAAAGATTATTTAGCTCAGAAAAAGAAACACAGAGATTTTGTATGGAATTACATGGAGCAGTTAAAAACTGACAGACTGACAATATTTTATAATTCAATAATAAAGAGCATTCTGGAATCTCTGCCATGCCTGTTCCTTAACTTTACCATCATTGAAATGCTGATTATTATCAGTATAGCTAGAGAGGATATATTTAAAATAAATAAATATAAATATCTGTGTTAAAAGTTGAACAAAAATAGTCATTCAACATTCTCTCAAAATAAATAATGGAAGGTTTCTCCAAATTTCTCCACGGAAGGAGAAATTCTCCACCCCAGGATGATGATAGCAACACAGCTACTGAGAAAAAAACACCAAGGAAAGGATTTGCTCTCATTTACTTCCCTTAGGATTTAATTGAAATGCCAGAAGTTAAAAGAGAAGCTGAAGAATCTGGAAAGATACTGCACAGGCATTTGTTGAATCTGGAGGTTCTGCCAAAATGGAAAAATCGGTATTACAACGTGGTATGCAAGCCTTTTGCATACCTGCTTACCCATCACAATGCATATACAAAAAGAGACTGTTAGGGATAACATTGTTCACCCTAACTGTTTTAGGTGAAATAC
>BLBF01000010.1:45549851-45560715 GCA_015471245.1 Laticauda colubrina | reverse complement strand
TGTTTAGCTTGTCTACCTAACCCTGGTTGGGGAACCCAGGCTTAACAGAGACGACTTTGCATCATTATGTTTGCTCGGCCATTTGTCTTGATCCCTTTCCTTCCCAGCAAGCTCTCCTAAGATGTGTCTAAAATGAAAGATTCTTGGCCACCTAACCAGTAGATCAGCTACAATATCTGCACCAGCAGTGAGATTCAAATTTTTTTACTACTGGTTCTGTGGGTGTGGCTTGGGAGCATGGCATGGCTTGGTGGGCTTGGCTTGGTGGGTATGAGACAGGAAGGTTACTGCAAAACCCCATGCCCTCCCCATCCCACTAACATGTTTCCTGTCCAACAAAAGACCCAGCCTATCAGCTGGGACTCGGGGGGTAGAGAATAGATGGGGGCAAGGCCAGTCAGAGGTGACATTTGCTGGTTCTCCGAATTACTCAAAATTTCCACCACCGGACCTCCAGAACTGGTCAGAACTTGTTGAATACTACCTCTGATCTGCGCCCATAAGCATTTCTCCAAACTTGCTGCTTCTTTGAGAAAAACAAATTCTCTTTCATGAAATTGAGTAAGATCTACCTCTGATCTGTTTGTAAAAACCATATATCTTTTTCTTAAAGATATGTGCCCAAATTATTGTGCAGCTTTTATGTATTAAAAGAAAAACTAATTTTAAAGTTCTGGGATGGGAAATCCCTTGACTAATAGACTACTTGTAGCCCATAGTTTAGGATGAAGTATTCTGGCCTAAGTAATAAATTTCACATTGACAAGGGTTTAAATGCAGGACTATAAATTTTCTCCTCTCCTATGTGGATCAAATTCTCCAGTATTGGTAGCCAGTATTGGTTTCTGCTGCCTGGGTATTACCATGCAGCTTAATCAGTTCCTATCTGTTTGAAGAAGCAAGATAGAAAGAGTTGATGCTTTTGAAATTTGGTGCTGAAACCATTATGGATAGCCAAGAATTCAAACAAAAGTATTATCAAGCAACCCAATTTAGACTTCTCACTCAAGGCACAAAGACCAAGATCAAATTATCCTACTTGGAAGAAATTATATGGAGAAGGCTCTGAGCTGAAAAGGTAGAAAGAAAGAAGACAACCAGCACCAAAGTGGATAAGCTCAGTTCACTTGTGATGAATTCACTGTTGGAAGATCTGAAAGATTGTCAGGGCCAAGAGACAGATTGTCATGGAGAAAACCTGTTTATGTGGTTGCTAAGAGTAGACACCAACCTAATGCTCAAAATCAATTATCAATCAATCAATCAATCAAGTTTCTATTATTCTAATCCAATTCTAGTCCCATTCAGTATAGATGGGAAGTATAGGTCTTTTTTCCTTCTTAGTTTCCAGTTTCAGTATATCCCAGTCTGCCTCCCATTCCAGTTTTTCATTGATAGATGAGAGTTTATACCTGGGAGAGAGATGAATTTATTTAAAAAAAAATTATGTCTTTGTTCCTCTAAGTTCTATTCTAACTGAATATTATCTATTAATTTGCCATCTTAAATTTCTCCTTAATCTTCTGATTAAATATGAACTAAATTAAATAATAAGGAAATAGGCCTGTTAAAATGATTCACGAAAAACTTTAGTAAAGATATTAATGAATAGCTTGGCTGTTTTGATTAGTGATTTAGGAGCTGAAGTCCAACATACCAGAGAGAGCCAGGCTAGAAAAAGTTGATAAATGCCCAGTAAAAAAAAATTGCCACAATGATTCCATATGTAAAACTACTTTACCTTCTTAGAAAAAAATATGCAAAGGGATATTACTCTATGTGCTAGCACTGCACTGTAGCAGCATAATCTAAGAAGTCTTTGTTCATGCAATACCTGATTGATCATTTGCATGAATACTGCAGGAGGCTCCCTGTAGGCCAAATGGAAGAACATTGAATTGGAAACAACCCATTGGGCAGTTAAAAGCAGTTTTCCATTAATCCCCTTCCTTAATTCGATCCCGGTAGTATACTTCTCTCAAGTCAAGTTTTGTAAAAAATTTCCCTTTGGCCAAGTGGGCCAACATATCCTTCATCAAGGGGAGGGGGTACACATTCTCCACTGAAATAGCGTTCAGGTTTCTGTAGTCAACACATAAACGAAAGGAGCCATCTTTCTTTTCACGGAACAATACTGGGGCTGCTATCCGGGGTCTAGCGGGTTGGATGAAACCACGTTCCAAATTCTTACCGATAAAATTACCGCAGCTCTTCTAGCTCCCACAGTGTCATTGAGTACCGTTTTGGTTTTGGGAGTTTCACCTCGGGTACAATTTCAATACTGCAATCTGTTGAATGATGGGGGGAAACAAGGGCTTTCCACTGAATACCTCCTTTAAGTCCCAATATTCCTCCAGAATTTTCTCCTCCCCCTCCTCTCCCTCATACCTTTGATTAGTTTGAGGTTCTCCAATAGCTTCATTGCTATTACTATTATGCTATTACATTGCCATGAAAAAAATTCTTTCTTTCCTTCTCTTGCCATGGTCTTCTCTTCCACGCCGACAGATAGTGGTCACTCCTGGAGGAGGCTTTTCCTCAGGATCCTTCCAACTGATTCCCAGGGACCATTTGGGTTTTACAGCTGCTTTTTCCTCAAGATTTAGTTCTGCAAATAAGTCGGCTTCCCCTGCTTCCTCTTGCAGCAGAGAATCTTGTCCTCCAGTTGCTCCCAGGTCTTCTTGGTCACTGGCTGGATTTCACATTGTGTTCAGATCCCCTCGGAAGAAAATTTATTAATTCTCTAGGTGGGCTGATAATGTGGAGATTCAGAATAATGTCAGCTGGTGCTCCATTCAAAATCCAAGAAAGAAATACTTAAACTTCTTTACTCAGAGAAAAGATATCTTTTACTGGAAATCAAGTGGTAGCAAAAGAATTCTGAATCTGAGAAAATGGGCACGTAAATCACATATACAAAGTAATGGCAACATTCCCACCCCCAATAGTTCAATTGGTTCATCCAATTAAAAGTTGTGTATATCATCATGTGGGCATCTCCAGGTGGTGATGAGGCTTCTGTCCGTTGACCTTGACATAGTTTTATAAAGGGTTGCAGTTGCGCATAGCATTGGATAGAAACCTAAGTAAGAATGTACCCCCCCCAGCTCATACAGTTCTGGTTTGTAACACCTCCAGTTCTCTTCCCATAACCATTACCCCCTCCTCCTCCCCCCGTTACTTATGACAGCTGAAAGATGCAAAGCAAAGGGAGAAAAATCTTGCAGGCTGACAAAAAGGAAAATATATGGATATCATTATGACAAATATAAATTGTATGTTATTTCAAAATAATGATGTTAATATGGAAAATGAAGTTTAAAAATATGTCAAGATGGGATAAACTATTATTGTCAGTCTTATTATTACTTAGAATGTTATTTTTGTTTCAGACAATATCTGAAACTAGTGTATCATTTAAACAATGAAAGACATCTAAATTTGTATAGCAAGGAGAAATTTAAAAATAGTTTTAATCAAAAACCATTTCAGAAATCTGGATATTTCTAAGCAGAGTGTAATCCAAATCAACTCAACTGACATCACAATAAACCTTAAAAATTCTGCAGCTGAATGTTGCTTATATCTGCCAGAGTTAGGGTGAGGTAAGAACATCAAACTACAATGAATTTCATACATTATTCCAATCCTTTGTTCTTCAACCAAAGCCTATTCCTGTCAGAAACATATATTTTTTCCAGGTTGAATAATTAAACTCCTTAAAAGTGCCATTGTATTCAGAATCTCAAATATACCTGTTATCAGCAACAACTATTTATGGTATCACTTCGCCATCAGTGCAGCAGTAGTGGGAGTCAAAAAATTTTATTACTGGTTCTGTGGGCATAGTTTGATTGGCGTGATGTGGCTTGGTGGAAGTGGCTTGGTAGGCATGACAGGGGAAGGATACTGTAAAATCTCCATTCCCACCCCACTCCAGGGGGAAGGTTACCGCAAAATCCCATTCCCTTCCCACCCCACAAACCTGCTTTCCAGCTCTGTTCTCCTGTTCAGGGCAACAAAAGAAGACCCAGCCAATCAGCTGGGACTCGGGAGGCAGAAAATAGATGGGGGGGGGGGTCAGTCAAAGTGGTATCTGCCGGTTCTCCGAACTACTCAAAATTTCCACTACCGGTTCTCCAGAACTGGTCAGAACCTATTGAATATCACTCTGCAATACAGTGATATATAACTTATGCATAATAAGAATTTATTTCCACAGTAATGTGTGATAACACCTAAGTTAGTAAAGTGAGCATCTTCTTAAATTTGTTTCATAGAAATGCTGATATCTACTCAGAATTGAATTAAACTGGGTTGTGTTTCAATGAGCACTTATAGTAAATTACAAACTATCAATAAACTTGAAAATATCTTAAAGGCAGAAGGCATACATCTTTAAAATGTAGATGATTCCAAATTCTTTTTGTTTGCTTTTTTTTAGTTCAGAGTCACTCTCCTTTTTCAAATCTTCCAAATCTCATCAGTCAATAGAAGTTATTAGTCAAAATAAATAATGTTTAGCAGATCTGGAAAAACCTGGATTAAATTTCAGCTCATCTATAAATTTGGAAGTAGATTATTAAGCCAAGCTTTTCTCTCAGATCCAGCCTTGTTGCATAATGTGTGGTTAAATACACTAGCCAAGACTGATAGTGTTATCATGCAGATTACAGAGTTATAACAAACGAAGTACAATTACAAAGAGGAAAATGCTGTTCATGTGCATATTATCTGCCCTCGTCAGCTATCCATTGATATTTACTAATGTCAGATTTCTGTAACACTGTTCTTCCTAATTAGTTATGTGATAAAAAATATTTAATAGAAAAAGTTACCTGCCTCTGAATTTGGAAAACTCATCCTTTTATGTTATGCTTTCTTTAAATGTAATATTAAATGATTTTCAGTATTCAAATACATTTCACTTTTGATCAAGGGTGTCTAAACTTGGCAACTTTAAGGCTTGTGGACTTCAACTCTTAAAATTTGTCAGCTGGGATTTACTGTTATTTTCTCTAACAGTAAAAGCATATCCGTTTTACAGAGGTTCTACCATTGCATTTTTAGCAAGTTCTCACTTGAGAATTCATTGAGAATTTGAGAAACCCAAATATTTATTGTAACTTGGGAAATGTTGGGCTTTTTTTTAACCAAAAGAACCACTACAGGTATGATTATTTATATTCAGAATTACTAGACAGTATACAAAGATTATTAAATATAAATTACAAAACTCAACTGGGGAAAATACATACACTGGAGAAGAAATGCCTCCTGGAAGAGAACAATGGGAAGCAATGTAACAATTATCACATTTTATTATTATTCCAAAATACCAGTATAGTTTTGTGCTACACATTCCCAGTAGAGGTTGCTTTTTTTGTGTCAGCCTAATATGCAATCCAGAATAAACAGATTTGCCAATTGTGTCAAAAGCGTTCACAGAAAGTGTGCCTTTCAGATTAAACAACCACTTTGCATAGTTCAATATTTAAAGTACTGAAGTTGTTATTTGCATTTCCTTGAAGTAAATTCCCTTCTCTTGTAAGAAGAAACGGTAGTTACACAGGAATAGTAATAACTTTTAGTATTTTTCAAAGTGAATTAATGTTCTTCTAAAGAAAAAAGAAAAAGTCCCCCCAGAGCCTACTCTGTAAGGATCCTTCTACAATGGAAGTGCTCCAACTTTCCAATTTCAAAACCCCTCTCACATCAATTTTTCATTATACAGTGATCAATATCTATGTAAATCAGTCCCATCAGAAGTCAAGCAGACTCTGTTTTATGTGTGCTTTATAAGGTCCAATTCCAATTCCAGATGTGAGCAGGTCAACTAACAAGAGCATGAAGTAAGTAAACCTATAGGAAGCAAAAAATATAGTAATTATCTTCATTTTCTTTCAATTAGTTTGTATATAATGTCAAATACCAGAGTTGAGTATCATTGGGAACATATCAGCATACAGAAAAGCATCACAGAATCCATAAGTGGTTATGGGATGTGTATAGGAGAACAACTTTTTCCCCTGTACATATTCCGTAACCACTTATGGATTCTGTTTGCATAACAGAACCATTTTTAAAGTGAGAAAAATCCAGCCATATGGACTTCTGCCCTCTTTTTGAACTTTTCTGCTTCTCCTGACTTCCCTGCTTCCCCCCTACTGTTGATCATATTTCACCTGATTCATACTTCTGTGCTCTATTCTTAAGAATTGTGTATTTTATCTCTATAAATCTGTAGCCCTTATTTCCTGCAGCGCCTAACTTACAAAACTAAATTAGTGACAAAGTTGGAGCAAAAACTGTTGGAGCAAAAACAGTGTTTTAAACTTACTAGGCAAAATTACACCCCACAAGCATAATATAAAATATGCTTATTGACCATGATTCTGACTTACACAAGGACAATATTTAAAGCAGGTTAAACACTTCTTCCTTCCCTGATCATCGTTGAAGCTATACATGCTTTTCTGCTGACAGATACAAACTGTACATCATGTGAGAGGAAAAAAGCAGTGGAGAATAACTTGCTCTGGAATTCTTTTGTTACAAATCAGTTGAATCCAATGACATAATCATTTATTATTTTCTCTGTTTGTCTTTGACTCATGAGTTTTCCTGAGGTAGGACAATTAGATTATAATTAGATTATAAATAAATGGTTTCCATTATCTGTTACAATGAGTGGTCTGTTCCTGCTTTTTCTTTTTGGGGAGAGGGGGCACTTCTTCTCTGAAAAAGAGAAGAAAATATTGTCAGAAAAGCAACTACTTTTCAGCTGTTATACTGTATCCTGCCTTCAGGAATCTTAATTTACCTCCTTATAATATATAATAACAAATGCCATTTGTTGGCTATAGGTACATAAACAATATGGCATACTATTATTAATTAAAACTCAGTAATGACTGACAATCTTAACATCAGATTAATGATGACTATGTTCCCAGGAATGGACAAGCCATGACTAAAAGTCCTCTTTTCACAATAATAGTCTTACCCCAAATTAACCTAGTTTCATATTAATTTGTGGATATGGAAAATTAATTATAAGTTTTAAAACAGGCATGACATCATTCGAAAGAAACAAAAATGAAAAATCCAGTCCAAATCAGGTCCATTTAGAAAAAGAAATGGAATCAAATCCAGCTTTTTATCCAACCTTAGGGGAAAAAAATGGAATCAAATCTAACTTTTTATCCAACCTAACCTGCCACATCTTAGAGTTGCTCTTGGTGTGCTGCTCAATGACCAAAGTCATGCTTTACACTCAAAAGGGTGATTATATCTGGCACCCTGAATTGAATCTCCAATGACAAACATTTTGTTCTGCAGTTACTGTTAAACTATAGTTACAAACAGATGCAGTCAAAATAGTTAGCATTGAGGGATGATAGGAACCGTAGTTCAAACCCCTGGGAGGGGGTCCCAAGTTATCCTTCTAATCATAGTGAAAAAGAAAAGCTCTGTCTTTAGTTATCTAATGAATGTCAGGATTCTGGCAGTTACTCCAATTAAATCTTAAGCCTTGAGACACACTCCCAAAACTAAAAAAAAATTATTTGAAGTTAACATTCTATGCCCCCCTTCTTTCTGTTTCAACTATAAAATGTTATACAAAATGTTTTATGAGTTGACAATGAACTTTTCTTTCTTTCAGAGAGGAGGGAAGTTAATGAAAATGACAGATATGAATACTAGTTCTGTAAGTACAGAATAGTCCTTGATTTACAAAGTCCTCGACTTACAATTTGATAATAGTTTGAAGTTACAATGGACCAAGAAATACAGCTTTTACAACCTGTATTGGCACTTATTATGATTGTCATACCATCTCTATAGTCATGTGATCACAATCCAGGCACTTGCAGGATTGTGCAGTCATGTGATCACATTTTTTTCTGGTTTCTGGCAAAAAGCATCCAATGTTCATGGCTCCATCTCACCTATCCAAGCTTCATGAGCTGACAACCTGACATTAGCATGGGGGGGGGGGGGAGATTGGAATGTAAGAAAAGGGACCACATCTCAAACACACCAGCAACAGCCAAAGTTCCCACAACTGATCCCAACCCATTGGATTCACAACCTCTGGTAATCACAGAAAAAGAAGGGCAAGATCTATTTCACAGACAAAATCCAGGAAAAGTAGCAGGCCCAGACAAGTTAACTCCTTCTTGCTTAAAAGTCTGTGCTAATCAATTGACCCCCATCTTCACTTGAATCTTCAATAAATCACGAGAGATGTGCTATGTTCTTTCCTGCTTCAAATGCTCAACTATCATCCCAGTGCCAAAGAAGCCCTCCATCAGGGAACTGTATGACCACAGACCAGTTGCTCTAACATCAGTAGTTATGAAAATCTTTGAAAGGCTTGTGCTGTCCCATCTGAAAACTATTATGGATCCACTGTTAGATCCCATGCAATTTGCATATTGAACAAATAGAATGACAGATGATGCTGTTAATATGGTCATCCTACAACACCTTGAATCTCCAAATACCTATGCAAGAGTCCTCTTTGTAGACTTTAGTTCAGCATTCAATATCATCATTCCAGACATTCTTCTAACTAAACTAAACCAGCTAGCGGTACCTGAACACACTTGTAAATGGATCACAAGCTTCCTAACAGACAGGAAGCAGCAGGTGAAGCTAGGCAGAATCACATCTGATACCTGTACAATTAGCACAGGCCTCCCCCAAAGCGATGTAATTTCTCCACTTCTCTTCTCCCTATATACTAATGACTGCATCTCAAACAATCCATCTGTTAAAATACCGAAGTTTGCACATAATATAACAGTGATTGATCTCATTTGAGACAACAACAAATCTGCATACAGACGGGAGGTTTTACAACTTGCCTCATGATGTGACCGGAACAATCTGGAACTGAACACACTCAAACTGTAGAAATGGTGGCAAACTTTAGGAGAAACCTTCTCATACTACCACCTCTTACAATACTGGACAAGATAGTATCAACAGTAGAGACCTTTAAATTTCTAGGTTCTATCATATCTCAAGACCTAAAATGGCCACATAACATCAAAAACCTCATCAAAAAAGCACAACAAAGAATGTTCTTTCTGTGCCAGCTCAGAAAGCTCAAACTGCCCAAGAAGCTGCTGATACAGTTCTACAGAGGAAATATTGAGTCTGTCATCTGCACCTCTATAACTGTCTGGTTTGGTTCTGCAACCCAACAGGACAGACACAGACTTCAGAGAGTAATTAGAACTGCAGAAAAAAAAATTACGACCAACCTGCCTTCCATTGAGGACCTGTATAGTACACGAATCAAAAAGAGGGCTGTGAAAGTATTTACAGACCCCTCACATCCCGGATATAAACTGTTTCAATTCCTACCCTCAAAACGACGCTATGGAGAACTGCACACCAGAACAAGTAGACACAAAAACAGTTTTTTTCCTGAATGCCATCACTCTGCTAAACAAATTATTCCCTCAACAGTGTCAAACTATTTACTAAGTCTGCACTAGTATTACTACTAATCCTCCCATCCTTCCTTTCACCCATCTCCTCCCACTTATGACTGTAAGACTGTAACCTAGTTGCTTATATCCTTATAATCTGTACTGACTGTTTCCTAGTATGATTTGCTTGCTTATTGTATAAGACTATTATTAAGTGTTGTACCTTATGATTCTTGACTCTTGATGAATGTCTCTTTTCTTTTATGTGCGCTGAGAGCATATGCACGAAGACAAATTCCCTGTGTGTCCAATCACACTTGGCCAATAAAAAATTCTGTTCTGTTCTGTTCTATTCTATTCCCAATTTTAATTATGAGGACTACTTTTCCTCAACTAGCAGCCTGCTCAAATCTACTCCTTGGACGACTGCACCTTCTATCATTCTCAAGGGATAGTGGTAATGGTGGCTAGTAATGATAAGAACTGAAGGTCAACATATCTTAGACATGCCAGGTTGAAGAAGGATAATGTGTAATAGAGAAAATGTGATAGAGAAAATGACTTGTTAGCTGTATCACAGTTTGGTCTGGGTAAAAGATATTTTGTGACAATTTAATGAGAACTTGTGGGTGGTATTTGTACTGGGGATTTAAAATTCTGGGTGTGGATGTTTCAAACATTATATCCTAAGAGAATGCTTCAGAAAAATCAGGTAAGACATTGTACAAAGCAGCACAGCAGTTAAAGATTTTGTTATTGTTTTCTTTATTTAAGTCTGAGATCTCTGGTGCCAAAAAAGAAAGATGAAATAGGTGACTGATACTGAAATACTTTAACAAAATGCCCCTGATTTTCAACTGAGTTCATAGTAAAATTTGAAGGAAGCACAGATCTAAAACTGCTTTCAGTCTTTGCTTTCTACTTTCAGACAATGTGGTTTAATCCATCTTTGGATTCTTCACCTTGTCTTCTTCAAAAATGCCGTTAGTCTATATTATTTAAGGAGTCTTATTGAAGTCTTCTAAACCCAATGGCTTCAAATATAGCAACATATTCAAAGAAAAATAAAGATTACTCATCATCTAATGTTCTAATGGTTAGGAACAAATATGGTTGAGAATTTCACCAAGTGTTTCCTAGAGATGTGAGAATATTCAGTCACATAACGTAAATAAAAAATAAATATAAAATATAAAAAAATAAGAAATAGAAAAGAAAAAGAAAAGGAAGAAGTGGAAGGTGCAAAGGACTTCTTTTTTTTTTCTATTCCAATATATCTTGCAAATATGCTTTTTCCACCTATTCCCATGCTTTGAGGACTGTTGATCATGCTCTTATGTTTCCCCAATTAAGTTACTGAATTTCACTCCATGAAGACCCATCAGAAACTTCTACTGGTCCAGAAGCAGCAGGCCACT
>BLBF01000010.1:45531834-45549841 GCA_015471245.1 Laticauda colubrina | reverse complement strand
AGCAGCAGGCCACTTCCTTCCTATTCGCAGTCTTTTTTTTTTTCCTTGTAATATATCTTGCAAATATGCTTTTTCCACCAATTATTCCCATGCTTTGAGGATTGTTGATCATGCTCTTATGTTTCCCCAATTAAGTTACTGAATTTCACTCCATGAAGACCCATCAGAAACTTCTACTGGTCCAGAAGCAGCAGGCCACTTCCTTCCTATTCACAGTCTGCTATGATCTACTACTCATGCAGATCTGGACCAGCTGCCAGGTTATTTCTGAGTCAATTTAAGGCCTGGTCACCACCTTTAAAGTCCCATGCACCTGGCTTCCGGTTTAAGCTTCTTCGGCGACAGACCAACACCTCGTCTCTCCGAGGCTTCGATCCGTGCTCGCCGCTGGAGCACCCCGAGCCGGCTGGTTTCGGGGCTAAGTCACCCCATAGAGGTGGTGAAGAAGGGGGAGACTGCCTGCAGGGTTGAGGAGAGTCGCATCTCTCCTCCCCAGCTGGCCATTACTTCCTTTCCCGAAGGCGGTTGCAGCGGTGGTCAGAAATGGCCAGCAGAAAGAAGAACTTGACCGGAAAAGAATGTGCAGGAGGAAGATAAGAAGAGAAAGTTTTGGTTGACTGGGTCAAACAGCAAAAGCAACAAATAATGTACCCTGGAATTTAAACTTAACAACATTTTTTTCAAAGAAGATTTTGAAGCTGCAAAGGAGAGAGAGAAGGGAAAGGATTAGGGTTTTTTTTCTTCCCTTCCTTATACTGAAAGCTAAGAGACTTAAGCAAGAAATTGGAAAAAAAATCCACTTTGACATTAATAAGCATCTAAGCTGAAAATAAAAGTCAAAGGGATAATAAAGATTTCTGGACATTTAAAAGCTTTTAAAAGCTGGAAAGGAGAAAAAAAAGAATAGAAGGGCAGGACCTGGAAAAATGGAGGAGACTGCCTGGAATTAAGGAATGGAACTGTAATTAAAAGGAACTCACAGCGAAATTTTAACAAGATTCCTCAAAGATACATTTTAATGGAAACTTGGTAACAAAATAATATAACCCCAGGAAGAGAAAGTGGAAAAAAGAAGCAAATAGAAACAGCCTTGGATTATTTGAATTACTTGGTGACTTTTGGTTTTTTGCATCTAGATGACTAAAATTAACTGGGTGGTTGTTTAAAAGTGTTTAAAATGGTATCACTCTTTGAAGAACTGAAAATGGAACTTAAAAAATGGAAAGAAGATGCACAAGAAGGGAGAAGTTATTTTGGCTTCGTGTTTCAACTCTTAGAAATGGAGATCTGGAACTATGAGAAGCAACAAGAAATGCTTGCAGAATAAGAAGACTGGGACAAAGAAGAAGCCATTTTTAATGATCAAATAATTTTAAGGGGGGGGAAGAAACGGGGGAAAGAGAGTGATAGGTTTAAGACAAGAAAAAACAACCAAAAAGAAGGACAATTTGAAAGATAAGTATAATGTTAGAAAGCAACAGAAGAGGGGATTACAGATGAGAGAGTTAGAAGTTGAGAGACAAGGGGGTAAAAAGGGGAGGGAGAAGAAGAGGGGGAAGAAGGCAAGGAAAAGAAGTTGTAAAAGACAGAAACAAGAAATGGAGAAACAGGAAAAAGATATAAGGATTGTAACCATAAGTTTGTTTAGAGATAATGGGTGAAAATTTAATTGTAAAAGGGATTCTGCAAAGGTACATAACAATAGCATTGTTATATTACAAATAGAAATAATTTTAGAAAATATGATGATGGATAAAATATTTATTGTAATGTAGTGGGATGTTTGTTAAGAAATAAATGAATTAAAATGATTGAAAGAATTAAATGGAAACATTTTTAATTATTAGTTAATGATTTATAAAAATATAAGTAAAAAATATGGGAAAAAAAGAATTAACCATGGAAAGTTTATAAGTTGTTCCCAAGGAAGTATGATATTCAATTGAAAAGAAATGTTAAAGAGGTTAAGATTTTTATGCATATTAATGATAGAATTGAATTGGAATGGAATGTGTGTTTTATTTACATATACATATAATTTTTTCTTTTTTAAGAATATAGTGTCTATTTTAAGAATGTACCAAGCAGAATCCGATTGGAAGTTATGTATTATATTGAATGTTATAATCTTAAAGTTATACATTGAAGCTTAAATAAGAGTTTGAATGGATAAAATTAAAGGATATAAAGGCGTCATACTCTAATTAGTAACTACAGGGAAAAAATTGCTTAATAAGAAAAGATAATAAGAAATTGTAACAGGACAGACAAAAGTATAAATATAATGATTTGAATTGAGATAATTAAAATAAAGTTGAGAAAATTAAAAGAGGGGAAAAACTATCGAGAAAATATAAAATGGTAATAAGATATGGAATAGAATATAAAAATGAGCATGAAATTGAGTTTTGTGTCTGTATGAAGAAGTGATAACCTGGGACCATGCTATTTTCAAAAAAGATGTTTTATTTGTATTTTGTTTTTGTGAAAATCCAAAGAACATTTTCAAAAAAAAAAAGAGTCCCATGCACCTCAGGACCTGGGCATCTACCTTTTTGATATTGATTCTCCCATCTTACCCAGATAACCAGAGAGGTTCCCTTCCACCAGGAGATTCAGCAGAAGTGAGTCCTTTGCAGGCATTCTTAGTTGCAGCTCCCCTCCTGTGGAAGAGCCTGTCCCCCAAGGAAAGAATGGCCCCTATCTTCATAGTCTTTCAAAGTCTAGCAAAAACCTGGCTTTTCTGGAACGCCTTTCAGGACTGTCAAAAGAGTCACCAGTGTCTATTTCGGAGGAGGAGAAACATAGATAGAATGATTTGTTAGATTAAGTTAGATTCTTGTCACTGAAATTTTAATAAAGTAATGCACTTTATAATTGCTGCTATTTTAATATCTGTAAACTGTAAAGAGTTAATGAGGATTGAGATGGTAGAAAGATTTCATAAGAAATAAAATCAATAATTCCTGCATTTAAACCAGAGACAGAATGTGGGACCGTTCAAATGCTTCTTGAACTGGCATATCCATGGCCTTTATTAGTTATACCACCTGGGGTTTCTGGGAGTTTATTACAGCAATATCTGCAGGTATGTTGTCTTTCAGCATAGGGAAAACAACAGACTATATCTAAATATTAATACACCTTCTAAAACATGCAACTATAGCACAGGATAGTAGAATTCTCTGAATAGAAAACATTACATTGGTAAAATAATATTAATTAAATATATTAATGTTAAAATTATTTCTGTGAAGCTATAAAAAGTCATATGATAATTCAGTATGTAGTCCAAGACTTACAATCACAAAATTTGTGATTGAACTCAAAATTTCCATTGCAAAACATGGCACTTCATTTTATGGCCTGTTTTGTCAAGTTGTGAAGTGAATCATTGCAATTGTTAAGTAAATCATGCAATAATTAATATAGCTTCTCCCATTGACTTTTTTGTCAGAAGCTGGTTGGGAAGATTACAAATAGTGATCACATGACCCTGGGGCATTGCAATTGTCACAAATCCATGTCAATTAAGTGCCCAAATTTTGATCACATGAACAGAGGCATGCTGCAATGTGAAAAAACTGGTGATAAATCACTTTTTTTCGTGCTATTCTAACTTCAGTCACTAAACAAATAGTTGCAAGTCAAGGGCTACCTGTACAAGAAATAACATACCAGAGACAGAGAAAAAAAGATACCAAACCTACACTAATCTGTTTTAAAAATTGGGAAACGTTTTCCAGCAAATCAATAATTATAGATAAAAATATTTGTCCCCTCAATAAAAGCAATGTATATGGTTCTTCACAAAAGTAGAAATTCAAATTCATGCCCTTTAAAAGCGCAACAACATACAGGTGCAAAAAAAGTTTACCATATTTTTATCTTTGCTAATCTAAAATATTTGTTCACAGTAATAACATAACAATAATGCAGAACGCATATTTTCCCCAAATCCATCTATCCATCTATTAACAAAGACTAAAATTAGGGTCAGGTCAATCATTTGTACCTACAGTATATCTATTTTAGTATTTGGGAAACTGACTCTGAAAAAAAGCCCATATCCATGAGATATTTTGTGTTCATCTAGGCGGGTACTTATTCTTCTATTGGTCTGTCCAATGTATGTGGCCGGGCATGATGTACAGGGAATTCTGTAGGAAATCTGAAGGACCAGATTAGGAATGGTTCATCCTGGATTTGAAGGCAAATATCAATTACCCAGCTCCCTAACTTTTTTGGGTTAGTTGGCAGATTTCACTTCATCATATAGAAAAGTTAATTCAGAGAATGTCTAACAGAAACTCAATAAATTGAAAAAAACTGCCAGTAAACTGGAAAGATTCTACCAAATTAAAATGAAGGCACTTGGCAATTCACAAAAACCCAACAGAAGAATATGGACATTCATCTGCCTTCAAAGACTTTCACTGAATGATGTACAAATGAATAAGTAAGTATGGAGAAATGTCATCTGAATTCCTATTATCTACTTCCTGGAATAAACAAACACCGTAGTATGGAAATGTGAGGAACTTTACTTCACTAGATTCAGCTTAATGACTGAGGTGGGTCACCATGCTTTGTTTGGTAGTTGCTACAGTTTTAAAAGCAGGCACTTTTTTTCAAAGGCTCATCAAAGCAAAATATTCCTTCACACAGCTCTATAATTATTAGATTTTAATTTAGATTTCAGTAATGGTAGGAACTGCAAAACGACTCCACTATATTATCATTGCCTCATACATAGGCTAATTTTATTAGCTGTGAATAATTTTACAGGTTCAGTTGTAAAATATTTTAGTTGACAATGTAAATGAACGAAGATATTTTTAAAAAAAAAAAAACTTCCTTTAGCATGACTTAATCTTTAATTATTAGAATCCTGTCACTGGAATAATTGTTTACACAACCTAATCTAATCCATAGTTTGATGCAGAAAATCAGATTTACAGCATTCCAGCAAGGCTGCCCATGGCTGTCCAGCCAGCCATCTCCAGCGAGGGAGAGTTTGCCATAATATTTCACTATTGATTCCACTGCCAAGGTATTCTTACTATTTGCCTGTTTCTTCTAAAATTCAGTGGAAATCTATCAACTTGTATCTTAAATCTTACACCTAGCCCTGCCTTCCAGATAACAAATCTTTCTCTTCTGCTCTGTGATTGCTCTTCAAATATTTGAAGAATACTCTCCTGTGAATCCTTGGTCAGCCTAGGCTAATTACAGGGAATTTCTTAGTCATTAACAAACAAGCACACAATAGAAACCCTAGTCAAGGAAACTGGGGGAAGGGAAACAACTGGCAAATGCTACTGTGAATCCATAGTAGTTTACGTGCCTTGAAAACAAACTTTTGAAGATGAGGCATAGTCATCAAATGAAATTGCTAGGTGTTTTATAGTCTGACAGATCAGCAGAAGCAGTGCTCATAGTAATGGTTAAACCCTTTTTATGCTTTGGATGCATGTTATACCAGAAAAACTCCTCTAGTTCATCAGAATGAACACATTTGGGTGGATCCATTCTACAGATCCACCTAAGCTTCATTTTGAAGTGCTGAACTGATAAATGTTCCTCTGGTTATGCTGCTGAAACACAAGAGTGATTCATCTAATATTATATTCCCATAACATTCAATGACCTTATAACTCTGAAAGAAGCAATATCTTTTTTTTTCCAAAAATTTTATTGATTTTTAAAAGACAAACATATACAAACAAAACACATAACATAAAAACATAAAACATCTTTTTTGAAAGCAGCTTGATCCCGGGTTACATCTCTTCGTACAGACATAAATTCAAGTTCATGCTCACTTTTATATACTATTCCATATCTTATTACCATTTAACATTTTGTATATAGCTTCTCCCCTCTTTTCACTCTCTTAATTCTATTTTATTTATTTCATCTCAATTTAAATCATTATAGTTATATCCTTTGTCTGTCCTGTTTCAGCTGTCTATTATGTTTTCTCATTAACACAAAATTTCTCCTGTAATCACTGATTGGAGTGTGACGCCTTTATATCTTTCCCCTAAATTTAACACTTAAAATAATACATAACTTTCATTCGGATTCTGCTTAGTACATTCTAAAGCTAAACACTATATTTTAAAAAAAAGAAAAAAATTATAAATATATAATATAATTACAACAACAATCCATACCAATTGAACTCTATCCTTAAGATTAATATTCATTTAAATCTTAAACATTTTATACCTTCCTTTTCAAGTAAGTATCATGCTTCTATGGGAACACTTATAAATTTTACGTAGTTGCTTCCTCCCCCACTTCACTTATATTTTAAGACATTATGTAATTAAAATGTTCCCATTCCTTCTTAATCCAATTCTCTCATATTTCATTTCATTTATTTTGTTCAAAGGAGAAAAGATTTTCACTAAATTACATTGAATATTTTATCCCATTTTATAATCATGTTGTTCCAAATTTTCTAACATTATTTCTAATACAAATACAACAATACAGTCTCATGTATTTTTACAGCATCTCTTTTTCAGTTATATTTTCACCCATTATCTCTAAATAAGTCCTGTTTCTTTACAACTTATTTCAATCTTCATTTTCATTTCCCTCTTCTATATTCCTCTTTTCTGTTGCTTTATTATTCATAAATCTTGAACATTTTATACATTCCTTTTCAAATAGGTATCATGCTTCTATGGGAACACTTATAAATTTAGCGTAGTTACTTCCCCCCCATTTCACTTATATTTTAAAACATTATGTTCGTTAAAGATGGCTTCTTCTTCATCCCAATCTTCTGTTCTTGTAGTTTCTCATACGTAGAAATCACCATTTCTAAAAAATGAAAAACAGAGCCAAAAGATCCCTTCCCTTCTTGCTCCTCTTCGTTATATTTTATAAATTCCATTTTCAGTTCATCCACACATAATGTCATTGTAAAAAAATTTTTTAAACAACCCAAATGATTTTAATCATTCAAATAAGAATTTCCAAAAGTTCCAAAGTCACCAAACAATCCAAATACACATAGTCTATTTCATTTAACACTTTCTTCTTTTTTTTCACTTTCTCTTCCTGGGGTTGTAATTCAGTTACAAAGCTCCAATTAAAATGTGTCTTTTAGAAGTCTTGTTATGATTTTGTTCTTGTCTTTTAAATTCCAAGCAGTCTCCTCCAGCCAAATCTTAATCTTAATTCTTATCCTCTCCCTTCCCACTTACAGCATAAAAAAAAAATTTTTTTTTCCCAGTGTTCAGAAATCTTTATTGTCCCCTTGGCTATAATTTTCCAGTTTGATTACCTGCTGATGCCAAAGCGAGTTTTTCCAATTTCTCATTCATCTGCTGTCACGGTAAGGAAGGAGAGTGAGAAAAAACAAACTTTCCCTTTTTACTTTCATTCGCTGCTTCTAGATCTTCTTAGGGAATGATGTATCTTTTTCCAAAATTTCAATTTCAGGATATCTTGGATGTTGCTTCTCTTCCTGGTGAGCCAAAACTTTCACCTTTCAGCTTCCTCCTGCACATTCTTTTCCAGATGAAAGCTTCTTTGTGGCGGCCATTTCTGACTGCCGCTTTCGGAAAAGGGAGTTAAGCCAGCTGAGGAGGGGAGGTGCAACTCCCCTCGACCCCTGCTAGGTCTCCCCAGTTTTCAGCTACCTCTATGAGGTAGCTATAGCCCCGAAGCCGGTTGGCTCAGGGCACTCCAGCGGCAAGCGCAGCAGAAATTGCACACAATCGCGGATTCCTGCCGCCGCTGAGCCTTGCAAACCAGAAGTCCTGAAAGAAGCAATATCTTACACATGGCAGAAAAATCATCCACAATAATGGAATATGTATAATAAGGTTCCAGAATAGCACTGCTGTTCTCACTTTCCCCACTGTATTTATTTAAATCCAACCTTCTTGAGTTTGCCATCATTTAGTTGTATTGAGAATAAACTACAAGAATTGTGGTTTCCCATTTTCAGCAAGGAGTAACAGGCCACAGAGATCTGTTTTTAATGCTTACAGAACTGTCACTGTACGGGTAGTGCATTGGAGCAGAGGTGTTATGTTGAACAGAAGCCTAATAGGGAAAAAGAATAGTTTGAAGGTTCAATCTTCACTTCCATGGGGGAAATAGTTTGCATAATAGTTGTATCACCTAAAATACTGAATGGTGAAATCATGGCAAGTAAGAAAATGCATCTGAATCTAGATTAAAATTCCAGCAGGAGATTGCCAGATTAAAGTACATTTAAAAAGCAGGATTGGACAATCAATTGATGGGGAGGCTCTTAATAATTTGGAGGTAATGAGTGGATAGCTTGATAATACATCAATGGAACTAAATCCATCTTTTATCAGAATTTTTTTAAAAAAACAGATTGTTAGAATAAATCAAATTTTAGAGTTTATACTAGAGTTTTTGTGGGTTTCCATCTCAAAATGTCAGATCATATCAGCTTTCAAAATAAAAAAGCAATTCTGGCTTACATATGATTCTGAGATAATATACTCCTAGGTTTCAGATTAATTTTTCTGCAATTGCTTATCTGATATTTGGCACTTTTTCTTTATCCACCACTGGAAAACTAGCTTCTTCCAGGACACTTCAAACATTTTGTTCACTAAGATTCCATTTTAGTTGTGTCTAGAACCAGCCATACAGAATACTTTCACAAATATCTGTATGTAAAAGCTTCTTTAGCTGCTTGAGCTATGGGATGCTTGAATTAATTATAGAGCATTTTCTAATAAATAAGTCTACCAGTGTGGATCACATAGTAACTCCTTTAAGAGAAGTCTACAGAATGTTTGCAGGACTGCAGGGAACAAACCAATAATAAATAAAAATGGGAAGCTGCAAATACTATATGAATATTGGCACCCAACACATCTCCTTCAAAAGTGGGACGTTGGGGTGGAAATATTCCAAAGCACATAATGAAAGCCATTGTTCAAGTCACTATCACTTAAGCTACCACTTCTCAAAATATTTGTAAAGTAATTGAATGTAAATCTCACTTCCTTGATGAATAACTAGAACATAAATACTGTAAATAGACAAGTAAAGATGAGAGAAGGAGGCACTTCGTGGTATTTAATCATTTTCATTTCATTTTCATTTCAAGTAATTTTGTCATGGGGAAACTTATTTGGATACAATTTAAAACAGCCATTACTCTGTGATTGTACAAGTTGAATCCAAGTGTTTTTGGTTTTTTTTTTAAAAAACCCAAATGCAAACTCCCTACTCTTAATTTTTGTTGTTTTAAATATGTTTTCATAGGAAGCCTATATTTCAGGATTAATGGCAGGTAGATCACAGAGTGCTCCTCCATCTGACCAGATACCAAGAAAAGGGGAACGAAGGTTCACATGCCTTCCAGGGCATAGGAGGTCATGTCAAACTCTCAGGGACGAATGAAACTGACATATGACGAAGTAGCCTGAGCTAGGGACAATTATAAAGAAGAAGTTTATTTCTCCCTCCCTACCCTTCATTTGACCAAAATATCTTTGAAATATATTTAGATTGCAAAGAAAGCCTCCTTTTCAAAAAAAGCCCTTCCCCTCTCATCGATAGATTTATAGCTGGCATTTACTATGTGAATAAAATGTTACCATTGTTACCCAAACATTACATTCATATAAACAAAGACATATGGATAAATATATGCAATATCATTATACCAGAATCAACAAAGTTGTTTGGAAATTCCTTCTTCCCTCACTAGGCAGAAAATAAGTGCACAGAAATGCAACATTATTATTATTTTTCTATTACACAACTTTTTCCTTGTATTTCCCTGCAGAAACCACTGCATATACTTACTGAAAAAACATAGTGACAAATGTGTTTTTGATCTCCTGTGGCTAATCCAGGAAATGCACAGCATTTTAAAAGACAACGTCACCATGGTGAGAGGATGTGGCATCACTGTTGGTAAGGAATATACAGTACATGTTGGACATTTCACAACCATATTACTGTATTTCAATGGTATTCCTCTGTCTGATGGGAATCTGATGTGCTCATCCAAAGATAGCCAAAGAAAAAGTTTGACAACTGCTCCAAGGCGATCAATATGGCTCAAATCCAAAGCCCCAAAGGTGGGTAGCAATAGAAATTTCCAGTAGCTAAAGATAGCAACTATGACAGCCCACAACCTTTCTCAGCCTTTCATGATTCTTTGTACAAGTGAGAAGTAACAGAAGAAGCAATTTCTGAATTGACAAGATAATTTAAATAACTCTTGTATGAAGTCAGTTTTCAGTTTAGCTGACTAGTATCTTTGCCAAAAAGAGAGTTTGAAACTTCTCAGTTACATGGGCTGTTCATAGAAATAATACAAGCACAGTCAGCTAAAAAGGTTCATATACAAAATCAGTGACACAAGGACATTTTCAACAAAGTTTTGGGTTGTGTTTTTTACAATCTGGCTGGGTATTTGCATACTGTATGACCTGTAAAAGAAAGAACTATACTAAAAGGCTGGCCAATGACTAACTCTGGAAGATCACAATAGCATTAAACTTTATTTTCTTGGGCAATGACATCTCCAGAAATCAAATAGGCCAGCCTGATGAAAATAACATTGAACCAATGCCAACACAAGCCCAAGTATTTGTGTATATGCATCGTTATGCCAAATGCATATCCAAAAGGGACAGATCTTGCAGCACAGAGATGTTGTGTTACTTTCATCAAATTTCATCGGTGTGTGTGTGTGGGAATTGACTACTCACCCCCATTATCATAGTCAGAAAATAAGGGGGGGACAGGATTTTTCCTGCCTTCAAATTATTTACAAGAAATTGTGGTAAGCACCCAGAAAATCGCAAAACCAAAAGCAAGTTCAGGCAATTCAACAGGGCATAGTTAAAACAAACCTACCTTAATACTCATAATATTCATTACATTTATATTTTTATTATAAAAGTGGCCTGAAAAAGCTTGGATCTCTCTTAATGTTCTTCTACCCCTTACTTCTCGTCCTGACCTCAGGTATTTGCGAGTAGGTTGACCTCTTCTTCTCTATGACAGGCCCTCAAATCCTGGAAGACAGTTATCATATCACCCCCTAGTCCTTCTATTTGTTAGACGGACATACCTAATTCCCTGAATTGTTCATCCTATGGTTTAGCCTCCAGAACCCTTTGATGCTCTTGTCTGCACTCTTCTCTGCACCAGATACCACCTATTCTGTATCTGTGCATTTGATTTTTCTTGCCTATATATAGGACCTTACTTTTCTCATCACTGAATTGCATTTTGTTGGAATATAAATGCACATGAGTATGCTCACTCAAGACCCTTCTGAATTTTGAGTTTATCATCTAAAAGGTTGGTTATTCCGCCAGCTTGGTGTCATCTACTAAACTGATGAGTTCCCCTTCTAGTTCTGGATAATTTATGAAGATGTTGAAGAGTATGAGCCTAAGACAAAACCCCACTACATGCTTTCTTCCATGTAAATGTGGATTATTAGGTTAGTAAAGGACAGTATTTGTTTTAAGTAGAACATATAGAAGGTAGGCCCCAAGAATTAGAAGTGCTTTCCTACTCATTATTATTCTCCCTCACCCAGGCTTATTCATGAGACCTTAAATGAGCTCTAATACCTGAACTGCAGGTTCCAATTCTTTCATTCTGTGAAGTACATCCATATTTATGAACATAATCATATGAATTACTATTCCTATAACTTCGTGTCATGGTCAGCTGTCTAGGATTTGTGAAAGTTTAACCCACTGGGTTGAATTAGAGGATTTAATAGATTGTGATGTGGTTATATAACAAGGTATTTCAGCACTGTTAACTACTTAAGAATTTTTAAATGAAGTTATCTAATTACTCTAATCCACATTCATTTAGAGTTTTGAAGCAGGACTAAGAAGAATAAGGTTCAATCCAAACTCAGCTATGAAATACATAACTTCATTTTGGGCAGGACCACTCTTACCTAACTGATTCATAAGGCTGTTTATAACATATTGGAGAAAGGGAAGAATCATGAATACTCCTTTAAATTGTTGGAAGACAAAAAAAGTAAATGTAAACAAATGTTACATTTAAGTAAATTTAAAGAAGTCTACTAAAAACACCCCTCTGGATTCTACATAGACAACACAAACTTTGTATAAAAAATAATGGATACAAGTTTGACATCAGGATTCAAAACAAGGTCAAAGTAATGCCAAAACATTTCAACCTCCCAGGCCACTGTTTTGCAAATTTCAAAATAATTAGTTTAGGGGGAAAGGAGATTTGAAAACCATTGAGCAAGAGACTGCTGAACTTTATCTCAAAATGTCTCAACAAACACAATAAGTTTTTAACACATTACAATTGTTAATTGATAAGGTACTTCTAATCTGGACCATATGCAACCTGTATTTGCATAACCAACCTGCCTCCTCCCTCCCTCCCACCCACCCCAATTTAGATGCTGTATCAGTCAAGCCATTCTCTACATCTTGTGAAATCAGCTACAGCCCATGGAAGCTTATGCCTTTCGATCAGATTCCTCCTGATGATGTATCACCATAATTTAACACAGCTCTCCTACATTTTAATGCATTTGGATTTTTATTTATTTATTTACTTCTTCACAAGAAAATGCCAAATAAATTATCAGTTAATAAAAGTTATGCCTAGTCAGGCTCAGTCTAGCCAAGGTTAATATTTTGAGAGTTCACTGATTTTCAGTAAAAATTAAACCGACATTTAATATATCCAGTGAAATCAGTGGGACGAAATAAAGGTGTTTTGTCACAAAAGTGATATTTAGTGGTCTTTTTTCCATTCCTCTTTGTAATTAAAGTCAAAGAACCAAAACAGCTTTCCCAGAAGTCAACCCTTTTAACCTAATTATACCATAATGATTAAAATTAATCATCAAAGATTAATTAACTAAAGGTTTAATTGGTTCAATGTTATAGTGACCACTGAAGAAAGACAAAAGCCAAATAAAGTCCAGAAAAATGTATATGGGTACAAAGATGACTAAATAGGAAAATCACAAGTGCTCTCTCAGTCTTTCCAGCTATTTTGAATAGCTAGTAGGTTATACTGTGATTATGATATTCCACAGACATTGGGAGACATGAGTTCAATCAGGAATTATTGCTGGAGAAAAATATGGTAGAGAGAGAGAAAAGGTAGAGAGAGCCACAAAAGGTAGAACACAAATGTAACAAAGAAAATAATAAATTTCAGTTTGATTTGTCAGAATTTCTGACAATCCAACAATTAAATATAAATATAATTGCTGGCATTAATAACATATCTATGGATGTTCATTGACTGACTTTGGGCAAACACTATAACTCCATCAACTCTACATTGTCCAATCATTCTTATGGGAGAAAAATGAAAGGAGTATTGTGTCTGAACTCTGGAACACCTGGAGAAATTGTAGGATAAAAACTTTAGAAATAAACCTTAACAAACAGCAATCAATTTAAATGAGCTAAGCAAATTGATGCTATGAGCCAGATAGAATTCAGCTCCACAGACAAGCTGATGCTTGCATGACTGATAATATTATAATGATATTATAGAATAATAAAACTTTTCCTGCCAGATGGCACTCCAGGTGTGTTTTAACAAACACAGTAAAATAAAACCATTTTAACAATGTGGCAATAATTATTTAAAAAGAAAGGAAATCCAGAAATATTGAAACATGACATTAAAAAACTACTAACTGTATTGAAAAGTTCTGGTCACTGTTTAGGGCATTTCTCTGTATACTTTCCTTTTCCTTTTAATTTATATTTTTACTGCGTTCTAGGTTGTCTACAGCAAGGTCACCAAGCTTTTGGACCTCAGGGACCACCAAATTCATAATTTAAAATCCTGCATACCACAAACCCTGGGAAAATCCCAAAAAAAGTCTGCAGGAAAATTCCCCACCGCATTTTCCTACTGATCAATCATTGTTTATTTGAGATCATAGGATACTGTCTCCAGTTCTGTTCTCGGGGGGGGGGGGGGGGGGCGGTGAGAGAGAGAGAGACTTTTGGTTTCATGCAAGGAAAGCAACAGAAACAGCAGAAATCTTTCTTTCTCTCCCCCATACTCCACCAGAAATGAGTCTTTGTGAGACTTGTCATGCCTCTTGGAACAGAAAGCCTTGCAGGGTTCTCATTTCTGGTGAAGTTTGGGGGAGAAAAAGAAAGACTTTTGCTGTTTTCCTTGCGTGCAGCCAAAAGAAGAAGAAAGAAGCAGAAAAAAGCAGCTGGGTGGCCAGGCCAGGCGCATGGGGTGAGTGGGGCAAGTTCCCCCCCTTCTTCCTTTCCCCCCTCCGCTCACTACCTCATATTGTTTGCAATGCAAGCGATGCAAATCTGGTGTTCTCAGGGGCCATGTGGGTGGTACAGCCTTGTGTTCCCGCACAGCCTGGATTAATTGCTTTGGGGGGTACTTTGGGGGTGGACCACCATTTCTCTATGGACCACCAAAACTTTCTTCTGGACTACCAGTGGTCCCCAGCTCACTGGTTGGCGACCACTGGTTTAGAGTTTCAGAGTTGCAGGCACATGACAAAAATGTAAATTAAATAAAGACTCTACCTTACAAGTATTTCGAAAAGATACGAGGGATTGGTTTCCAGAAACCTTTCATGTAAGTAAGTCTCTGAAAGTCACAATATGCAGATAGAGCAAAAGGTAGGTGTTTAAAAATGTATTATATGACAAGGGGAAAGAGGAGGAACCATCATGTAACTATGAATTCTTTTTGTTTCTGTTTAAATTAATTCTAGAAGCATCACTGAAGTGCTATTTGTTTCTCCTGAATACAGACCTTAAGTTACCTTAGAAGGCAAGACAATCAAGGGAACTCATTTGTGTAGCAAAAATAAATGTAACATAATGTTCCTTCAAAAATATCTCTCCTAAGATTGCACTGTTCCCCATTTAGCTTTCACAATATAAAGTGAAGGTCAACATTTACTATCACTTCCCATGATGTTTTTCCAGCGATATCAACAAGGCAAACCAAACTGATGGACAGGTTTTAGCTATAGAAACTGAAGAATTTAAAACAGGATTCTGTATATCCCACTAGTGATGCTTAACAAGTATATGTATGAGACTTAGACATCAGCCTCTCTCCTCCAGTAGTTCTTTTTCCCACATATATGCCAGCATGTACACGGAGATGACTTGCCCTTGACTACTGGGTCTTACATCATGTTTTCTGAGAGAAAAGAGAAGTGAAAACTTTCCAACTTATTTCCTGACAGCCTAATTGTTTTTTTAAAAAGGAATATGGATGTATTTACTCTGGGATATTACTTTCAGAACTGCCCTAATTCACCTCTTCTTACTTAGCAGATGGAGCAGAGCAGTGTATAGAAAAATGAATGTGCTGCTGCTGACATTTAACAGAGACAAAATCCTGATAACAATGTTTGTACATAGGGATGATTAAACAGGAAAATCAAGATTGCTCTTTCATTCTTTCCCAATGCTCAGAGCTGTAATTTCATTTGACTTGACAGAGTGTCAGGCAAGCACGTCTTCCTTTTAACCTATTTCAAACTAAAACATTTTAACCTCTGTTCATCTAGATCTGTTAATCCCACAGGGGAAATGAGACAAAGCCCATAGCAGGCAATCGGCACTGAGCTGGGAATGTTCAGGTCACTTCCCTGCCAGAGGCAAGAGGATCTACAAAGTCCATGGACCAAACTGTAGCAGAGTTAGTCATAAAGGGGTAAATAAGTGGTTTAGTGAAGCTTCATGAAAAAAACAGGGACATCCATGAATTGATAACCAATGTGCATACCATGAAAAGAATATAGTGCAATGAATGGCATGCTATCATTTGGAAATATATTTGAAAGAGGTCACAATTTACCTTTCTTCTTATTTATAAAATGTGACATTTTTGTGACAAGCAACTTGCCATCTATTTTTTGCAGTTTCTAATCATAGTTATATTAACAGTGCAATGTCTCAGGATTCTCTTTCACATTCCTTCCAGCAGCCTTCTTCCAAATTGCTGCCCTTCTGATATGTCCTTCAAGGTCTGTAGGGGGTGTGCATAAGCGTACCAATGTGCCTACTGTCCTATTGTTTCTTTTTATTTTTCTTATATGTATCCATTTCATGTATTCATAACTATGTTTATACTTATGCCTGTTATCTTATAATCGCTTGACAAAATAAAATAAATAAATAAATAAATAAAATACGTCTGAATTACAATTCCCATCACCCTGGCCAGTCATTAACATGTCAATTGGAATGATAAGAATTAAGGTCCAATCTATTGGGGGGGGGGGGTAAGTGTCTTCTAATTTATAGATTTGATTCCCAGATCCTGAAAACTGCTAACAAAGTTAACTATTAACAAAGATCAGTGGCTTTATATTTATAGCACTTGTATATGTTCTTGTTCTCATAAATCTTCAGCAATTACCTAGCCTATTCTATTATAGAAAGAGAGTTACGTTACTGTAGCCAACAGAAGTCTGCTAGCTCTTTTTCCAATCAATAAATTTTATTAAAATGCAGACGCTTTCATTAATTATTGCTCAGTTCATCAGATGCACCAATTGTTCATGGGCTAGTAATGAATTGTCATGGTTTGGCACTGATTGATTGATTATCAATCTCTGCTATTCATCTGTTCTTATCTTGGGTGATAGAAAAATATACTGACATGAATTTGGCTGTTCCCCATTTTCCTGCCTTATAATACTGAACCAATGTCAAATGCTGCTGTGCTGATTATGCACGTGCAATATGTTAAAGACACAATAGTTGGTAAAATTTAACAGATTTTACACACATTATAGCTGTTGGGAGTGGGAGGGGGGATAGAGATATTAATAGGATTGACTTAAGCCTATCACACTCATGCATTAGATATAGGATAAAGGCAAATCATTGAAACATAGCCAAAATGTTATCAGCACCCAATTAAAGCACCAAACTTAACCAAGATGATTTGTCCAGTATTTCACTTTGGTTTTTTAAAATGCTTGTTTAGTACCTATGTTTCAGAAGGAAATACTTTTAATCTAACTACTTAATTGCTCTTTCTTTTTAAATGATTATGTGGCATCAAATGGTTGTCTTAGTAACTACACAGATATAGCACTTTTTTTTCATGATAAGTTATACCTAACCCGGTCTTTCAGGTCATCCAATGGAGCACCTATTGCTCCTGTAGCTGAGCCTCTCCACCTTGCTACTTGTTCTTTATGACTGTTTTATTCAATTGCAAGTCAGCAAAACTTCACAGTGTGCTTCCTGATAGAGAGGAGATAGCATTGTGATACAAAAAGACTGCTTTCTCCAAAATAGTGTTGAAGAAGGGAAAGAGCTCACAGGAGCAAAGTTGGTCTGAATCACAACTCTTAGTACAGTAGTAATTTAATCAGCTATCAAAACGCATGATATAAGAGGAGATGACCAATTTTTGTCAGGTGAAGCATTTGTGGCAACTTGTAAAGAGTAGAATAATGTGGGTGCATGGTGCATCTGTATGTGAAATGCTATCTGTAGAAATTGTATAACATTTTTCCCTACAGGCACTGACTTCCTTTGAAAAATGCATCAGTATAAAACCATGCTGAATCATGTTGATGAGCAAAAGCGAACCACAAGCAGACAGTCACCTCAGAGGGATTGACCCAAGGCCAACCTCAAACAATACTGAACAAGAATGGACCTGCCTCCACTATCAAAAGCTGCAGTCTCCTTATACTGTGTGTGTGTTCGGCAGAATCTCATCTGCCATCATCAAGCTTCTGTATTGTGTTCGAACAGTACAGAACACAATACAGAACACAACACAGACAAACACAATACAGAAGCCTGATGATGGCAGATGAGATTCTGCTGAAACGTTGCTACAACTTTAACAGAACTACAATGACGTGGGATAATACCCGAAGGAAGCTAAACAGCACACATGTAAGTACCCGCGAAAACCTAAGAAAACAAATATATATATATATATATATATATATATATATATATATATATATATATGTTTT
>BLBF01000010.1:45486624-45526834 GCA_015471245.1 Laticauda colubrina | reverse complement strand
GCTGTGAGACCCTGACCCACATACAAACTCAATACAGAAGCCTGATGATGGCAGATGAGATTCTGCTGAAACGTTGCTACAACTTTCAGAGCACTACAATGACATGGGATAATACCCGAAGGAAGCTGAACAGCACATACATACATACATACATACATACATACATACATACATACATTCAATCTGTCTTACTGGCTTATAAATGTGTAAATAAACTTTCCCCACAAACCTGCCTGGGAACAAGACTTCAAAGGTTGTGATGACTAAGATGTTAATGCAGCACCGTAACAAGCAGTGACTTGGAGAATGTAGCCAAGATGCTAAAGCTGTTTTGTTCTGGATGGGATATGTCATTCTTGACATGCAAAAAGAAAAATAATATCTGGACTTTTGAAAATGTAATGCCATAAGCCATGAAAAAACTACTGCCTATGGCTCCAGCCTTATCCAGCATTAAAGATACTAGATGTGTTGGACTATAGCTCCAACTAGGCAGCATTGCCAATTATTGCGCTTGGAAGATTGAAATGCTGGAATACAAAGGTTTTAGAATATATGGACTATAAGAAACAACTTTAGCAACACTCCCTTGAGTAAAATCACAAACGTCACATTTTTTTTAAGCCCGGAAAAAACAGGAGCTTGAAAACTAGGAAGAAAATAAACATGGGGACTCACCCACTAAGGAGTTAGACATTGCAACAACCACTCAATATAGATTTGTAATAAGGTTTGTCCTTTAACACACACATGTCCCAGCATACAGTAGTGCTGCCAACTTTTCTGTTTCTTTTCATATAAGCCAATATTAGAGACTGGAAATACATTGGAACTTGATATGATACATTGGAACTTGATATGATACATTGGAACTTGAAATGATACAAGTGATACAAATACAACGATACAATGATACAAATACAATGCTACAGATACACCTCATACAAAGAGAAACCAAAGTGCACTTCAAGGAGAATTCACATTAGCTTAGACATGAAGAACCTCAGTTCCACAACTTATAAATTACTCAAATGAAACTTCAATTCCTGTCCAGCATTAATACTATTATTCATTTCAAGGTTTGCTACCAATAAAAACATATTGGATGTTTGTGCACTTCAAGCACATGAATCTAGGATACAAAGAGTAATGATACTTTGGACATCTATCTAGTAAGGGAGAAAGAGCAAAATTTTAAATAACTCTCCTGATTCCTATGGTAAATCTTTGTTTAACAGAGCATTCTATTTGGACAGGCAAATGATGAAATACAACTGGAGTTTGTAGTCTTCGGTGTATTTTCTTCTCAATATTAAAAATATGAATATATATTGATTCATTTAACCCATATTTGTGCAGCTTTCTTACAAAGAGAGAAGATGCATTTCTTTGGAATTCCATGTGACATGCAATTCACTATAAGCTTTAGCACAGTGAATTTCCTTCAGTACATCTTTCTGTAGTATATATTCCATATAATTCCATAGACTGTGGTTCTGAGGAAACAGCAAAGGTATTTGTGACAAAAATAATGAACTGTTCTAATCAAGCCACCAAAAATCAGAATTTCTACTCTATAACTATTCACGTGTATATCTTATAAACAGTATCCTGATGCCTTGCTCTAGGTTAAAATGAATTGCTCTAGGTGAAAATTAAACTTGCTGTTTAACCTGTTGTGTGAACTTAGCAAGTATATTTATTTTGTATATCAGTGGATTGTGTAAAGACTAGCAGTTGGTTTAATTCAGTAAACATTATTCATTTGGCTTTGGATTTGTACGCTGTACAAATAAAATTATAATGATTTCTCATTCTAAAACAAGAAAATGTATTTTTAAAAAAGCTCTCAGAATTGTACAGCACTGGGGCATTCTATTAACTTCATAATGACCCTTGCTACATAATGTGGAGTGACAATGCTGTCATTTTGATCGAGTTCTTCTTCAAATAAAAACAAGAGAGTAGAATGTGTGTATTTTTCCCATTCATTAGAATTAATTTTGAATCCATGTAATGGTAGTTTATATAATACTTTTAAGTATGTCATAGACTATGTTTACATTTTTTCAAAAAACGGGCAAGATGCACATGTTTTTGTAAAACTCACTTTTTACTTTTATTTAAAGAGACATCTACATGTACACATCAACTCTATGTCACTTTCCTAGGAAAAAGTCCTATTTTGCTTTATCTTTTTTTCCCCAGACCAATGCTTTAAACTAGATCAAAATTAAGATAAATATATTTAAATCATTCCTTATATGCAAGCTTTTTCTGATTAGCATCTCCACCCTTAGTTAAAAAATTGCTAATCCCAAATCTCTTATTTTTCTTTTTAAAGCAGAAAAATTAAAAATTAGAATAAAAGTAGCATTTAAAAAGTCATATTTCAGAAATGCCATGAACATAAAACATTGAGACTTCTCTCCTGAGTAACATCGAGAGACAATTTTGTCTCAAAGGGTTTAGAAATACAAAACAAAAACTGCAACAAAAGAGTATATTTCAGCTTTTAACTAAAATAGGTCAGCAAACCAGGAAAAATATTGAAAACTTCACAGATTTTATATTAATACCTAGTTACCCCAAAATCTTAAGAGCTAAGAAATTCAGCAAGATTATACTAGTCAGGAAAATATTTGATCCCCAAACCAGTAGCTGTATCTTAAAGCCACAATAGCGTATACTATAAAGAATGCTAAAACACTTGGCAAAACGAAGAATATGGAAATATACATACTCAGCTTGATGAGTTATTGGAATATCAGCTGTATTTGAATAAACAAAGTAATTTAGTAAACTTTCTGGTTGAAACAGGTATGCCAGTCCCTCCTAATTAATTATCTCTGGGCTACTAAAAGCCTGTATAAAATTGCTTTAGGATCTGCTTACAAACTTAGGAAGAACCTCATAAACCATATTTCTGCTTTGCATTTTCAAAGGGAATCTCCATAGTTCACTACAGAAATATCCAAAACAAAAATATTCCATTCTAGTGTACATGAAAGACTGCAGGTAGATGTGTGTGCAAAATCCACACACACATACAAACACATCTATTTTCCTTCAAATTATTCAGTATGAGCATTGAAAGTCTGAACCCAGGTTCAGACATTATGCTAAGGAATAATAAGATTTCCTTTTTTATAATTTAATGCAATGTGTAAGTACATTGTGTTCCATAATCTTGGCTTAAGGCTATCTCCAAGATACCATTATAAACATCTTCACAATTCTGCTAGTTTATTTGTCTGCTATTACCTACCTGCAATGCAATGAGTAGATATGTTTAGTCACTCAAGATTTCCAGTGGCTGAAAATGTTAGAAACCTTAATCAGAATGAAATAATATTTATCAATATTTAAGACTCAATTTGACTTATATTTGGCAACTTCAAAAATGGGATTCCATAAAAGTGAAGCAGGTTTTGCAGTATACAAGATGTGACATACAGAAACTAATTTCTGGCATGCTTGGTTCTATGAAGCAGGCAGGCCTTTTCAAAAGGAAGGAATAACAAAAGCATCTCTTTCATGCATGAAGGGGCCTCAACTAAAATATAATTCAATTTTTGGAAATTTAACATATTTTGTTTTATTTTCCAGTTGTTTTTGTTTTGGTAGTGGTTAATTGTTGGTTTTGTTTTTTATTTTTTTGCATTCGGGGAAAAAAAGAATTATTTCACGATTTCTTGATTACTAGGCTACTGACTTCAATAGCTTCCAAGCCCCAATATAATAAATTGTACACAGGTAGTCCTCATTTAACAATAGGTCATTTAATGATCGTTTAAAATTATCAGAGCTCCCCCCCAAAAGCTATTTATGAGTCAGTTTCTGAGTTCCAATTGCTGTATGCAGACACCCGATGGTCATATGACTCATTTAGGGCACTTGGCAACTGACTCACTGCTCCTATAGGAATACATAGATTTACTTAATGACCACAGCATTTAATGATTACTGCAGTCAATTAATGACTGTGGCACTGGCTGAATGACCACTGCAAAAGAAATAATAAAACTGGGTCTGATCATGTGGATGCCACAACTTAGGACTGTCATGACTTATGATAGAAATTTCAGGCTCCATTATGGTCAAAAGTGGAAGAGTACCTATAGGAATAAAAAAATGGAGAGGAATGATTAAATACATATACTGTCCCAGGCTCAAGAGTTATAAAAATGTGCTGCTACAAAACACAGAAAAATAGATCAAGAATGAGTGATATTGTGCTCACTGAAATGGGCTTACTCCCTAATTAGGTTACCCAAGACTTTAATTTCAACTTCCTATTAGGTAACTATAATAAAAAATCCACACAAAAGAAGGTCTAAACTTTATTTTCAACAACTCCATTTTGTTGGTTCCTTAAGGTCCTGTCACACTGCCCAACGGATGCAAAACGTGAGTAAAAAAGACACAACGGACGAGGAAAATGTTCCATCCATTGTTATCCGCTCTCAAAAGGGGCAAAAATTTGCATAACCAGAGTGGATAACACGGAAAGGAACGGATGCAGGGAAGATGCAGAGCGGATGGAAAGCGGATGCGGAACAGAAGCCCAGCGGATGGAAGCGGATGAGAGCGGATGGCACATCCGCTAGGCTTCCAGGGGGCCTCAGAAAAGCAGACGCGGAACGGATACAGCGGATGCACAGCGAATGCACAGAGGATGAAGCGGATGCAGAGCGGAAGCCTAGCGGAAGCCTAACAGATGCCTAGCGTTAATTGCGCATGCGGGGAGGATGCATTGCGTAAGCCCCGCGGATATAAGGGAAGTAGCTCGGAGCAGGTCACCATTCAGAGGAAAGACCTGCTGCCAGATGGATTGACAGCCTTGCCTGCCCTGTCTGCATGCCTGCCTGCAAGCCTTGCTGCCAGCCTCCCTGCCAGCCTTGCTGTCTGCCTGCCTGCCTTGCTGCCAGCCAGTCTGCCTGCCAGCCTTGGTGCTTGCCTGCCTCCCAGCCTTGGTGCCTGCCTTCCTGCCAGCCTTGGTTCCTGCCTTCCTGCCAGCCTTGGTTCACGCCTTCCTGCCAGCCTTGGTGCCTGCCTGCCTGCCTGCCAGCCTTCTGCCAGCCTTCCTGCCTGCCTGCCAGCCAGCCTTGGTTCCTGCCAGCCTTGGTTCCTGCCAGCCTCCCTGCCAGCCAGCAAACCCACAACCATGGGGAAGAACAGAAAGCCTCAGCCATCTGCTGCCAGCCCTGGCAAGAGGGACAGGGCCACCATCCCACCCCCTGGCCCTCACTCTGGTTCTGCTGGGGCTTCTGTAGCACGGGCTCGCTCTTCTGGGGCTGGAGCTTCTGCTGCTTCTGCTTCTGGAGGAGCTGATGATGCGGGGGATCAGACAAGCACTTCAGCACCAGCCACCTCCACAGCACCTGGACCCTTCACCCCTGAGACTGAACGACCAAGAGGAGTGCCAGAGACTCATTTTTGTTTTATAGCTTGTTGTTAATAAAGTCTATCTTTGATTCACACACTTGCTTCATTTCTTTTTTTTTAATAAAGTCTTGGTGGAAACTTTTAGAAATGGTTTAAGCCTTTGCAGGCTTGAGGGATGGGTTAAGATAGCAGTGGGATGGGCAGGGATACCTGTGGGATGTGTAATAGCTGTGGGATGGGTAAGGATAGCAGTGGGATGGGCAGGGATACCTTTGGGATAGGTAATAGCTGTAGGATAGATAAACCTCCAGTGCAAGCACAGTGGGACTGGATGGTCCACCCTCCCAAGTGCCACACCTATGGCCCTTTATTATCAATAATAATGTAATCAATCATCCAAACATGTCAACATAAACACAACTCTTTATTAAACGCCCTGTTCATTGTAGGCCCACCCAACATACATGGCACAATCTCATCAGTGTGATGAGACAGGCTGAAGGAAGCATCCATTAATCATCTATCATCCTGTCTTGCCACTCCACTGCTCCAGCTGGGGAGTTGCACCAGTGTCTCAGGAGGTTGCGCTGCTTCTTCCCTTCATGTGAGGCTCTGTTGGGGCCTTGCACATCCTCAGTGTCTATCAGGTTTTGCCCTTGCCTCCATTCCCCAGGCTCCATGTTCCCATTGCCTTTTTGGAGGTCCACGAGCCTGTTCTACAAGACTGGGTAGCGGGTGCGCATGAGATTGTGCAGGATGCAGCAAGCTTCCATGATCCTCCTCACGGTCTCTGGGCGATGCTGCATGGTGGTGAGAAGTACCTGGAACCTGTTGGCCAGGATGCCAAAGGCGTTCTCCACCACCCCCCTTGCTCTGGACAGCCTGTAGTTGAAGATCCTCTCTTCACGGGTGAGGTATTTGGAGGTGTAGGGCTTCATGAGGTAGGTTGTGAGGGAGAAGGCGTCATCCCCCATGATGAAGTAGGGCACATCTTGTGTGTCATTGGGCAGGGGGTCTGGATCTGGGAAGCCCACGATGAGGTTGCATTCCAGCCCCTCCTTGAGGTCACTGGCATTGTATACCTGGGCATTTGAAGATAAGCCGTTGCCTGAAGCATCGATGTACATGAACTTGTAGTCAGCATCAACCATGGCGAAGAGGATGATGCTGAAGAAGCCCTTGTAGTTGAAATAAGTGGACCCCGACTTGGCTGGAGCTTTGCAGGCCACGTGCTTGCCATCAATGGCTCCAACGGTGTGGGGGAAGTTCCACCTCTGATACCACTGCTCTGCAACTTTCTTCCATCCTGCTTCAGTGGTGGGGCACTGGAGGAGCTCCTCCATGTATTCTTCAATGATGGCCTGCACCACTTCTCTGACCACAATGCTGATGGTGTTGTGTGGCACCCTCCAGCCGTACTACATGCTCATGTACGTGGTCCCTGAGGCCAGGTGGCACAGAGTGAGTGCCACCTTGAGCCCAGGTTCCAGGCTGGGCCGGAAGTTGGTGCTCTGCTTGGTCAACCTGGGTGTCAGCCACTGCACAACTTCGTCAAACATGGCTGGAGGCATCCTCATAAAGTTCTGGAATGTCCGAGTGTCTTCATTCCTGAGCTCCACCATCAGCTTGTTGTACAGTCCGTATTCTGCTCTTCTGGCGATCCATCTTCGGACCCAGACGCTTCTTGGCCGCCTCCTTTTCTTCCCATAGTAGAGTTCACAGAGCCTGTAGATGGCTTCGCACTGTTGCAGAAGGATGGTGGCTGCCAAAAGGACTTTGTTACGATCCACGGTGGACATGACTGGATGCTATGGAAGAGGAAGAGTCAGATGAAGGCTGCAGAGGTCTGCAGAGCTGGTCTGCTGGTCTGAAAGTGAGATCCAGGTGAGTTGCTCCCCCTTTTTATAGGCAGTATAGGTTTTCCCCTAGGTGTCCCTTTGCATCCTCTAGGCATCCTCTAGACATCCTTAATATCCAAGATAGGTCCCCTCTGCGAACGGTTTTTCCATTTTAAATGCTTTGTTTCCGTTCTGCATCCGCTAGGCATCCGTTCTGCATCCGTTCCGTGTCCGTTCTGCTTCCTCCCTGCGTCCGTTTACCGCTGGAGCAGATGGAGTTGCGCAGATGCGCAGCGGATGCCTTGCGGATATAGCGGATGCGTAACGGATGCAGAACGGATGCCTAGTGGATGCAGAACAGATGCATTGGATACATTTTCTGCTCAAAAGTTTTGAGCAGCTCAAAACTTTCTGAGCGGATGAAACGTCAATAAACGGATGCTGGACGGATAGAGAAGAAGCAAAATGGAGGCAGTGAGTACAGAACGGATGCATCGCATTAATCAACAGATATCAAGTGTTTTTCTCCGTTTTACATCCTCTTTCCATCCGTTGGTGCAGTGTGACAGGGGCTTTAATACAGTATTTATGAAAGCCACACAAGGACCACGTTACAAGCTTCAGTTGCATGAATACCGACATAGCTGAAGTTTTGACATCTTAGAAAATATGACAGCAGTTAGATTGTTTTGACAGAACTAATGTAGATATAAGTGGTGACTGATATTTTTTTCTAGGAGAAGAAACAAAAATTTTTTTGTTGCTTCAAGGGCCACAAAGATTTTTAAATACAAAAACAGAAGAGCAGGTCTCATTTAAGGAACTATATCTCAACATTTGGTGTGTGTGTGTGTGTGTGTGTGTGTGTGTGTGTGTGACGAACACAATACAGAAGCCTGATGATGGCAGATGAGATTCTGCCAAAACATTGCTACAACTTTAAAAGCACAACTATAATGACGTGGGAATACATACACACACACACACACACACACACACACACACTTATATATATAGAATATAAAACCAAATGTCTTCTTTCAATCTAAATTACCTACATGCTACAGGCTGCCTGAAATAAAGCAATTGTAGACATGGACTTTTTAATTGTTTTCCCTCTATTGGGTCAATGATTTTCTGTTGAAAAGCAGAGTTATAAGGCACATTTTGTACTAAAAAAGGGAAATACGCATTTACGATGTAGAAGGATACACATTTGTGTAAGACTGCATTCCTTTGCATACTTATCTGGGAGAAAGGCTTATTGAATATAGTATGGCCGATTTCTGAGCAGACGTATAAGATTTCGCTGTTTCAGCTTAACCAAGCTGTGTACAATTGTATTTTTATAACCTGAGAACAAATTCCACACAGCAAGATAAAATTCAATATTACAAAGATAATTGTACAACAAATAAACTATAGACATAAACTGTTCTCATACCGTCTGCCAATTTCATCTCATTTTCTTTGTACTCTCAATCTAGGTCACTAATTAAACTTACTTTAATTTGGAATCAGATCCAAGACTGAAAGAGTATTTTAGCATGCCTGTTCAACCTGGATATTTCTCCTACTTTAACAGCAAGCAAGACTGTGGCAGTTTACTTTATCATAAGAATTAGTTGCTGGATATGATCCAGCAGCAGTTTAATATCTTATTGTCATCATGTGGATGTTACTTCATGGAAAACTTCTTTACCAGCCAGCTTGAAGCCTACTTTGTGTGAATCTGTCACGCAAAAATTCAACGTAAACAAAAACAAAAAAATCAATGAACCACTTTGCTTAGCAGGTGAAAAGCTGACATAAAACATATTTAATCTAGCAAATCTAAGCTTTAGAATTGTCTGCTTCCAGTGATGTATGCACACCCTGTGTCACTGACCTTGGGAGAGACCACTCCCATCCAATTGGTTTCCACTGTAGAAGTTCTTTGTTTTCTTTGTCTGACTTTTTGAAGGTTTTCCCTGATCTCTTTTGTAGTTCTTATCACTGTTCTCTCCAGGCACCAAAATGATTTTAACAATACTTCCCTCCAGATGGGAATTCTCTAAATCAGAAGCTAAAGTACTTTAGGAAATCCCTTTCCATAGACAAAACACTTTCCAAAGCAAGATTCTAAGCCTTTTGTCCTGAACAAAGTATTTCTGATTTGTAATGGAAGGGGGGGAGTGTTGTGTTGAGGCAAATGTAGCCCACTAAAGCTAGCAGTTCAGCCACATCCCAAACCAACAAATAAACAAAAGTTGCACAACCAGCCATTACTGCTTGTTCACTAAACTTTTATTCTCTCAAACTCACAGGGAGTTCAAATTTCAAAAACTAGACTCAATGCCATACAGTATTGATAGGAATTAAGAAGATAACAGCAAGAGACATAAATCATAAAGTAATCCAGCATGAAACTTTGCATGCTCTGCCTCAAAGATTTAATTCTCATTTCAATAGATTTTAACCATGTGTTATTGAGCAGAAGACTGCTTTCATCCTTCAGTTTTACAAAGACTTTTTTTGAATTTTCCATATCTATATATCTATGTCTGTAATCTTAGGCATATTTGCTTTGGACTAAGCCTTAGCATTTTCTTTTGAATGAAGAACATTTTTTTTGAAAGAATAAGAACATGAATGTGCTGCAAACATTTTTCTGTTGGCTTCTGAGAGTTCAAGAAAATAATTCCTCCAAAGAGAAAAGTACTGATTACTAAAGAAGTCAAAGTGCTCCCCTGAAAGTAGAAGAAATAATCAGGTCAGTATGCACTCTTCCAAAAAGATGCAATGCTAGGCCAAATGGGGTCAAGAAAATTATTTCAGTACAATTCATTTAATTCGCCTAAGATATATCAATTACTTTATTCTACTGTACAGTGCAATATTAATGCAATATCAGGGGTTTTTCAAGTCAATGTATAAAATGTGAAGGATGTGTCATAATGTACACTGAAGATGGTCTTTAATTTTGTTGTATGAGGTGCAATGACAATAAAGTAAACTTAACTAAACTATAGCACCAGGAATCTATAACTTCAGCACAACAGCAAAGTACCTCTAAGCTCCTTAAAAATCAATGGGCTTCAGTTTAGTCAGATATGTGTTGAAAGGGGAAAACTAGGTATCTGTTATTTTTGATAGACAGTAAGGGCTTTCTTGCTGACCTGCATCAGGCTTGACATTACTATCATTGGTGCCTTTATAAATATGATATTCTTCCACTACTTTTTAACATTTATCACAGAATCAGAAATATTGTTTTTAAAAATACAACTTTGGTGCTTAAACATGTTTTTTCCTTCTCTCTCCTTCTCTCTTTTTCTTTTGTGTCATGTCTCTTAAATGGTTCTTGCCTTCAACCTTACAAATTCACTACTGATCATTGTTTGGATTTGGGATAAATATTTAAAATAGAGACTCTTCTAAGAAGAGAAGAATAAATGCTATATAGGAGAGATTTTCGTCATGCAGCATTACACAATGAAAATATTTTATTTTCATTTGAAAGGTTAAACTGAAAGGAACACTGAAGAGGGGTTAAATATATATACTTTAGTTTTACAGCATTAATTATATGGACAATTAATTAATTATATAAACAATTATGCATTACTGTCAGAATTCAAATATTTTGAGGATACTATTTGCAGCTTTCAGTCACCTAATCCACTATTGTTTGCACAACACAAATGATTTTAATGAAGAGAAAAAAATAGAAATATGCATGTAGTTTATATAGGACTGAGTATATATAAGAATGTCCAAAGGTATGGTAAAATAAGTCAAAATGGTGGTTTTGCCTGTTTTTTAATGTGCAATTTTTTTTACCATAACTCTGCAGACATCACTGTGTTTATCTTTTTAAAATGTATTCATCTTTTTGTCAGAAAAAATAAACCCTCATTTCACTTAAACCCATGTATACCATGATTGCTTAATATTGTTTCCAATAATTAATTACCTATTCCATAGAGTCTAATAAAGTATGTAAATGGCCACAATCAGGAAAGTTTAATCCTTGTCTTTGTTTAATTGTTACTCCATCTTTTCTCCAAAGATTCCCCCACAAAATTATCTTCATTTTCTATTCATGAAAATACTATGAAGTAAGCTATCTATCCATATTCTTTTATTATTAATTAATTATATTGGTCAATAGATATGTTTTCTGGGCAGCTTACAATACAATAAAATTATAAGAATACATTGCAGCATTTAAAAACATTCGTAGGAAAAAATAACAACAATCACCTCAAACTTTCAAGCAGCATTATTGATATATCAAACTTTTAAAAAAATATGTTCACTTGATGCTTGGAGTTGTACATAAAAGAAATATTATTTCCCTAATAGCTTCTAGCTAGATCTTAGTGGAAAATCCAGAGAAAGGATTTGAAGTCTTATTTCTGGATTTTAAGGCCCTGTCACACTGCCCAATGGATGCAAAACGGATACAACGGACGAGCAAAATGTTCCATCCGTTGTTATCCGCTCTCAAAAGGGGCAAAAATTTGCATAACCGGAGCGGATAACACGGACGGGTGGAGGACGCAGGGTGGATGGAAAGCGGATGCGGAACGGAAGCCCAGTGGATGGAAGCGGATGGGAGCGGATGGCACATCCGCTCGGCTTCCGGGGGGCCGCAGCAAAGTGGATGCGGAACGGATACAGCGGATGCACAGCAGATGAAGCGGATGCAGAGCGGAAGCCTAGCAGATGCACAGCGGAAGCCTAACGGATGTCGAGCGTTAATTGCGCATGCGGGGAGGATGCATTGCGTAAGCCCTGCGGATATAAAGGGAAGCAGCTCGGAAGCAGGTCACCATTCAGAGGAAAGACCTGCTGCCGGATGGATTGACAGCCTTCCCTGCCCTGCCTGCATGCCTGCCTGCAAGCCTTGCTGCCAGCCTCCCTGCCAGCCTTGCTGGCTGCCTGCCTGCCAGCCTTGCTGGCTGCCTGCCTGCCAGCCTTGCTGGCTGCCTGCCTGCCAGCCTTGCTGCCAGCCAGTCTGCCTGCCAGCCTTGCTGCCTGCCTTCCTGCCAGCCTTGGTGCCTGCCAGCCTCCTTGCCAGCCAGCAACCTCACAACCATGCGGAAGCACAGCAAGCTTCAGCCATCTGCTGCCAGCCCTTGCAAGAGGGACAGGGCTACCATCCCGCCCCCTGGCCCTCACTCTGGTTCTGCTGGGGCTTCTGCAGCACGGGCTCGCTCTTCTGGGGCTAGGGCTTCTGCTGCTTCTGCTTCTGGAGGAGCTGATGACAAGCACTCTAGCACCAGCCACCTCCACAGCACCAGGACCCTTCACCCCTGAGACTGAGCGACCAAGAGGAGTGCCAGAGACTCATTTTTGTCTTATAGCTTGTTGTTAATAAAGTCTATTCTTGATTCACACACTTGCTTCATTTCTTTTTTTTAATCAAGTCTTGCTGGAAACTTTTAGAAATGGTTTAAGCCTTTGCATGCTTGTGGGATGGGTTAAGATAGCAGTGGGATGGGTTGAGATAGCAGTGGGATGGGCAGGGATACCTTTGGGATAGGTAATAGCTATGGGATAGGTAAACCTCCAGTGCAAGCATAGTGGGACGGGATGGTCCACCCTCCCAGGTGCCACACCTATGGCCCTTTATTATCAATAATAATGTAATAATCATCCACACATGTCAACACAAACACAACTCTTTATTAAATGCCCCGATCATTGTAGGGCCACTCAACATACATGGTACAATCTCATCGGTGTGATGAGACAGGCTGAAGGAAGCATCCATTAATCATCTATCATCCTGTCTTGCCACTCCACTGCTCCAGCTGGGGAGTTGCACCAGTGTTTCAGGAGGTTACGCTGCTTCTTCCCTTCACGTGAGGCTCTGTTGGGGCCTTGCACATCCTCAGTGTCTATCAGGTTTCGCCCTTCCCTCCATTCCCCAGGCTCCATGTCCCCATTGCCTTGTTGGAGGTCCACGAGCCTGTTCTGCAAGACTGGGTAGCGGGTGCGCATGAGATTGTGCAGGATGCAGCAAGCTTCCATGATCCTCCTGACGGTCTCTGGGCGATGCTGCATGGTGGTGAGAAGTACCTGGAACCTGTTGGCCAGGATGCCAAAGGCGTTCTCCACCACTCGCCTTGCCCTGGACAGCCTGTAGTTGAAGATCCTCTCTTCATGGGTGAGGTATTTGGAGGTGTAGGGCTTCATGAGGTAGGCTGTGAGGGAGAAGGCGTCATCCCCCACGAGGAAGTAGGGTACATCTTGCGTTGGGCAGGGAGTCTGGATCTGGGAAGCCCACCATGAGGTTGCGTTCCAGCCCACCCTTGAGGTCACTTGCGTTGTATACCTGGGCATCTGAAGATGACCGGTTGCCTGAAGCATCGATGTACATGAACTTGTAGTCAGCATCGACCATGGCAAAGAGGATGATGCTGAAGAAGCCCTTGTACTTGAAATAAGTGGACCCCGACTTGGCTGGCGCTTTGCAGGCCACGTGCTTCCCATCGATGGCTCCAACGGTGTGGGGGAAGTTCCACCTCTGATACCACTGCTCTGCAACTTTCTTCCAGCCTTCTTCAGTGGAGGGGCACTGGAGGAGCTCCTCCTTGTATTCTTCGATGATGGCCTGCACCACTTCTCTGACTACAATGCTGATGGTGTTGTGTGGCACCCTCCAGCCGTACTGCATGCTCGTGTACATGGTCCCTGAGGCCAGGTGGCGCAGAGTGAGTGCCCCCTTGAGCCCAGGTTCCAGGCTGGGCCGGAAGTTGGTGCTCTGCTTGGTCAACCTGGGTGTCAGCCACTGCACAACTTCGTCAAACATGTCTGGAGGCATCCTTATGAAGTTCTGGAATGCCCGAGTGTCTTCGTTCCTGAGTTCCACCATCAGCTTGTTGTACAGTTCATCCTCTGCTCTTCTGGCGAACCATCTTCGTACCCAGACGCTTCTTGGCCGCCTCTTTTTCTTCCCGTAGTAGAGTTCACAGAGCCTGTTCGCACTGTTGCAGAAGGATGGTGGCTGCCAAAAGGACTTTGTTACGATCCACGGTGGACATGACTGGATGCTGTGGAAGAGGAAGAGGCAGATGAAGGCTGCAGAGGTCTGCAGCTGGGCTGCTGTTCTGAAAGTGAGATCCAGGTGAGTTGCTCCCCCTTTTTATAGGCAGTATAGGTGTCCCTTTGCATCCTCTAGGCATCCTCTAGGCATCCTGTAGACATCCTTAATATCCGAGATAGGTCCCTTCTGCGAACGTATTTTCTGTTTTAAATGCTTTGTTTCCGTGCTGCATCCGCTAGGCATCCGTTCTGCATCCGTTCCGCTTCCTCCCTGCGTCCGTTTACCGCTGGAGCGGATGGAGTTGCGCGGATGAACAGTGGATGCCTAGCAGATATAGCGGATGCGTAACGGATGCCCAGCGGATGCGTAGCAGATGCAGAACAGATGCATTGGATACATTTTCCGCGCAAAAGTTTTGAGCAGCTCAAAACTTTCTAAGCAGATGAAACATCAATAAACGGATGCTGGACGGATAGAGAGGAAGCAAAACAGAGGCAGTGAGTACAGAATGGATACATCGCGTTAACCAACGGATGGCAAGCTTTTTTGTCCATTTTACATCCTCTTTGCAACCGTTGGTGCAGTGTGACAGGGGCTTTAGTAGCAATTGTAGCAAATAGAATAGGTTAAAAAAAACTGTTAAGATACAACCTTGTACTATCTATTATTGACCTCACTCAATTTCTAAGTGGTCTATAAGGGGCATACATAAGTGCACAATCATACCGACCGTCCCTGTCCTATTGTCCCCATTTATTTGTACCTATTTTTTATATTCATACTCATGTTTATTCTTATACCTATTATCTTTATTTATTCTTATACCTATTATTATCTAAATAAAATATATAAAATTTAAAAAATCTTTTATTGGGCTTCATAGCAGAGATAGCTCCAAATCAATGCTAGCTATTGTACAATGTTAAATTGTATTTCTATATATTTTAATCATATTTCAGTTTTAATTTTATTAATCAATTTATTATTTTGACAATATTTGTTCATCTACAACAAATTTCCCAACCTTAGCAAATTTAAATATGGAGTTCAAGTCCACAACTCTTAAAGTTGCCAACACCGAGAAACATTGATCTACTCTACACTATAATTTATCTCTGGAACTCACTTGGAAAAAATTCTGCTAGATTTATTTTCAAAGTACGCATAATTCTTGGTGTGGTTAAGTTCAACTGTTAAGATAATTTTATTTAAATAAAATGCATATTCCATAGAACGCATCTTTATGGAGCCTGTTTCACTCTGGCTTGTTGTCAAAAAATCTCATATCCTCATAGACCACAGAGTAATGAAGTCTTACCGTAACCTCAGCTCTAAATCTGAAATGCTAAAAATGTCCCATAAAACATAAATATGGAAAATTATTCAATCAAATTGCCTTGTACTGGTATGTGGGGCACTGCAATCCAAACAGAAGGCACTATATAAAAACATTTTTATTTCATTTAAAGTAAAAACATATTTATTTGATTATCTGCAGTTATTATGATTGCATTCCCAACATTCACTAAACCTTGCAGTTGGATGGTTATATATATGTGTTTGCAAAGTTTTGAGGGACACATACAGCTCTGGTATCCCTTGTGCATCTCTGCCTTAAACAGAAATCTCCTTCACCATACCAAAAGAAAAAAAAAGATCAACAAAGGATGTGTAAAGTACAGATCAATTCTCCAGGCTAAGGGGGTGGGGGCAGAAATTGTTAACATCTTCAGACCCACACTGATCATGATTACCCCTTTTTAGTCGTTACCCATTTTCCATAATCATGTACGAAACTAAAAAAGGAAGCAAAATTTTCCTGAAGAGCAGGAGAAGGAAGGCTAGCTGCATGGAGCGATGTCTAACTTGAAAGTATAGTATTTTATTTACCCTAGGAAGTTTTTTTTCCTTAAAACTATCCCTATCAAGTGAAGGGATCTACATTCACCTTGTATTTCCTGATAAGAACAGAAGCTCTGAAAAACAATGGGCAGAGGTGCAAATGACTGCAGTTCCTGAAGTCTGGGTGCCTTTACAGATGAGCCAGAAGATTATCAATTCTTGGGTGGAGCTGCTTTCCTACTTCATTTTAACCCTTTTGTACACAGGTTTTCTCTCTTTCTCTCTGGCAGATACTTCTTCCATACATGCTATTACTGTACCACCCTGTTTTGTTACCCTTTCTGTTTTCTTTCCTTCGTTTCAACAGTTACCTCTTAGCACATTTCCATTCAGATTCTTTTCTCTCAGAAGAAAGAAAAAAAATGCATGCATGCATATGTGTGTAAATTTAAGCAGGTATTTGTATATTATGCACACAGGAACACATGTGCATCCATATAAACACATACACTTTTGAGGTTATATGTGCAAAAGAAAATGTTTTGTACATGCATAAGAATGAGTAATGTTATAAATAAATGACCTTATTTAAGAGGCAATTAATTTTAATCAGTATTTATTAATTTAATTACTATTTTTATCCTGGTCCTACAGAATTCATTAAGATGAACTGGAAACTCTAGGTTATTTGACAAGAGTTTTGTCTATTGGTTCATTCATTCATTCTGCCTCCTTTTTCTTTTGTGAGGTGAGTGGCCTTAAATAGAGTCAGGTTTTTATAGAAATATGACACAAATATCTTGACCTCTATTGAAAGCTGAAAAATATCCATACAGATAAATATCAGTTAAATATTTATGGTCAACCAAGTATACTACTACATAACAATCCTTTTGTCACCATGCCATTCAAAAAAAGATTTATTTTTAATTCTCTTTTATGTCTGACAATTCTGTTTAACTGCTCTACTGAGTATTCATCACTTATGTATTTTAAAAATGGCAAAATTGGCAGCAATTTCACTTTCTTTTCCTTCTCATTTTCAGTTCACTTCCTGTTCAAATCATGTTTGTTGTAACAGCACTAGCACGAGCACTAGCACTTAGACTTGTATACATATGTTCACTGTGCTTTCCAACCCTCTCTAAACAGTTTACTGAGTCAGCATACTGCTCCCAACAACCTGGGTCCTCATTTTACCGACCTTGGAAGGATCGAAAGCTGAGCCAGTGAGACTCGAACTCCCAACTGCTGACAGTCAGCAGTCAGTAGAATTAGCCTGCAATACTGCATTCTAACCACTGCACTACCATGGCTTGTAAATTGAATTAGAGGTTGTTTTTCCCCAAGCTGCATTCCTGAACACATACTAGAAAAAATGAAGGAAATGAATGATGACCAGGTAATCATTATTCAAAATGGTTACATACACTGTAACTGCAGTAAAGCTACTTAAACCTCCACAAGAAGCTTGGGGTGTGTCACTGACATATAGCACAGGGCCCTTCCAACTTTATTATATACAAATATTTTCCACCAGTTCTCCTTCCAGCTTTTATCAGGCCACTAGAGCCATGATGGCGAACCTATGGCATGTGTGCCAGAAATGGCACGCAAAACCACTTCTCCTGGCACGCAAGAGGTCACCCAGAAGAACCCCACTGCACATGTGCGTGTGCCCCCCGCCAGCTGATTGTCAAGTATCTGCCACACATGCACGGGGGGAGACATGCGTGCATGCACAGAGGCATGCAGCGTGAGGAGGGTTTGTGTGTGCGTGCACAGAGGTGTGCATTGCGGGGGTCACACGCATGCGCAGAGGCATGCAGTGTGCACGCAGGAAATCATGCACACATGTGCAGGGGTGGGGGGAGTTGCATGCGCATTGCATCATGGATGCAGGCACGCAAACAAGCACATGTGTGCACACTTTTAGCATGCAACGTGGAAAAGGTTTGCCATTCACGGCACTAGGAAGATACTACTGCTGTTATTCCAATCAGGATAAAGAAAATACTAAAAAGCTCAGTGATAGTTTGCTAAAGCCATTACTTACTATCTCTACTTCCCATGAACCTTCCTACAAGGAGCACATGGTAGGAAGATTTCCTCAGGTTTTATCTCTGCAACCATCATCTCAAGCATTTTGAGAGTGATTGGCTCAGTACCACACAGGGTGTTTCACAAATGGCAACAGATAACAACTATGGTGAACTGGATGCATAGTTCTTAATGCAATCAGAATGTATCTTTCTCCTCGTGTTCATTAAATAATGGTTTTCTAGTAGTAATTTTTTAGTACTTTTACTTGGAAAAATGGTTCAAAAATGTGGAGGCACGGAAGGGAGGCTAAAAATCAGGGGCCAATGTCATGACATTGAAATATGCTTAAAATATTTTTAAAATTGTACATTTAATGGACTTGATCATAGTCTAAACTATGGCATATGCAAATACTGCATTCATGCTGCTTATCATTATGTTTTCATGGTGTAAGTGAAAATGTTTCTCCTCTTATTATGTACTTTCAATGGGAGAGGAATTACTATTGAGTAAAAGCTTGTGGAAAACCTTAGGTAGAAATAAGCAAATTTAAAATCTCACTCATGCTTTTGATCCTGATTGGCTACGCAAGCAGCTTTTTTGTCTTCATAAATTTTCCTCTTTGAAGCTAGAAAGCTAGCATTGAATGTTCTGCAATAATTTCTTGACCCTTCCCAAAAATGTTGCATGCACAATAATATTATGCAAAGAATACAGTTACATGCAAATGTGTTTATTTTTAATTATCCTTACATTACTCTTTCCAAAACCTAAGTCTTCCATATATTTTTTAACTTCAATAGCCAACCTACCTGGGAATCTGATGGAGTGAAATCATAATATATCTCTTATCAAACTTCTGGAAAACAATTCACCCAGTTTTAAATCCTAATGCACAGAGAAGCAGTACTTAATCCTGGAAAAACATGATTATGCAACCAATCTGTTGTAATCAGCCACCAAGCAGATCACCACCACCTCCCATTCTCAGTATAAGTGTCAAAATCTATGATGTTCTAAATTTGTACTCAATATAGTAGCCAATCTCACAACAGCAGTACAATTATTTTTGTATCAGATTACACTCTAATAAGAGTTTCAGTCTTGAAACTACACATTCTGTAGAAATATGTCCCATTTAATAGGTATAAATATTACAAAAATTGGAAACTAAGCTTCTAAAAATACCTTTAAAAACATACTAATAACTTTTTAATACCACTTATTCCAAATAAAAGTTTTTAAGACAGAATAAATACATCTTTGTCGACATGCAACTGTTAAAGGTTTTTAAATGGTGGTGTTATTTTAATTCATTGGCCATACTCAATCATACTCAAACACAGAGTTATTGAACATGCTATTGCAGAGTGAGCCAATTGGAAGAAAATTGTGCAATATACAGGAATTAGAACCATAATCCATTCTGGCTTTAAACTAAGCAGAGGAAGGCACATTTTTTGCTTTCAGTTTGTTGAAGATACCAAGAAATCTTATCATTGGTAAGTTAAATAAGAGCTTCTATATGACTTTGCAAGACACATGATATTAAGGTTAAAAGTTAAAATGGATGAGCATTTTAAAAAATGACACTGAATTGTGATTTAGGGACTTTAGCAATAGAGGCTGGAAAGAATTAATTTTTGGTGATCATTTAAACTGTAATTTTAACATACTGTTTGCACAATACCACAGAACTCAGATCTATTATTTATTAAACATTTGCTTCCGTACTTTTTATCCAAAATAGGTAATCTCCAGGAAATTGACCATTATAATAAAACAACAAATAGAAGAGAAACGACAAAAAGGAATAAATATTAAGTATATGTACAGCCTATTTAAGTACCAGATGGATTTGTAGCTGGCTGACAAACTGTACTCAACGAGTAGTTCTTCATGGTACTACATCTACATAGGGAAGTAAACAGGGGGTGCCACAAGGTTATGTCTTAGGCCCAGTACTCTTCAATATCTTCATAAATTACTTAGATAAGGCAACAGAAGGGGAACTCACCAAATTTGTAGATGACACTAAGCTGGCAGGAATAGCCAACACCGCAGAAGACAAGCTTAGTTCCAAAAAGATTTGTCAGACTTGAACAATGGGCCCTATCTGACAAAATGAATTTTAATGTGGAGAAAAGCAAAGTTTTCTATTTAGGCAGGAAAAACCAAAGGCGTAAGTACAGATTTGACAAGACCTTGCTCAAAAATAGTAACTGTGAGAGGGTCCTTGAAGTCCTAGACCTAGAGAATAATCACTTGAATATGAACCAGCAGTGTGCAGCAACAGCCAACAAAGCTAATACAATCCTGGATTGTATAAACAGAAGCATAGAATAAAAATCACATGTAATATTAGTACCACTTTATAAAACCTTATTAAGACCACACTTGGAACATTGCAACCAATTGGAAGAATGGTTAGCGGTGAACGGAGAATAAGAGGAAAATATAAGGTAAAGGAAAAACCAGAAATAAGCATTATATGAAATCAGAGATTAAATTTGAACTAACATACAGAATTGGACATTAATTAGGCATTGGATAAAATGCTGGACATATTTGGAATGGATAAAAATTAATATTAATACTACAGAAAAGAGAATTTAAAAAAACTTTGAAAAGAAAGTGATATAGAGCATCACCTAATGGTTAAAGATTTTCCTCTTTTATGTTTTTATGGAGAATTACTTGGTCGCATAAATATTTGAAAGAGAGAAGAAATGGAATAAAAGATTATTAATACAACAAAAAGCCCAGAAGTTTTTTTTAAAGAGGGCTATAGTAAAATATAAAGGAATACAATATTTTGGGACTGCTGGAGGTTGACTGTAACAAGAAAATAGTAAAAAGAGAAAGTGAGAGAAACTGACACTTTTGGCAAGGACTATAATAGAAAAATTTGATCATGAATAAAGAAATGGAAGAAATAAGCAAAGAATTTAAGTCAGAGCTGCAAACTGTGAGAGGTATGTTAAAAGAAAGAATGAAATTGCTGAACAGAATGATTAGTAAAGTAATGACGTTGAAGCTTGTAGAAGAACAAAGAAAGTTCAAAGATGACAAGTCGGAAGAGGGAAACAACAGCCCAGATGAATATGGAGAACAAGGATCATTGCCAAAGATATAAAACGATTTAAAATAGAGACATTGACAACAGAGACAACAAATAAAAGAGATAAGGTTCCCAAGACTAAGAAGAAGGAATTATATAAGAAGAAACTCCAAAAAAGAGAACTGGAAAGAGTGGGGGAAAACATGGCTGACAGGAAGAGGGGAATAAAAATAATACGAAAAGGAAAAAAGAAGAAAGATCGGGAAAAGTTAGAAAAGGGAAAGCTGGCTAAAATTAAAAGAAATAATAAAGCCGAAAAATTTAGAGATAAGGGTTAGGGATTCTCTAAGGGGGATACCACATGGAAATGTATATTGGTATTTAGTCTAAAAGTTGCTGGGAAATATTTTAGGATTGTATAAATAAATATATATGTGTGTGTATATACGAATTGTATATGAATTATGCTGTTATAAGCTTTCTTTAGAGGATTAAAAACAGGGGAATGGAAATGAATTAAAATATATAAACTTTGGCAAAGTGGAAAGAAAGAAAAATATGATTATTAATGATTATAAGTAAAGCAAAAATAAAATAAGACATATTAAGTTATTTTAGCAATTTACTGGGGGAGATACTTTAAAATATATACATTTTAAAATATACAGTTGATTATTTAATGGATTTTAGAAGTGTACAATGAGAGTATTTTATTAGGATTAAAATAGGGGAATGAAAAATACCATTTGGATCCTAAATATATTGACTTTATTTTACTTTTACTCTTTTTAGATTATATATCGGTTTAGATAAAATGAAGGATAATATTGATTTGTAATGTAAAATAAAATAAAATGGAAATAGGGGATAAAGAATTGAAAACCTATGTGTGGATGAAATATTGATACTGAATTAATGAATTAAAATATGAAATGCAAATTTATTTAAAGATGAGTGAAATGGATAATGATATAAGATGATATTATATAAGATTAATGGAAATGAAAGTATGACTATGTACAAGTGTTAATCCGAAATCATGTTGCTCACGGGAAGAGATGTGTCAAATTTAAAAAAAATAAAAAACTTTTATAATAAAAAAAAGAATGGTTGCAGGATTTGTGTTTGGCTAGTCTAGAGAAAAGAAGAACTAGGACATGATAGCAATATCCCAATATTTCAGCAGCTGCCACAAAGAAGAGAGGGTCAAATTATTCTCCAAAGCACCAGAGGGCAGGACAAGAAACAATGGTTGGAAACTAATCAAGGAGAGAAGCAACCTGGAATAAACTTATCTGAAATGGTACAGACTAGAGTTTCCTGCTTGAGCTCTATTCTATTCTTATTTTCATCAGATACAAAGACAGAAATAGCTGAGTCTGTCGTATCAGAGAAATTTTCCCAAGAATGAGGTTACTTTACAATAAACATGTTTAGTGGTATAAAAGTAATCTAGTAATCCAAAGCAGAGGGGAGATTGCTCTGTGGTTTCTTAATACTTGCTATAACTCCCCCTTCCCAAAATACACACTTTAAGAAAAGGTACATTTGTATGTACTACTGAAAAAATGAACCATGAGAGCGCACTCCTAGTTTAGCCTGCCTTGCCTATTTTCACCCATATGAACCATGTACATGAGGAAACCCTTACTTTTTTGCAGCAAAAAATAGTTTTATGACACTTTAAGTACACAGTCATTTCACAAAAGTATGCACAATGAGACAATTGTTACTTTTCAAGGAATCACAACGTTTTTTCATTAAGAATGGTGTACAAACGGAAGGTTGGACACACAACCTTGTCCAGTCAGTAAGTCAATCCACGTGGAGTTCTACGCTACAGACTTATATCAGGGAATAATGGCACCTGAATTCCATAAAGAACAACACACCACGCAGAAGGCACTCTTCAGGCATTCAACTTTATATATAGTAGTCCTAATCGCATTAAGGTGTGGTGCTGCTGCAATAAAGGGGAATGCTGTTTTGAAGTTCAATCAGAAAAGAGCTGTAAAGGGACCTTTGGAGGTCTTCTAGTCCAACCCCCTCCCTGCTCAAGCAGGAGACCCCTATACCATTTCAGACAAGGTGACCCATTTATTTTATTTAAAATTTTAGAGATCTGCTCTGGAAGGAAGCTAGGCTGCAAAGGTTTTACAATTGATCCCGGCATCGGAGTCGTGACAGAAAAGGAAGCCCACATAACGCAGGGCAACTCAGACCAAACGTACAGAATGAGTCTACAAGTGACTCAATCCCAAGCGTCAATAATGATTTAAACGTGATCAAATACCGTATGAACCACGTCACCAAGTAGCCCCACCTCCCCCCCCCCCCCCCCGCTGACCTCGGGTAAGCTCCTCAGCGCGGAGTCTGAAAGAGCGGAGGGCCTGGTGCCTGCGCGTGGGGCGGGTCTTGTGTGCCACGACCAGGCTACGGGCCGGGCGCGTGGGGAAAAGGGGCGGAGCTCCTGGGGTGTCGGGGTAGGGGCGGCGAGGCTACTGCTGCGCTGAGTGGGCGGGGTGCCGCTGGGGTGGCGGCGGCGGCGGCGGCGGCGGCTGCGCGTTGCCTGGTACGTCAGCGGCAGGATGGCTGTTGCTGCCGAAGTGGCTACAGTGGCAGCAGCAGCAGCAGCAGCAGCAGCCTCCGTTGGCGGCTTCGAGGCCCCGGCGGCGGCTGTGGGGCGGGAGGTGGCGTAAAATGGCGTCGCTGCGGGAAGGGGGCAGGTATGGCGTGTCCTGCGGTCGAGTCACGCAGGACAATATCACGGTGCTGCATGTCAAGCTGACCGAGACCGCCTTTCGAGCACTGGAGAACTACCAGGGGAGCAAGGTGAGGAGAGCCCCGGGTTAACCTGGTCTTAGCCGCCGAAGTGGGCGACGCTTCGCTTGGATAATGGGGTCGGTGACCCTCTGGGATTCCCCTGGAGTTCTAGAGAAGCGCGGAGAGTGAGGACCTTTCTTTAAAAAGAAAAAAGAAAACTAACGAATGGAAAGAGGCAACAACCTTTCTCCAGAGGCAAAGGCTGAGTGAGTGACTTGCCTCATCGGATGGAGCTTGGAGGGAAGAGAAGGTTGAGGGGAAGCAACTGCGGGAGACACTTTTCGATTCTCTTGAAGAGAAGGATCCCCTTCGGTTTCCTTCTATGGCTGCCGGATAAGTCAAGAGCCTTAACTTTTCCTAAAGTCTGTTTCTCTGTTCTTCCATTTTCCTTACGAGCTCTTTTTATTTTAAATTTTTTAAAAAAAAACTTTTGCGGGATACAAAGTTTCCCGAGCCGCAGCTGCTTTCAGGCAGGAAGATATGAAGGGTGACGCTGCGTGGGGTTGATGCCATCTTATAAAAATGGCATTTACCCAAGAAAGTCGCCTTTCTGGGTGTCGGTGCCAGCTTGTACCTCCGGAGCTAGCCGTGACCAGTGCCGGCCGTTCCCAGACGAAACCGATTCTGCTGAGTTGTCATTTATTTATGGGCTTTGCTCTTCTGCCTCTGGCCTGTCGCTGCCATTAAATGTCTGTGGGATAAAATAGGTTGTGGGGACATTCAAGGACTCTGTTTTCTTTTTGTTTGTATGAAGCGTGTTTGATGGCTGAATTTTTAAGTGACAATTCTAACACTGACAGATTTATTACATGTCATTAATAATGATGTCAGAAATATTAAATCTTCCTGCCATCCGGACCCCCTTTCCCCATAGGCTTTTGTCTTGCTCTCTCCCCCATCCCCATGAGAAATCTGTGAGAAATCGAGATGAGGCCAAATTGTGTCACTTATCTGAAGTGGCATTAAACAGCTATTCAAGTTTTCAGTGCAATATATTTAATTTGAAAAAAAGATTACATATTAAGATACATTAGCTTCATATATGAGTGTCTGGGGACACTTTAAAAAAATTGGAGATCAGATCAACAAAAAGTGACCTGTAGGATCTGTGTTAATCTTCTTTTGTAGAAATAGGAGGCAGGAGAGTTGCTGATCTCTTTTATTATCTTACTGCAGCTTTTCAGTGGAAAGTCGAACCCTTATTTGTGTTTGTTCAAAGCACATTAGAGTTCCTGTGTGCTACTCTGCCCAGCAAGAAGGATTAAGCTCTAATTAACTGGTATTTTAACATGGAATTTCAAATTAAATTTGCTTCTCTTTTTGTCTAAGTTCCTTTTGTTCCTGGCTTTCTCTGAGTGTTCAGAGAAATCTTGGGGGATTGTTGAATTGCAGAGATTCTAGGTCTAGGAAGAAGGGAAGGTACTGATCAAACTTTTCTTCTTTTATTTTTTAAATACTCCAGTCATTTACCAGCAGGCTTTTCCCAAAAGGGCTTCTTCCCCTTTAAACTTTCTAAGAGCAATAGATAAGCTGAGAACATAACTAAACCAGACAGAATTTAAATAACAGGTTCTTGACAGATGGCAGACTATTCCCCCATTCTCCACCCTGTTTTCTCCTAGCTGTTCTTCTTGCAGAAAAATGAGTCAGACATGGTTTTCTGAGAATTGACCTCTAAGTTGTGCCTTTTTGTATGACTAATAGTTGTTTTTCATAATAAGCAATCAAAAATAGTGAACAAAATAAGCCTCCTTCAATGAATCTGGCTCTTCTGTAGTTGTGTGATTGGGTCAGCTTTCTTTCCCCATTCAGCAAACTATAGCCACTCTGAGGTATATATGGAATAATTACTGAGTACATCAAGCTCTTTCCCTTGTTAAGCATGAGTGGAAATTATTACTTATGCCAAATAATCCTTACAAATCAACTTCAGATTGGAGCTTTAGCATATGATACTGAAGAATTGAAACTGTAATTATTCTTATTTTACCATGAAACTTATATTCAAGAACAAGGCAGTTTCAGAAAATGCTGCACGTTCATATTGCTACTACATTTTCTTCCCTTTATTTTTTGAAACTAGAGCAGTTTAGGTAGATATCTAAATCAAACATTTAAGAAGAAAATCAATTCTCAAAATTTACACTATTATTGATATTTTTAATTTCTCCTATTTCAGCGAAATGAAATGTAACAAAAAAAAGTTTTTTCCCTCTGTCTTAAAAAAACAGTTAATACTTGTATCAGGAAAATCTAATCTTATTGTACTGCGTATTTGGTTAGCTTTAAAATTACTATCACTTCATTTCAGACTGAAAATGATTGTCTTCAAATTCCTTTAACATTTCTATAATCAAAGGTATTCTGCATTGTCATACACTTGGAGTTATTTTTTGAAGCAGTTTATTTTATAGAAAATAAATTATGAGAACTCTTCATATATATGAAATAACTAATCTACATAAAGGTAAAGAATTTAAACAATATTTTTACTATCCTATACAACTTTGTTCTGAAATATACAGTTTGTTAAACAATTAATTCAATTTTAAATGTTAAGAATATATCCTAAAGCAGGAAAATAATTTATTTTATATGAAGCAGTGGCCTGGGTTCCACATTTATGACTACATAAAATGCTAATCTCAGTTTTCTTTTATGGAAAAATAATTACATTTGCCTTGTAACATTTAAATGATTAATTTAAAAACTGTAAGGATGACAGGGAATCTGAAGTATTAGAAATTATACTAAGTGTACAATCTTTTCTACGTTGGGGAAAAACTTTAATGATATTTCATTTTAGAACATATTTCAGAGAATGCATATATAAATCTATACTGCAAATACAATGTTTATTTCCAAATATTATAAACAGGTTCCTTAACTACTTGAAAAACATAGGATGACCATCTAATTTGTCTTATAAAATTGTATTAAAAACTGAATTTTTCAAGGTGTAATTTTTAAAGAACTTGTGATATAAATGAACACACATTATTTAGACAGTTATCTATAGAGCTATCAACTAGTTCTTGATAGCTTATAAATGACCAATTTCTAAGTAATAGTCAGATTTAGCCTTGCTTATATTTGAAAAGATAATTTACATTAGTAGATTGACTTTTCTATTGACTGAACTAATTCAGCAGCAAAATATTCTTAAACATATAATAGAAAAGGAAGAAATAATTCCTATAATTAAATGTTATATATAGTAGGAATATATATGAACTAATTTTATTTATTTGTTGTATTGCATTTATTATGGTCATCCAAGAGTCATAAAAGTCTTAATTTAACACTATTGTAACCAGACATATGTATAGCCAGATCCCAATAAATAAATTATTTAAAACAATATAAAAGCTTAATATAAATTCCTTAATTTAATAAGCACTCATGTCTCTTATTAATATGGCACATTGTACTTTAAAGAGATGTTAACTGAAAAGGTTACGTTCAAAATAAATGCAACCACTTTTAATATGCTTTATAGCATACTATAATATAGCACAAATAACATAGAAATTGAAACTTTCACATTATTGTCTTACAAATGGGCAGTATTAGCTATGAAGTGCATATATCATTTATAGAAACTCAAATTTTTAAGCTATGTTCAAATGTCATCTGTAATGATTAATAAAGTAAACTAATACTAATATTAATCCATGATAGTTTGTCTTATATTTGACTGTCTCTACTCAAATAAAATTTTAATTTCATTCAAATATAATGATGAAAGTACCTCTGCGATCAACTCATTTTATGTTGCTAATCTGTGATCAGTCTTGCTGTATTAGTATCTAAGCATACTTTAGCACTATTCTAATTAACACTATTCTAAATAGTGTAATCATTCTCTGGAAGATAAGCCTCAAAATAAATGCTGTCAGAATTTGATGAATATCAGGGCTTTTTATCATCTTATAACTATCTGGTAGTTATGGTCAATAAAAAAAAAATACATGTACATCTGATTTCCTTCCTCTTATCCTGGCACTGATTAAGTTTCTATGTGGATTTCTGGGAACAAATTCAGAATTCTGTTTTTGAGCTAAGATCCCTAAGTAGTTACAGACCAAGCTATGTGAAGAATTACTTAAACATGTAGATCTCTGTACTTTGGTATTCAAAACTGTTTTAAATGTCATAATGTCTGTTTTAAATGTCATAAGTGTAAATGTGAGATGCTTATTCGGGGAAAGGGGTTACTCCCTCACACTGAGTATACATGGGATAAATATCCTGCATTTTAAAATAAATGGTGAAATTGTCATTAAAGGCAATGGGCATGTCTTGCAGCATTTCTGATTTTCTAGTGTAGGATTAGCTATTCACTCACTGTGCATCCATTATTCTTTTTGCAGCCCTCCATTAATGTTGCTAGGTATGGTAGGGACAAATCTGTATTTACTTTTGATTTCAAGTTCGTATGCAGGTGGCTTCTCTTATTACTAGCTAAGGTAACTTCAGTCACTCTGCTCAATTTCCACATATGGCCATGATCATTATTCCAGAGCTAGTCAGAACAGAGAAGCTTCCAAAGAACAGGGCAGGTATTCAATTGCCCCTAGTCAATCTGGCTGATACCCTAGAAATTAAGGGAGATTAAAGGGAAAAATAAATGCACACAAGGTTGGGAGAAGGAATTATCCCCCCCCCCCGAGTTACAATACCTGTATTCCCAGTTCTTTATTCTTATTAATGTCAAGCTCTTCTGGAAACCATTTTAGCAGACAAAATATGTAATCACTATTCAATCAAGACTGCTCTATTAATGATTGACATATGCAGTCAGGAGAAGTTCATAGTTAACTTAAAAAAAAAAAACTTGTGGGAAGGGTTAGCTACCTGTGATTCAGAAATCTGGATTTTTGTTTTATTCATTAAATAGATTTATATAGACTTGTGATTGAACATTAGATTTTCTAACAACAAAATCTATGGAATAAAGGTAAGAATCTGTATTGTTTGTACATTATTTAAAAATATTATTTTCTGAGTTTCTACGGATTTTATAAAAGTAGCCTACAAATAGATGCAGATAGGGCTAGCATTTTTTACATACATTGCCAAAAGCTGGATGATGCTGGAGGAACATAGTTATGGCAGTTCTGCACCTAATCTGTTGCAATCTACTGCAGTGCTGTTGTCCAGTTTCCTAGTGTTTATGTGATGGAATGTAATCCAGAGTTGCAGGAGGGAGGGGCTCTTTCCCAGTTTGGAATGTCTGAGAAGCAGGAAGAGGGCAAAGATGGCAACCCCTCCCCCAGGAGTCCACAGAATGTATCTAATTGTTATTGCAGATAGTTGCTATAGTCTGACAAGATTCTGTTAATAGCTGAACAGCACTAAAGAACTACTCAGAAGTAACTCGACACGTCATTCTTGGTTCTTTGGGCCTGATAGTTTGGGTACATACATTATATTTTCATTTTAATTAAGCATGTAGTTGAGCAAACGATCAGAATTAATTGAAGGAACGATGCGATTTTTCAGTTCTTGAGTTTTGTGCAAATGTCCATGTAGGTTGGTTGGCAAAAATACAGAATTCATTTGCCGATGCTTTCTTGCCAAGGTTTTTTTTCTACTTCCCAATAACCTGCATCCTGAGTATTTCCTGATAGTCTCCTGTCCAAATATGAGCCAGGCTGCCTGAATGAACAGAATTTATTTGTCAAGAGGAGCCAAGGTCAGCTACTTGCACCCATCAGCCTAGATTTCTTTTATTTTGCAACATTTTTAGAGTGGTTTAAAATAGCACACTCACTTTAAAATGTAATATTAAATAGAGCTGACCAAAAGCGTGTTTGAAAGCTCTGCTTTGCAAAATGTATTGTATTCCTCTGATTGAAATATTCCTCAAAGGATTAAAGAAACTGCTTTGAAATTGTTACTTCAAAAACTGACTCTGATTGTCTGAACATGGGTGTCCATGCACAGAAAACACTTTTGTTGATGCACTGTACAAATCTAGTGCTAACTGTAAAAAGGCCATTTGTCTTGAGATTGGGGGCAGTATGCTCTAAATACCAACTCAAGGGGAATAATAACAGGAGCTAGATATTTCTTATCTGGTTGGCTTCTTTCAGTGTTAAAAAAGCTACATTTTTATGGGCTTTTGCCTGATCTGGCAGGCCAGTTATTTTCTTGAATATGCATAGGACTAAAGTGTTAATTTATTAAAATTTGTCACATAAACAACATTTCTTCTTTACGTTCAAATTAAAGTTGAGTGGAATGAGATGTTTTGGAGCCTCAGAAATGTGAGGCTGGGAGCTGCGTGGAGGCTGTGTACAGTCATAATCACTTTTGTTTTGGTATCCCAATTCAACTCTCTCCGCTGACAGAGCTGCAGGAAGAAGTTGGAAGGATACAAATATATTTTATGAAGTTTTTTTTTCCATAATAAGCTAGTTAAAGAGTTTTACTAGTTTGTTGTAATTGAAAACCAAATCTACATTTTCTAGTGTTGCTCTTGAAGCCAAGCCAGATGAGAACACATTTTGGCTCATATACTTAGCACTGAACTATGATTTAGCGTTTTATATATATAAAGCCGATCTTTAAGTAATGAAATCTCTACTATCCATTTTCTTATCTCTGTCAGTGATAAAATAAAGTTACTTGAATTAAATTCTATAAATTTGCCTTTTTGTAAGATAGCTGATACTATAGCCGTGATGGCGAACTTATGGCACGTGTGCCAGAAGTGGCACATAAAGCCCTCTCTGTGGGCACGTGCACCATCACCAGATGTTCTTTTAGTTAGAATTAGGGTTAGCCAGCCAGCTAGCCTTTGCGGGCACTGGAGTGCAGTAAGAAAAACAGTCAAAAAACAGGCCATTTTTCAGACTTTTTTTGGAGCATTTTCAGGCCATTTTTCAGGTTACTTTCCAGTGTTTTTCAGACCGTTTTCCAGCTGTTTTCTGGGCCATTTTCTAGGCCACTTTTGGGGCATTTTCAGGCCAAAAGCCCCAAAATGGCCTGAAAACAGCCCCAAAATGGCCTGAAAACTGCCTGAAAAACATCCAAAAAACCAGGCATGCGTACGCCAGCCAGCTGGTCTTCGGGTTTCTGGTGCTCTAGCACATGTGCATGCACAAGCATTCCAGTTTGGATACTCAGTGCTGAAAAGGTTCGCCATCACTGCACAGGTTTAAAGCTAAGGAGAGGGGAGATCACTTTTTAAAGTAAACTTCTGATAATTGATGTTTCCTAATACTATAAATTAATTTTAACAATACCAAAATATATTTTAAAAATCATTTTACAGCTATTGAATTATTGATTGATTGATTATTTTTATGAAATGAATTAATTGAGGACTACTGTGGACTACTTTTTTAAAAGAAATAACTAAATTGGTTAATAGTTTTTGTTATTCTTATTAGGGCTATTTAAATTCTTTGAAATAGGTGTTCAGAATATGCAGTTGTTTTAACTGTTTTAATTGTTAAGGAAGCTGATTTTTTCAAGTTTATACAGCTAACATTTTGCCTAGCAAAGGAATTAATGATGGGGAGACAGACAGGAATAGCTTCTAAAACTGATGTAGGAGTCAGGAAAAAGATGTAACTTGTGTTAACATTTTGAGAAATTAATTTTTTTCTTCAGTATATTGCAGTAATATGAAAGGCAACAGAAAAATGATGTATGCCACCCGAAGTGCATTCTTGAGGGTGGTTATGGAAATCAAAATTTGGTATATAGATATCATTTGCTATTTCATAGCCTGAGCTTTGTGTTAGCAAAAATTATGGTTCAGGGATAAATTGATTCTTTAACAATTAAATATTCTTGTTTTATTGTTTTTTGCACTGAGTGAAGAGCATGACTTTTAGTATTTTCATTATAAAGCATTACTTTATATCAAAGCAAAATACTAAAGCATTTAGTATTTTCATAATTATTTTATCATAATAAATGAAAATATTTTATTATATACATATAATTTCCATTGGTTTGATTCACAGTTACTGGTTTCTTTAGAGCACTCTATTTCATTTTGACAAGCCATTTACTATTTAATATTTTAAATGCTATTCATTGTGTGAGCATTCTAAAACTAATAATGTATTATGTGTCTAGCAACTATTCAAATAGATCCTGAATTAGTTAATATTAACAGCAAATCATGTAATGTTTTGCTTATCTTTTACATTCAAACTAAATGCATTAAATTTTATTTGTTTTGCACTGGTACATTATTTCTAATTTAATTAGAAGTACAAATGTTATTTCAGAGATTCCAGATCTAAAGTCTATAATATTAGAAATTATTTGAGTATATAATTTCTTATGGTATCTCTTAACATACTTCTGTTAAATATGCATTATTTACGTAATCCTTTATTTTGCTAAAATACTTTTTATTTTTTAAGTTTGTAATTATTTTGCTTTTTTTCCTTTAGAATTTAATTCCTTCTCGACCTTCAGTACAATTTCAAGGGCTTCAAGGGGTATGTATATTTATTAAGAAAAACTTATCTACGTACAAACAGTTTATATTAAGTAATGAGCTACATCTGTTTTAAATTATTTAATGCATTGAATAAGCCATGTATTGTATATTTGAAAATATTTCCTGATTTATAATCTTATTGTGATAAATGATAAGTACATTTGATTTATTCATTTATTAGATTTGTGTCTGAATTTTGTCAGATACTAAACATAATGCTTCTCATTTACTTCCAAGAACTCTCTAAGGCAGTGGTCACCAACCAGTGGGTTGTGAGAAAATTTTGGTAGTCCACAGAGAAATGTCACCCCCAGAGCACTCCCCAAAGCAATTAATCCAGGCTGCTCTGGAACACAAGGCTGCGCTGCCCACATGGCCCGCGGAAACCTCCCCACCCACGCATTCCTTACCTGGCAAACTTGCCTGCTAAGTTGCTATTTTTCCTTTTATTATTTTCCCCTGGACCATCAGCTGTTCTGCTGTGCTAGAAGATTTAGATTAGCTAGAAAGCAGGCAACTGTTGCATTTCTTGCTTTCTAGCTGATCTTTGGCTCTACTTAAGCAGAGCCGAACCTCCCTTTGGACTGAAGCTTCTATGATTCAGTGCAGGTAACCGATGGCAGAAAGATAGATCTCTGAATGAATCTGTGATTCTGTGGGAAACTCAATCTGCCTGCCTGCCTTGCCTGATTTTAGGTAAAAGTTGCTCTTTTTTGTGTAAAAAATTCAATATTTACATACATGGTTGTGAGTTAATTTTGTGAGTTTGTTTGCAGGCATATGTTTGCTTGCAAGCAAATTTTATGTGACAGGCTCAGGTAGCCAATGGCAGAAAGATAGATCTCTGAGTCTGTGATTCTGTAAGCAACTCAATCTGCTTTGCCTGCTTTGCCTGATTTTGGGTTACTCTTTTTTTATTAAAAAAATCAATATTTACATAAATATTTATAATATTTACATACAAGCCATGCCCAGGCAGTCACATGACCACCAAGCCACACTCACAAATTAGGTCCTGCCCAAGAATCGGTTGTTAAGAAATTTGAATCCCACCCCTGCCTCTGTGTGTGTGTATGTGAGAGAGATGGGGAGGCGGGATTAGATCAGATCTTTCTCTGTCTCTGTCTCTCTCTCTCTCTCCCCCACCCACCATCTTCAGCAAGCCACTGTCAGTCAAAATTCATATTAGTGACCCCTGCTCTAAGATGTGTTCGGTTAAGAATGTGTGACTGGCCCAAAGTTAGCCTAAAACTCAGAGACATCTGGCTGACTTTATTTATTCAACTGGTTCATGAACATTATCTTATCTTGGCAATTTCTTATTCCTGTTATTTAATTGATTTGGAATGAAAATAGTGTGTAAGTTTGAAAATCGGGAGGCAGAATGGCACTGAAAAATTGAAAGTTAGTCAATGTTTTAGGAAGTTTTGCTATGTAATTATTTTTGATAATTGCTGGATATATCATTTAATACTGGCTTTCTAATATTTACTATTTATATAAGCTTACATTACTTCTTTTAAATATTTTGTTTATAATAAGATTATCAGTTGAAATATTGATCTAGTTGGACTGTGAAAAAAACTGCATGTCATGTTTATATTATCCATATGAAAATGTTATCAGCCATATTACTTATTTTTTGACAAATGTTTAAATATATAGGAGAAAGAGGTTAAGCCCCTGTCACACTGCACCAACGGATGGAAAGAGGATGTAAAACGGAGAAAAACACTTGCCATCTGTTGGTTAACGCGATGCTTCCATTCTGTACTCACTGCCTCCATTTTGCTTCCAGCATCCGTCTATTGACATTTCATCCGCTCAGAAGGTTTTGAGCTGCTCAAAACTTTTGAGTGGAAAATGTATCCAATGCATCCGTTCTGCATCCACTAGGCATACAGGGGACATCCGTTCTGCATCCGTTACGCATCTGCTATATCCACTAGGCATCCGCTGCGCATCTGCGCAACTCAAATCCGTTACAGTGGTAAACGGATGCAGGGAGTAAGCGGAACGGATGCGCAGCATTAGTAGCACGGACGGAGAAAGGATGAAAGCGGATGCAGCTACGCATCCACATCATCCGCTACGCATCCGCTCTGCATCCTCTACGCATCCGCTCTGCATCCTCTATGCATCCGCTCTGCATCCGCTTCCATCCACTGGGCTTCCATTCCGCATCCGCTTTCCATCCGCTCTGCGTCCTCCCCCCGTCCGTTCCTTTCCGTGTTATCCGCTCTGCTTATGCAAATTTTTGCCCCTTTTGAGAGCGGATAACAACGGGTGGAACATTTTTCTCGTCCGCTGTGTCCTTTTTACAAACGTTTTGCATCCGTTGGGCAGTGTGACAGGGCCTTTAGGCATTAAATTAAAGGCAATATGGACTCTAGTTATGTATGTGACCAAATTCTTGTATTTATTTTTAATATAATATTGGCAGTTTTCTTTCTCTACACTTCTCCCTCACTGGCTAATATGAACTGAAGTAATACTTTCAATAGAACATAGACTGACCAGAATTACGTGAGCATAATTGTACTTTCATGTTATAAAATGTTATAAAGTAATAAAAAGTATTACCCATGGGTAAAAATACAGTAAAATGTGGCATATTCATGTTTATGGGGGTCTATAAATATCAGGTGTATGCATATGATGGCTATCTAGTTCATTTCTTCTCTTCGCTACCTGAATTTTCTTAATTCTTTTTCGAAATATGGAATAGAAGTTGAATAGTTTTTTTCTATAAGGATGAGATGCTTTGAATGTTTTGGCTATGATTACTAGAAGAAAAATAAAAAGCAAAATAAAAAGTACACACATGCACAAAAAATCCTGTATTCATGAATTTGCTTTTAATGATATCAGTAACTAAATTTCACATTTATTTTATCCTCAAAATTGATCTGAGTTAGTTATTGCTTGCCTGGAAAATATTCAAATCATTTTGGGAATTTGTACTGGCGTTTATAGCTGTATAGTGCTTTATATTAACTTTCAGAACTGATTTTGAAGGCAGAAGAGTGTGAATGTAACACTTGTCTGCAGCTCTTTAAAACAGCTGTGTTGTTTCCCAATATCATGTGACAATTAAAGAGAACAGCTTCGTGATTTGAGGAAAGGTGTTGCTGTTTTAAAAAGTTGAACTTTTTCTTCTATTAATTTTGAAACATCTAATTATTTTCAAAGAGTTGCACAGCCCTGTTGGCTTGGACTCTATAATTAGTAAGGCTCATAGTAATAGTTATAATTATTATTATTATGAATAAGCCTCACAGTTCGTATTCTTATTGGATCTGTTAGATTGATTAATTTGTTTCAAGGATTGTGTTTAGTATTACAGAAATAGTCTTTCATGCCCCAGATTGGTCTGATGGTAGCCCATTCTAATAGTTCCTGGTTCCAGAGTATGATTTTCATAAATTTTCTCATTATGTAACATGGGAAAGAGGTAGAGTGCCTATCTTTTTTTGGCTTGAACTAGAAAAAAAAAAACACAAAACATAGATTATTATGGGGTGATGAACTATACCAAATTTCATGGTAATCAATATAGGCTGTTCGATTGTATTTGATCCACTTATTTAAAATATAGCTTGTTAAATTGTTAAGTACTTTGTACATGATAAAATTCTCATGATAACTAGTTATCAGGAGATGGAATTTGTCATGTTTCATAGAAATAAGCATGAAGAAGAATTGAGTTACATACTCTTTTGATTATTGAAACTGCTCACTCAAACTGTTTCCTCAGAATTTATATGCCATTCTTGATCTGCGTACCCAGAAGATTTCAGTCAAGGTGACCCTTAGCAGGGCCAAATATTGGCTGTTTAATTTTATAACAGAATAGATTGTGCATGACAAGAGTTAAATATGCAGCATAACAAGCAGAATATAAAGGTCCGGTCCCACTGCACTAACGGATGCAAAGAGGATGTAAAATGTTAAAAAAAGCTTGCCATCCATTGGAAAAAGCTATGCATCCATTGTGTACTCATTGCATACGTGTTTCATAAGCTCTATCCGTCGAGCATCCGTCCACTGCAATTTCATCCGCGCAAGAAGTTTTGAGCTGAACTTTCCACCACGTACGCTGTACATCTGCGACATATACGGCCAACAAACATTCTATGTCCGTTATCATCCGTTAAACATCACTGTATCCTCTCTGCATCCTCTGGCCATCCCCTCAACTCACATCCGCTGCATCTGAAAATGGAAAGAGGGAGGAAACAAAAGGTACACGGAATGTCTACACAGCATTAGTAGCATGGAAATAGAAATGATGTAAGCGTATGCATCTCGGATATAAAGGATTAAAAATGGACAAAACGTTTGTATCTGGGATGTATCTCGTATATTAAGGATGTCTGGAGTATGTCTAGAGTATGTAGAAAGACACCTAGCGGACAACTGATATTTTCTATAAAAAGGGGGAGAAAATCATCTGGATCTCAATATGAGTCCAGCAGTCATGGTGTACAGACCACTTCACTCTTGGTCTTGGTCTTCAACATCATCAATTGTTCTCTACCATGGATGATGACACCGTCCGTATGATAGCTGCACTCATTCACCACCAGAACCAAAACCTGTTCAGACTGTTTCAACTTTTATACAGAAGGAGAAGAAGGAGACGTCCAAGAGCTGTGTGGGTCTGAGGATGAATCGTGAGAAGAATGGAGTTTGGACTGTATGACCAGTTGATGGTGGAGATGAGGAATGAAGACCCTTGTGCATTCCATCACTTCATGAGGGATGCCACCAGCCATGTTTGACGAACTTGTAGAGCGTCTGAGACCCAGGTTGACCAAGCCTAGCACCAACTTCCATCTCAACCTGGACCCTGGACTGAAGGTGGCACTGACTCTGCGTCACCTGGCCTCTGGAACCACATACAGAAACATGCAGTATGCATGGAGGGTGCCACACAACAGCATCAGCAAAGTGGTCAGAGAAGTGGTGCAGGCCATCATCGAAGAATACGTGGAGGAGCTCCTCCAGTGCCCCACCACTGAACAAGGCTGGAGAAAACTTGCAGAAGAGTGGTATCAGAGGTGGAACTTTCCGCACACCGTTGGAGCCATAGATGGGAAGCACGTGGCCTGCAAAGCTCCAGCCAACTCAGGGTCCACTTATTACAACTACAAGGGCTTCTTCAGTATCATCCTCTTTGCCATGGTTGATGCTGACTACAAGTTCACCTACATCGATGCTTCAGGCAACGGATCAGCTTCAAATGGCCAGGTATACAACGCAGGTGACCTCAAGAATGGGCTGGAACGCAACCTCATCATGGGTTTTTCAGATCCAGACCCCCTACCCAATGACACACAAGATGTGCCCTACTTCATCGTTGGGGATTATGCGTTCTCCCTCAGAACCTACCTCATGAAGCCGTACACTTCAAGATACCTCACCCGTGAAGAGAGGATCTTCAACTACAGGCTGTCCAGGGCAAGACAGGGGGTGGAGAACGCCTTTGGCATCCTGGCCAACAGGTTCCAGATACTTCTCACCACCATGCAGCATGACCCAGAGACTGTGAGGAGCATCGTGGAAGCTTGCTGCATCCTGCACAATCTCATGCGCACCCGCTACCCAGTGTTGCAGAACAGACTTGTAGACCGTCAGTAAGGGAATGGAGACATGGAGCCTGTTGAATGGAGGCAAGGATGTAACTTGATAGACACTGTGGATGTACAAGGCCCCAACAGAGCTTCACGTGAAGGGAAGAAGCAGCGCAACCTACTGAGACACTGGTGCAACTCCCCAGTTGGAGCAGTAGAGTGGCAAGACAGGATGATAGATGATTAATGGATGCTTCCTTGAGGCTGTTGCATAACACTGATGAGATTGTGCCATGTATGTTGAGTGGCCCTACAATGAATAGGGCATTAATAAAGAGCTTTGTTTATTTTGAAATGTGTTGATCAATGAATAAATTGTTGTTGATAATAAAGGCCCATATGTGTGGCAGCTGGGATGATGGACCATACAGTCCCACTATGCTTGCACTGGAGGTTTATCTATCCCACAACTATCCTTATCTATCCCACAAGCATGCAAAGGCTTAACCATTTTTTCAAAGTTTTCACCAACACTTTATTAAGTAAAAAAAAGCAAAGATAATCTTTATTAACTTTCTTAACTTCATGACTTTATTAAATAAGCAAAATGAACCAAGTAAACTGTATTGTCTTAAGCAAAGATAAACTTTCTTAGGTAAACTTTATGACTGTATTAAATAAGCAAAATGAACCAAGTAAAGTGTCTTAAGCAAAGATAAACTTAACAAGTACAACACAGTCTCTAACATTATTCTCAGTCACTCTGAGTCATGTCCATGGTCTCAGCTGCTAAGCGGGCAGGGACTGTGGAGGTGGCTGTGGCTTGAGTGCTGGTCTGAGGCACCATTGGGGTGCTTGGCCCCGAGGGTACAGGGGATGGTGTGTTCAGGAAGCTATCCGAGAGCTGACTCAGTCCCGTGAGGTTGAGAGGCCCTTCATCAAGGACTTGAGATGTCAGGCCCAATACTGATGACAGATTGTCTGTTGACGGGCTTGGCTGTGGGGTGGAGGAAGGAGGAGTGTAGTGGGGCTGTCTGGTCTGCAGCTGGGTAAGGAGTGGCGTCAGTGGCATGCGATGAACCTGGGCCTGGACTGGGAAGTTCTGCTTCTGCTGTGGGAAGTCCTGGTAGTCGTAGCCTTGGTAGGTGAGGGGCTGTTGAAAGTCGTGGAAGGGCTGTGACATCACCTGGGGTGGAGGAGCAGACCTGGACTGGGTAGGAGCAGCTTCAGCTGGGCCTTGAAGGTGGTGCAGAAGTGCTGTGATCTTCTGCTTCATCACCTGGTACAGGGCCTTGGGCAGGTCCCTTAGGGTCTGGCTCACGTAGGTGATGAAGGGCTTCCGGTTCGAGGATGGTATGTCGCAGTGGACCAGCTGAGAGAGAAGTTCTGTGCTGGTCTTCATTGTGTCCCTAATCTCCAACAGCACACTGTGGTCCTAGCCTTCCAGTCTGCCTCTCTGCCTACATCCTCTGGAGCTGGGGGTGGGGTTGGCATCTGGTGGCTGGTGGCTGCTGTTTCTTCCTCCATTTGTGACAGCAGGGCATCATCCTCCATGGGATCCTCCAAGTCTACCGGCATGGGGAGTGCAGCTGTCGGGGGGGTCTCCTCTGTGGGGCCCTCTGAAGACACCTGCCTGGACAGGGTAGCTGGCTCCTGACTGGAAGAGGACTGGCTGTCTGTGGGCTGTCTGAGGGAGAGGGGTCTCAGAGGAGCTGTTCCTCGGTGGCAGATCTCACCCTCCAGGAAACTGCACTTGGCCATGACATATATCTCCCGGTCAGTGAGCTTGACAGCGGCCTGCCCGGATTTCTTGAGGTATAGCTTGCCATACCAAGTGTGCATGTGCTTCCACCATCCAGTGTCTCAGTAGGAGTACTTCTGCAGTGTATCCCAGGCTCTCTGCCTTTTCTCTCCAAGCTGCCTGCTTCTTTTTGGTGTCCCGATACAATCTGTGGCCCTTTCTCCAGAGGTACTCGTTCTCCCTCAGCCATTCCAGCACCTCATCCTCATGCTCCTTGGAAACGGTGTACTTTTTCCTCTCTCCCTACTGCTTCCTTTGCCTCTTCCTCCCTCTGGCAGGGGCTTGAGCAGGGCCTTCAGGGGCTTGAGCAGCAGGGCCTTCAGGGGCTTGAG
>BLBF01000010.1:45454337-45486614 GCA_015471245.1 Laticauda colubrina | reverse complement strand
GGCTTGAGCAGCAGGGCCTTCAGGGGCTTGAGCAGCAGGGCCTTCAGCAGCAGGGCTTTGAGGGCCTTGTGGCTGGTCCCCCACAGCAGCAGCAGCTACAGAGTCAGTGCCAGGGGGTGGGATGCTGGTTCTGGCCTTCTTGCCAGGGCTGGAATGAGTAGGCACGGGCTTCCTCTTCTTGCCTGACTGACGAACCATGGTGTTCCTGCTAGATGTATGTGGCAGCACATCTTTCCCCTGTATGCTGACTGCATGCGTGCTGCATCCTTTTATATCCGCGGAGCTGACGCAATTCATACTCCCTGCATGCGCAGTGAACGCTTTGCATCCGATACACATCCATGCAGCATTCTCTTTGTTTCCTATACGTGTCTGTGATGCATCCGCTTCATCCGCTATGCATCCGCTTCGAAATTCTCCCCCAGAACCCCTTCGGATGTGTCATTCGCTTCCACCCGCTATCATCCACTAGGCTTCCTATGAACATCCATTTAACATCCCCGCTACATCTACCCACATCCGTTCTTTTCTGTTCTTTTCCATTCTGTTTATGCAAATTTTCATCACTTTTGGGAGAGGATGACAACAGATGGAGCCACCCCCGAAATTTTGCTCGTCCTCTGTGTCCTTTATGCATACATTTTGCATTCGTTGGCCAGTGGGACCGGGCCTTAAAAAAGATAGAAGTACTGTAACTTCTATCCCTATTTGTGAAATCAAGTTATTGTTTAACCAGAGTTGCACATTGATCAGCCATCAATTGAGCAGATCATATTACTCTTGTCTTTTTTATAACCAGTAGATTCAGAGATAATTTGTTTGCAAAAGTTAAGCTAAAATAGTTCATGTAATTTATAGCATCTTATTAATCTAAAGACTTTTAGAATGTTACCTATTCAACATGCTAAAATTCAGTGCTTTATTTTTATAAATAAGTTTCACAATGCAGTTTCTCTGCTCTCTTGTGAAATGGATTGTTGGTGCTTGGTTGCTTTATTGATATTCCTTATCAAATCTGGAATCATATTGTGCTGTCACTCACAGTCATGGGTGAATATGTTTAGTTTTATTGCCACTTCAACTGCAGCTATTCTTTTTTGTGTCTGATAGAACCAGTAGTGGTATTTTACTGGTTCAGCCCGGCTTGAGCGAATCAGTAGTAAAAAATGCTACCATTCAGCCGAGCCAGTAGTAAAAAATCAATTACCAGTTTGGCTGAACCGGTATTTTTTTTTTCCTTCAAACGATCAGCTGTTCAGATGAACACCTAGGATGCCAGGATCCCCCTCACTGTTTTATTGCTTCACCCAGGAGGCTTCCCAGAGGCCCAGGAGGCAAAAAAAAATGGAGCACGGGGCGGGTACTGCGCAGCCCACCTACGCTGCGTTTTTTTGTCTCCTGGGCTTCAGGGAAGCCTCCTGGAAGCAAAAACAGTCTCCAAGGAGGCAAAAAAAATGGAAAGAAAGAAGAAGCCATGCCCACCTAGTCATAAGGCCACACCCACCTAACTACTGAGGACATTGCTTTCCTAGGCCCCTCCAGTATTGGGGGAAGTGGTTGATAAGACAGAGAGCTTCCTGCCTTCTCAGACACAGGGGAGGATCACCTGCTGACAGGCAATGGTACTGATAGGCAGCAGATCTCCTCTGATGAGGAACATCTGTTGTGTTCCTCAAGTGGGATCAGCATCCCACTTGATCCAAGGGCACAGAGAGCAAAGCATAGGCAAGCTCATAGAAGGTCTGCAGGCTACTTGGGAAAAGCCCTATTCCACCTCATGCTTGAAATGGAGTGACTTAAGGAGAAGCTGTGTTAATCTTTGCCAGGAACAATTGTTTGTTTTGGATTACACTCCCCCTGGCTTTGATTCGTGCCTTTTTGCCTTTGTTTTGAGGACTGCTGTTTGTCTTGCCTTAGCCTTGTGGACTGTTTTTGCCCTTTCCTGTACTTTAACTTCAGAATTGGCTTTGCCATGTAGTGTGTCATTTGTCTTATGTCTGGATTTTGCCTTGTGGACTTTCCTGGTAATATATGGGCTGTTGTTTGGAGGACTGAGAGTGATTGCCTTCAGAATAGCATGGAGTGGACCCTTACTGATTGTTGGAGGGCCATTTGTTGAACCACTTCTTGAGGACAATAAAGGACTCTCTAAAGGTCTGCCTTGCCTTGACCACCTGGGTCATAACTAGTCTACTTAAAAGTCACAATTGATACAAAATGTAGAACTCTTCTTTTTGGCAGGTGAGAGATGCTACTCATGTATAACACTAATGGAAGACATTTTCAGTGTTTTTTTTACCCATTTTTTAAAATATTCTTACCCTAAACACCTGTACATAGAGGTAATACTTTCTTATCAACCACAATTGGGATTGACGTCTCTGTTGTTAAGTGGTGCAGTTGTCAAATAAAATGTTACATGATCTCACCGACTAAAACAGTTCCAGCTGTTGTCATTAAGTGAATCACCACATATAGTGAACCACAGTATCATGTGATTGTGACTTGCAACTTCCTAACAGCTTCTCATTGGCTGTGCTTATTGGAAATCTAATGTGCAGGTTGCAAATGGCATTTGTGGGATACTACTGCTATGCTTCATAGCCAATAATCTTGTAATTGTATCTTTTTTAGTCTATCAAAAGAAGAGAAGGAAATATATTGCAAACACATCCTTGTGAAAAGCAGGATATAGAGCTACTGTAATGTTTAGTGTCTTCAGAACCAGGGATAAGAGTCAACAAAATTACTTGAATTATTTTCTGTTTGTTTTAAGTCTTCCCAGTGAAAGAGGCAGCTTACTTGCAATATTTCTAAATGTAAAAATAATATTGTTAGAAGTTTATGCCCCAAAGACAATTTATTGAATTTAAATATTAAATGTTTGAATTAAATTCCATGTCTTTCTTGGACTCAATGAATATGTCAATGACAGACTAAAATTTCATTTGTTATATCAGAATCCTATATTGTAAATTAGTTGTAAATATGAAAGAGTATCTGCTTAGTTTCATAATTATAACATTACAGATAAATATTTGTGTTTGTTTGTGTTTCAGCTTGTAAAGATTCCCAAAACCGATGTCCCAAATGAAGTCCATACCTTTGATTTCTACCTGTCAAATGTTGGCAAAGATAATCCTCAGGGAAGCTTTGATTGTGTCCAGCAAACTGTTTCAAGGTAAAATATTTACTAATGGTAATAAAAGTGAAATTGGTTTTTTTAATTGTTGCTGGTATCTGTTGCCTTTGTTCCTATGAAGAATGGAAAAAGAATTCAACTCAGCAAATACTAAGGATAAACTCTAATTCGAAAAATGTTGTAGTCTTTTGAAAAATACAGTTAGAGAAATTGTCTTGTTTAGAACTCATTATGTTGTCGGTGGAAAATGCCAGTTCTACCTCCGGTCCTCCTTTGTTTTGTACATATATCAAATTATGTTGTCTACTTTGGAATTCTATTCGTTTATAACAGTACACACATGGCTGAGAGATATTCCACTAAATTCACAGTGAGAAAGAACTATTTTATTTCTCAGCCTTCTAGAAATGGAGAACAAATCCAGGATGAAATAATTATATGATCAAACGTGTGTGTGCGTGCGTGTGTGTGCATGTGTGTTTCATATATTAAATGTAGGCTTAAAAACATCTGAAAATTAAGAGAAAATGCTGTAGTTTTAAATTTTGAGGTTATCAGATTACCTTTTTTGAAATCTAAGAATTTTTACTAAGATGAACAGAATCAGAACATCGATAATAAAAAAGAGATAGAAAGGAAGGAACAAATATAAAGGCAAATATAACAAAATCAAAAGCTAACATAGTAAGTTGGTTGTTTACATAACTTCAGGAAAAATGTAAACATAAAATCCATATTCAGTATGTTTCTGAAAGATACTTGTATAGATTATTATTTCTGTTAGATGAAACCCTTTCTTAGGCACCTAAAATGTATTTTAAAATGAAGATTCATTGCATTTTGCTCATCTAATACTGTTCCTATATCTTTCAATACCCTTAATTCAAAATTGGTTGTTTACGTAATTTCAGGAAAAATGTAGAAATTGTAAAATCCATATTCAGTATTTATTTCTGAAAGATTCTTGCATAGATAAAGGCATTATTTATGTTTGATGAAATCCTCTGTTAGGCACCTAAAATGTATTTTAAAATGAAGATTCATTGCATTTGGCTCATCTAATACTATTCTTATATCTTTCGATACCTTTAATTAAACAAAAAATATATTAGACTATTTAACTTGATGCAGGAAGGAATGTAAAATTACAGTTATTACAGGCACACTAGAGACCTAAAGCCCATGTCCCACTGCACCAACGGATGCAAAGAGGATGTAAAACGTTAAAAAAAGCTTGCCATCCATTGGAAAATTGCGATGAATCCGTTGTGTACTCACTGCATACGCTCTATCCCTCCAGCATCCGTCCACTGAGATTTCATCCGCCCAAGAAGTTTTGAGCTGCACAAAACTTTGCGAACGGATGAACTTTCCGCTGTGTACGATGTAAATCCATGACATCCAAGCAACAAACGTTCTATGTCCGTTTATCATCCGTTAAACGTCCGCTGTATCCTCTCTGCATCCTCTGGGCATCCTCGCAACTCACATCCGTTGCAGCTGAAAACGGAAAGAGGGAGGAAACAAAAGGTACACAGAACGTCTACACAACGTTAGTAGCACGGAAATAGAAAGGATGTGCAGTGAACGGTTTGCATCCGATATACATCCGCTAGGCTTCCTATGAACATCCGTTTAACATCCCTGCTACATACTACCCACGTCCATTCTTTTCCGTTCTGTTCATGCAAATTTTCACCACTTTTGGGAGCGAATGACAATGGATGGAGCCACCCCTGAAATTTTGCTCATCCGCTGTGTCCTTTATGCATACATTTTGCATCCGTTGGCCAGTGGGACAGGGCCTTAAAATTCAAAACTGAGAGATTAAATTTGAATAGGAGATTTAAAGGAGGTTGAATAGGAGATTTAACATGATTAAATCTAAATCAGTTTGAGACCGGAATCAGAAAGATTGGTATATAAGGGAAGATTGGGATGAATACTGTTTAAAAAATACTGTTTAAAAATAAACTCTTACCAAGGTTAAAGTGTCTGGCATCTTCTGACTGACTCTACTATTCTAAGTTGGTACCTTCTGGCCACAGCTTGTCAGTAGAAGTAATATATTATGAGCTCATTATGAAATTAATTCTGGAAAAATGATATGTGTTACCACTATTGAACAGGTAGTCCTTGACTTACAATCACAATTGGGGTCATAATTTCAGTTGTAAGTCATGACAGCCATAAACTGAAGCACCTATGTGACCAGATCCAACTTTACAACTGTTTTTACAGTAGTCATTAAGATAATCACTGTCATGCCTTTGAACCATGGTCATTAAGTGAATCACACAATCTTAGTAGTGCAAATACATTTCCCCGAATGCACTTTTTTTACCATGAATTACTGCAACAGATCATAAATGTGAGCCTATTAACAAGTGCCTGAATCATGTAATTGAGGGAGGGCTGACATTTGATAACAGCCAGAAGTGTTTTAAGGGCTATAAAGTACCATTTCTGAGACTGTTGTAACTCTGAACAGTTATCAAACCAGTCGTAAGTCAGGAACTATGGTACTAGTAGATATAATTCAGCATGTGTATGAAGAAATAGTCTATGAAAGAATGACAGTTGAAAATGAAAGAGCCAAAAAACTCCAAAATAGTTACAAGCCCTAATGTGGGTCAAATAAAGAGATTTGAAAGTTGATGGAAGATAGATTTAAATAGATTCGAACAGGAGAGGGAATTGCACAGGAAAGGACAAATCCAATCCAGAAAAGAGCAGAAGAATCCAGTTGAGTCAGGTTTTTTCCTCTCTCCCCCATCTGCCTAATTGGATTCTAGCAGAAGATAAGATAGCAATAGCAGGTAGAATTATATACCACTTCATAGTGCTTTACAGCCCTCTCTAAGCTGTTTACAGAGTTAGCATATAGCCTCCAACAATCTGGGTCTTCATTTTACTGAGCTCAGAAGGATGGAAGGCTGAGTCAACTCCGAGCAGGTCAGAATCGAACTCCTGGACTGAATTAGCTTACATTATTGCATTCTAACCACTGCATCACCACGACTCCTGATGGCCTACTCTGAATCAAATTCAACTCTTGGTGATCCCATGCACACACCCATGTAGTTTTTTTGTTACTGTTATAAGGTGTTTTGTTTTATGTACCCTGGTATTTCTTGGTAATCTTGCATCCGAGATCCAAACAAGTTTTCCTTAATTTTTATGTGATCAGCAAGTTGCTATCATTTTTACAGAACTCTCGCAGAATATACAGAAGGCACAAACAGCAGAATACTTCTCCTCTAAGTTCATTGATAGAGGTTTTGGAAAAAATAAAACAATCTACAGGACAGCCTTACTTATCACTGAAGCCTCCCCTTCTGCATTAGTATTTGAGGCTGCAAAAGTAAAAGGCATAAGAAAATCTATCAAATCTCCAAATCACTTCCCAGTCTTTCCAAAGTAAATTCCTAGGCTTTTGATTTGCTTTACTGCCTCACTATAATATGAAGAATTTATTATAATATAATTGACTTAATCTCCTTTGAAATAAATCACTCTTTAAGCTTCACATAGGCATCTTTCAACAGTTATTTTGTACAGAAAATTACTTGACCTTGAAGCAATATAAATATTACTATTATATAATAGAGTATAGAGGATGTAAGTCATAATCATTCTTTAGGGAAATGAAAATTTTTAAAAATGTAAATGTCGAATTAAAAATATGAAATCTGTTCTTTAACCCACAATCAAAAAATCCTGAAATTTGACCAGCTTTCTGGTAAAGATCAGTCAAAATAAATATCTGTGACCCGTATTTGTGAAAAAGGCTTATTTATTTAATTAATTATTAGTGTACATCTCCTTTCCAAATGGTTGAGATGACATAGAGTTGCAAGTAGATTAAGAAATTAAAAAATGATCCCAGAAAGTAACAGTGAGAAGAAAATAGCAACAACGTAGTTGAGTTCAGTTCAGTCTAGTTTATTTTTAAGGACAAACAAATAAAATACTTTCCAGAGCAAAGTCTTGATTTTTTCTCATAAAATATTGTGATGATTACTTAGTATTATGTCACTGAATAACATAGCAGTTATTCATAATCAATCTATGGTTCCTCCAGATTCAGAAAGGAATACTAATTACTTGAGAATCAACAACTGGAATAACTTTTTTGAAAGCCTTAGAAGTGAAATTGATTTCATTAATATGGTTTAGCTTACAAAAATCATTTATATATTGATTTAATAGAAAATTACTTCATTTGGTTTAATTTTCTAGTTTAACCTCTATCAATATTTTTAAAGATTGCTGAATTTTACAGGTTTTCCTATATTATTGGCAAAAAGCAGAATAGTGTCTCAAAGTTGATAGCTATCATTAAATGTATAGAAAGATGTTGAATATTATTGGGACAATTCATTTTGCATATTTGTTGCAAATAAAATTGTTTTCTTCCTGTATTGCTTAGTACTGGATCATCACAACTCAATTGCCTGGGATTTATACAGGATAAAATTACTGTATGTGCAACAAATGATTCTTACCAAATGACCAGAGAACGTATGACCCAGGCAGAAGAAGAGTCTCGTAATCGAAGTACAAAAGTCATAAAACCGGGTGGACCATATGTAGGTATGATTGCTTTTTTTTCTTTTCTGTTTTTGCTTAAATTCTGATTATTGCATCATTTAATACCCAAAATATTGTATAAAGTTGATTTTTTTTGTTATTTTCTCTTTGCTCTTTTCAGTTAGTTTCAGTGGTTTAACATATTCCTTTTGTAAATCCAAGATAAGAAAGCTGTCCAAATCATTCTTCTAATTTATTATGTATATGTCTCCAATTATTTATTAAAATAATAATTATTTTGATAATTATTAATATTTAATATTGAATGAGTAATCATTATGTTGGAAAGAAAATTCGCTGGTTCAGTTACAAGCTGCAAGAAAGATGCTGGAAACAAAATGGAGGCTGATTGGAAAGAAGGTCCATTTATTGGTGAAAAAAACTACCAGGGTTTGTGATTCTGGGCAGCTGACAAAATGGAGTTTAGAATGGGTGGGTTTTTATAGCTTCTGGATTCCTATGAGGGTCATGTAGTGGTTATATAGAGGTCATAGCTTGCTCTATAGGCAAAAGAGGAAATGCAAATCCTAGGTGGATTACCAAATCTACATTTCTCAAAACTGCCCTCCTCAGTTTCTTCATGGGGCAGGGAAACTGGGGCTGGTTTCTGCCTCCTGTAAGATTTTTTAATTTTTCCTTTAGGGGACGTACTTTATCCTGCTTTTTTAATATTTCCCAAAATATTTCATTGTTCTAAGAAGGGGGACTTCCTACAATTATTAATATTTAATTATCCAGACATCAACTGGCTTCATTTTAAAATCCATTGTGCCATCTTTTTTCATGTAGCTTTTAAATTCTGACATTTTAAAATCCATTTTCAGATCCATAACATTTTTTTCAAAGTCACTTTTGTAATCTGGCATTTGTTTGAAATCCAAATCCCCAATCCAGATCAGCCTTAATCTATTTTTTATTCAATAAAATCTATTGTTCTGCATTATAGTATCAATTTTGTAAATAATTTCTAAGTGTACTGTTCCTAAGCAGTCTTTTAATTTCTTCTATAGTCAAATGGTATTACTTGATTTGAAATTCCAACAAAGATTCTGCCAATTCAAAGCCACTTTCAAATCAATATTTGAAGCCACAGTCATCTGGTATTTTCTTGTGGTGGTTCACCTGTCCTGTCACATAATTTTGTCTTACTGTTCTTCTGTCATAGCATAAAAATGAGGTGGCAAGTTTCCAACTCTTACAGTATGAACTACGCACACATTCTATTGCTCTGACTCTCTTCCTTCTCTTTTGTCATTGAAGCAGAAAAACTCACCAAATAGAAAGTAAGAACATGGATTAGGGAAGGGGACACACTTTTTTTCCTGTCTCCCTGGTGGAATGGGAATTAAAACTTATTATTTCAAGACTTGCAACAACAATTTCAGGGTAGGGTAGTGACTAAATGGCATTCTTTGTTCTGATTCTCAAGTGTTTTGAGAATAGAAGTAGAAGACAATTGTGGATTGTTTTAAAGAACTTTTGAGAGATTAGGGAGCAGAAATTTGTGTCCCATTGTTCTTTAGCTAGCATCTATTACCTCATACATTCTTAAATTACCACTTTTGAAGCACTATTGAACTATTAGGAGACCATAACTTTTGGCTAATAAAAATAGCTTTTGACTTCCACTCAATAACATGTTGCTGTCATTGAAGAATATAATTTCATAATTCTGTTTCAGCACTGATTATACAGTGCTTGAAATTATCAGACATGATTACTTGTGTCTTGAACAATGAGAGTCATGAAGTGAATTTATGATTTACATAAATTAAACATGTGACATTCTAAACAGAGTTAAAACTGTATGTTCCTGCATTTGACTTAGATTTCTTTTTCAGTTTTTGTTGGGAAACAAATTTCACGTTTGTTGGAAGTGTACAGATAAAAAACATTGTTTTTATTGCTTGTAGGTAAAAGAGTACAAATTCGAAAAGCACCACAAAGTATTCCAGATGCAGTTCCTGAAAGGAAAAGGTCTACCCCCATCAACCCTGCAAATACAATACGGAAGACTCATACAAACAACAGTATTTCACAGCGGCCTTATAAGGATAGAATAATTCATTTATTGGCACTAAAGACCTACAAGAAACCAGAACTTCTTGCCCGTTTATTAAAAGATGGTGTTAGTCAAAAAGATAGGAATTCCCTTGCTGCTATTCTTCAGCAGGTGAAATTTTATTTACACTTCTGCTTTCTCCAAGTTCAAAAATTGTATTTGCCGAGATCAAAATGAGCTTGTGGTTACACATGCAGCTTTTTAATTTGGGCATATTGAAATTCATATAGCATTAAATTAAGATTTAACATTGCATATTATGGCTATAACTTAAAATATATTGATCCTTTTTTGCTATTCATCCCCTATTCTTCCTTTTTTACTCTGATATTATTTGTACACCCAAAAATTAAGGATAGTTAATGCATTATAATAAGATAAATCGAATACACAAACGTAACTTTTTCCAATCTTTAACTGTTTAGACTTTCAGTAATGATGTTTCAGTTGTTAATGCATTGTAATGCATTTAATCTCCATGTAAAAAATGTGGGTTTCTTCTTAAAAACCAAAACCACCAGATTATGATTATAATTTTTTTTCCTACAATCCTCACTTTAAAGGCCTGAGTAATAGGTTTTTGGAAATCCATCATCGTATCTATTCTTAAGAATGATTGGTGTCATTATGAAAAATAACTATAAAATCTCTAGAAATATCCTTTTTATGTGTCCATATATCTATTAGTATTAAAATGTCCATCAAATCAAAAAAGTATTTAGTAATTTTTCTGGGGTGTTTTTAATTTTTAACTTTGTGGGAACAAAACCCTTCCTAATTGTGAAAAAGCAGCAAGGTTTATCAGTTGTTCCATAAATTGTTTGTAAAATCCCAAAACAAAAGTTTCACATTCTTGTAATTGAATTTTCACCTTTACAGATATGCTATCTTATTACTTATTATTAATTGTCATTTTAATTGGCTTTAACATGTAGAACTACTTCGTTGGGATTTTTTGGTGTTGTCAAAACTATGTCATCTGCCAAGTTTTTATAAATCAAGTATTTCACATCTTTATTTCTAATATGTGTTTCTTGTAAGCAAATTATATCTTATTTTAATTTCTTCATGTAGTTAAATACATCCTTTCCTTTTGTGAATGGAATTTGCCTCATTTATATTCCAAGTTAAATTCAAGTTCAAAAGAAAGAAAAAAAAGGCATCTATATTCCATGGTTAGATAAATCTGGTCTTGTACACCAGGTTCCAAATTGTCTTTTTCATTGTCTTAAGCATCCTAGGTTTTTTTTATTTTTAGTCAATTGCTTATCAATATTCTCTGTACTTTCTCTTTGAGTCTCTTGCAACCCTACTTTAAATTCCTGAAAAAATTCTCTGTACTTTGAACAATATTAATCAAAATCTTTCAAGTTGAAAAATAAAAGTTATCCCTTCTAATTTTTCCCAATGAAGTGGAATAGTTTTCAACTTCAGTGTTTCAGTTAAAAAAAGAATACTCTTCTTTTATGAAAAATTTGGATCAGAATTTTATTTAAGATGATTATCTCTTCATTGACAATTTTCAGTTTTGGGATGGAATGCTTTTGAAAGCGTCTCTTATACCTTCTTTATAAGTGTACTAAAACATCCCTGGCACCGTACAAAATTATCCATCTTGTCCATTTTTTCAAACTTTCTTTCAAATGATGAAAACTTAACATCCTGTTTAAAGTCATGTGAATGAGACAACTTAGCTGCTAGTTCCTCAAACATTTAACTAAGATAGATGTAACTGGCATTTCTCTTTCTCCTTCAGCAGCTACTCAGTGAATGGTTTTCTGATATCTCCTCAAATTTTGCATGCTGCAATTCTAAAGCGACCAAGAAAACAAAAAAATAAATAAAAATAAAGCGAGGAAAAAAGTGAATTGCAATTTTAATGTTATAATTATCAACAGTTGCCAGTAGATGTCAGCCAAAGTGTCTAAAATTAAATTAGTCAACAATGCACAGACTGAGCGAATTACATTATTCCTAATCAAGACCAATCCAGTCAGGTAAAGTAGGACAAGGGGTACTATGGAAAGACAGAGTCCACATAAAAATATTTATATTCCATATTTCTAAACCATCCCTCTCCCTCAGATTATGAATTAGTAGTTTAAAACTAGAGATTCACCAACAAAATAAACTTTTCTTTTTATAATTAAAGGGAAGCCTGACTTTTTTCTCATTAATTTTCTGATATTGTTTTGGTTGCCTGGCTTTTTGAAAAACTTTAACAAAGGTTAATTTAATATATCTCTAAGATGTAATAGTTAAAAAAGGGGAAAAAACACATACAAAAATACTTATCCGCCAAATAAATATTTTCAACTTCCAAAGATTACAAGTCTAAAAATGATCTAGAAATGTGTGTCAGTGGACTCAAACAAGTTGGACCTCAACATTGAACAACATGGTATTCTTTATCCCCCAACTATTCCACTCATGAACTTTTTACTAGGACCTCTGTTTTTGCAATTCATTCTCAAGGAGCAGCTATCCAGTGGTCAAGTAGATTAGGTTCCAGCTCCCTACTTGGTCCAGAGTGTAAAGAATCCAATGACAGTTTGTAGGAAGCACTGAAAACTGAAGGACTGACTCCATGCTGAAACAAGCTGAAGCTGTTTAAGCCGCTATGCCCATCAAGTCCAGGCTCACTTAATTCATAATGCAGAGTCAATATTAAGTTGCCCTCTTGTTTAAAATCTAAACCCAATATTCTTGAGAAAGATTTTAGTAAATCTCCCAGGTTGGGTAGTCTTCCAAAAATGTGAGCCTGCAATAGATCCACAATTAACAGAATGGCTTCTTTCTATTATCCAATTAGTTCTGGTTTTCTATTGAAAAACATACTGAAACTATAGTGGTGGATTTTATGTTTCTTCTTTTTTAGAAATCTGTTTCTGATAATACAGTTTCAATAATTTACCAATTAAATATTTAATTATGGCCCATAATAACCATAAAAAATATTTATTAAACTTCAAGATATTAAGTGTGTTTTTTTCAGATACTTTATCTTTCAGTTAATTTTAAGTGTTTGTGTTTTTATCTCTAATCTGTAGGTAGCTAATCTGAATCCAAAAGACAACTCTTACACTTTGAAAGAATACATTTATAAGGAAGTTCAAAAAGATTGGCCTGGATATAATGAAATAGATAGACAGTCACTGGAATTAATACTTTCTCGGTAGGTTCAAATCCTGTTCACATCACCTGTAAATATCCAGAAAAATTAAATAACTTTACAATCTTGATTTAGTTTAGGGCATTTTGATTTTCTTTGTAATGTTGAATATGGATAATCTTTACAGAAAACTACATTCTTCTCGGAATGCCACCAGCACCAGTAACATGGGGTCTCCTTTGAGGACTGTCAAAGAGGCTGCATCTTCTTCCCCTTCTCAGGTATTTTCCTTGTCACTTGAATTCTATATCTTGTAATAAGATAATATGTAACAAATGTTGAGGGGTGGAGGAAACATCCATTGGAGAAGATCAATGTGTGACTGATGGAGGCTTGCTCTGAACTTTGGGTCTTTTGTGTACTGTCCTGTTGCATACAAAGGTTGGATTGAAAGACTTGCTGCTGGCTAACATAGGCAACACTGCAGAAGTATTTTGACTTCACAGAAGGATATGTTACGTTTTCAAAGCACTAACTATTACATCTGTAAATCAGTTTCACTGAATATCGACAGATAACAATAGCATTTCTCTTTTTGATATACTGATGAAAAATGTTGGTTTTAGAGCAATTTAGGATGAATCATACCTACCAAAGCTCATCCAAATCAGCACAACAGAAATATTTGCAAGATTTGGCAATCCCACAAGAATTTAAACAGATAGATAGCATCCTCACCACAATGTCTCTGAAGTATTCTTGCAGATGAGTTTGGGCTATCAGTTTATATCCTGACCTTGAGGATATAAATCCTTCCAAAGTGGCATTAATATAATACATTTTTTTAAAAAAAGAAAAGTAGTTGAGGTCCTTTCCAGAGGCTGATCATTATGATGAATAGGGAAAAATGAGCCTACTTAAGAAATATACAATATTTCAGAATGATTTCAGTAGTTTATTCCTTGTTCCTTCTCGATGGTGTATACTTTTGTTTTTGACTATTTCTATGAAAATGAACTGCCTCATAAAAGTATCTCTAAGCTAGACGCATGGAAAATTTCTGAAGGATAGATTCAGAGACTTGGGAATTTAGATAATAAAACTTTTTTATGCTGCTTTTATGCTATGACCATAAAGCCACAGAAAAATTTTAAAACAGCTTTGGTGATGGATATGAAGCCAGCAATTGAAAGAAAAAGGGACTTAAACATTCATTTATTTCCAAACAAGAACTCACTCCTCAAGTCCTACAGATTCCATCAAATCTCTCCTATAATTCTTACCCTTAGAAAGAGAAAACTGGGAAAAAAATCACAGGAACAGTTGTGCAACATGTTATTTCAGTTTACTTTCCCAAAACACTATACTTATAGTTCCTTTCATAAAACAAAAGAACCCTACCAATTAGGAACTAGAGATATCAATCACAAATTATACTTGATATATTTTCTATATGAGGAATCTGGAGAGGAATTTCTGCAGTCCGAGTGTGTCTTCAGATCACTAATGAAACCCAGGAAGACTTCAGGCTCTATTTTGAAAAAACTACCTGTCAATCTTTAAGTCCAGTTAATATATAATTTGGCTAAATGTCATGCTCACTACTACATACTGGATATGTGATAAAAGCAGTTTTAAGGACAATACTGTTTCAATTTGAATAGAAATTGTATAATTACAAATAAGATTAATTAAAGTAGCAAAGTCCCCAATTTTCATGACTTTCCAAATAGATTTTTGTTTGACTTTTGGAATATTTTATTTGATACAGTATTTATTCACTAAATTTCTACATTGCCTATCTCACCAAAGGCAACTCTACACACACGCGTGCACACACGCGTGCGCACACACAGAGGGAGAGTATTATTTAAAACTGATTTACTTAGATATATAATCCAAAGCTATATCTTATACAGGAAATATATCCTATTTCCTTCAGTGTCAGGAACATGTTTTGCAACTTAGGTATTGCCACATCAGTATTGCGTCAAATAATCGCTGGCTCTCATGGCATTCCATTTTTTGTGTCAACATGAGAGACACGAAACGAAGTGTGTGTGCATGTATGCATCTGATCTGTCCTCAAATATTAAAATTCTTATTTCCTTAGTTTTATTATACTATAATGAACCCTTTGTACAAAAAAAAAAATTAGTTTGAAAAGCATAGTGTTGCTTTGCTTTTTATTTGAAACCTTTCTTACAAAGAACAAGGTATATTCAATACTTCACATGAGTTTATGAGAGCATATGTAAGTATGTTGAAAATTTAAATATAATGTTCCTAAAACTTCGGGAAGTTTCTATATCAGCTGTTTATGAAGGAGTAAACTGGCATAAATCAGAAAGGCACATAAGAATGGAGGGATTTGTCTCTTTGGTCTGCTGGTTTCACTGCCTTTTGTGCCTCCCTTGAAAAATAGGACATTTCTCAAAAAAATAAAGGAAACATAAAAATAAGATATCCTAGATCTGAATGAATGAAATATTCTGATTAAATACTTTGTTCATCATAGTTGAATGTGCTGACAACAAAATCACACAAAAATTATCAATGGAAATCAAATTTAGCAACCCATGGAGGTCTGGATTTGGAGTTACAGTCAAAATTTAAGTGGAAAAAAACACTACAGGCTGATCCAACTTTGATGTAATGTCCTTAAAACAAGTCAAAATGAGGCTCAGTAGTGTGTGTGGCCTCCACGTGCCTGTATGACCTTCCTACAACGCCTGGGCATGCTCCTGATGGGGTGGCTGATGGTCTCCTGAGGGATCTCCTCCCACACCTGGACTAAAGCATTCCCTAACTCCTGGACAGTCTGTGGTGCAACATGGTGTTGGTGGATGGAGCGAGACATGATGTCCCAGATGTGCTCAATTGGATTCAGGTCTGGGGAACAGGCGGGTCAGTCCATAGCATCAGTGTCTTCGTCTTTCAGGAACTGCTGACACACTCCAGCCACATGAGTTCTAGCATTGTCTTGCATTAGGAGGAACCCAGGGCCAACCGCACCAGCATATGGTCTCACAAGGGGTCTGAGGATCTCATCTCGGTATCGAATGGCAGTCAGGCTATCTCTGGCAAGCACATGGAGGGTTGTGCGGGCCCCTAAAGAAATGCCACCCCACACCATTACTGACCCACTGCCAAAACAGTCATGCTGGAGGATATTGCAGGCAGCAGAACATTCTCCATGGCATCTCCAGATCCTGTCACATCTGTCACATGTGCTCAGTGTGAACCTGCTTTCATTAGTGAAGAGCACAGGGCGCCAGTGGCGAATTTGCCAAACTCGGTGTTCTCTGACAAATGCCAAATGTCCTGCATGGTGTTGGGCTATAAGAACAATCCCCACCTGTGGATGTCAGGCCCTCATACCGCCCTCATGGAGTCTGTTTCTGACCATTTGAGCAACCACATGCACATTTGTGGCCCACTGGAGGTCATTTTGCAGGGCTCTGGCAGTGCTCCTCCTGTCCCTCCTTGCACAAAGGCAGAGCTAGCATTCCTGAGGCTGGGTTGTTGCCCTCCTATGGCCTCCTCCATGTGATCTGATATACTGGCCTATCTCCTGGTAGCCCCTCCATGCTCTGGACACTACACTGACAGACACAGCAAACCTTCTTGCCACAGCTCACATTGATGTGCCATCCTGGATGAGCTGCACTATTGAGCCACTTGTGTGGGTTGTAGACTCTGTCTCATGCTATCACTAGAGTGAAAGCACCACCAGCATTCAAACATGACCAAACCATCAGCCAGAAAGCATAGGAACTGAGAAGTGGTCATCACCTGCAGAACCACTCCTTTATTGGGGATGTCTTGCTAACTGCCTATGCTTTCCACCTGTTGTCTATTCCATTTGCACAACAGCATGTGAAATTGGTTGTCAATCAGTGTTGCTACCTAAGTGGACAGTTTGATTTCACAGAAGTGTGATTGACTTGGAGTTACATTGTGTTGTTTAAGTGTTCCTTTTATTTTTTTGAGCAGTATATAAAGCTGGTAGAAGCTTCTTCATTATCCTGAAATAATCCTGTGCCTACTAATCTAAGGCCAACCAGTTTGCTAAAGTTGCCATGTGCTTGCCATTAGTTGTTTTTCTAGATTAGCAATCCCACATTAAAGTATCTTGAAGAAGCATCAAGTAGCTTCTGAATTAAAAAATAACACACAGCCTGAGTTTGTATCTTTATCTTCTTCAGCACAGAGTCAATCTTTGTTTTTAAAATAAGATCATCTCCACAGTCAAGTGTGATGATTTTATTCATGGCTTGAAGAAGGACTGAGCCTAATCAGAGGCTGGAAAATCAGTTCTTTTACTCTTAAAAATGTTTTTAAATAGATGAGATTAAGTAAAAACTATGTGTTTTTTAAGTTTTGTGAGCTGAGCTCATTAGTATTAAAAGTGATAGAAGATTTTATATATAGTATTTTACCTCAGAAATTTGACAGTCAAGCCTGGTCCCTAACTCTGTATTACATGGACTATTAATTCTGGTTTTTTATCAACTGGAAAATTACCATGGCATTATAAATGTAAAACTTTTGTCCCCCTTAAGCCTGAAATAGTGGTCACATTTTAGTGCAGAAAACATGTTTGTTTTATAAAGAATGTTTATTGCTGACCTGCCAGGCACTGTGTATAATAATGGAATAACCAAACTGAGTACTTGTACCTACTGAGGACCCTCACTGTCCATTAAATATAATCAACTATATCCCACTCTAGCAATCTGCTATAAATGACTATTCTTTAACTAATATCATTTCTACTTATGCTTGATTTTTATCATTCTTTTTATTCCTCATCAGGGTAAAATGACTCGTAATTGCAGTCTCTACAATTTAAATTGAAATTTTAATATAATGAAAACTAACTTATCATTTTATTGCAGAAACGTCTTTTGGATTCTGACTTTATTGATCCGTTAATGAATAAAAAACCAAGGATATCTCATCTTACCAATAGAGTTCAACCAACATTAAGTAGCCATCTGCCTACTTCTGGTGAAAAAAGTTCTGAAACTTCTCAACCACCACCACCTCCTGCAGTTGCTGCAGCACCAACTGCTCCACCATTTGTTTCAACTTGTCTCCCTGTTTCAAATCCTCCCCAGACTGCAAGTTCTAACTCCAATTCCCCAAGCACTCCCGAAGGTCGGGGTACCCAAGACCTGCCAGTTGACACCTTAAGCCAGAATGGCAATATTTATGAGGACCAGCATCAAAAATACACTTCCAGGACTCCACTGGAAATCCCAGCACCTTCTGAAAGTCAGTCAGTGTGCCCAAAGTCTACCAATGAAAAACATTCATTGCTATACAAAAAGTCCAAAAAGAAATCAAAGAAGCATAAGGAAAAGGACCAAATAAAAGACCGTAATACTGGGAATGAAGACGAGAAAAGGAGAGACTGTGAAAGCCAAGAAATAACCAAATTGAAGAATTCCAATCAGAAAATGAGTGAAGGTATTGTTTTTGCATCTCACAGTGAACTGCAAGGGAGCTAGGCAACTTTATTACATTAGCATTGCTATGCAGTTCAGATCTCATCAGGCTCAAGGTTGACTCAGCCTGCCTTCCTTCTGAGGTGGGTAAAATGAGGACCCAAATTGTTGGGGGCAATATGCGGACTCTGTAAACTGCATAGAGGGCTGTAAAGCACTATACAGCAGTATATAAGTCTTATGCTATTGCTATGTGAGAGCTCTTTGCAAATAACTGTATTCAGGAAAGATTAGGGATAGGTTATTGATATCTCTGATCCCACTTGGTTCCAGTATGCAACCATTTCTATTGTTGGGGTATCACTCATGTTGTGTTGCAGTAATTCATAGGGATCTAACATCTACTTATTGATTCCTGAATTTGAGAGGCTAATCAGAACAAATTCCTGTGCAAATCTGTAGGAATGGAAATGTCATATTTGAGCAAAGGTTATCTTTTTTTTTGTTAGTTAATTGTATCAGATAAAGTGCTATTTAAAATAATTTAATCTTAATTATTTAAAATGGTTGCACTAGATTATTTAACTTGTGAAGTAACCATACTAAATAATGAGAATGATTTGCAACCATCTTTTGAATTTAAACTTTTAATCCCATAAACAAATCATGTTCATTTGCTATATAATGGGAAAGAATAGGAATAATTTTAAAATAATTTTTACTGAAGAAAGTTTTAACAAGATTTTTTAAAAATCAGCAAAACATCCATAAGGGTTTCTAGTCACAGATAAATGTAGTTGATCTTCTCTAATAAAACAAGTTAATTTTGCCATCTTTGCTAGCTCTATTATCTTTACCAACTATTCTTCCACTGTGGATATTTCAGACTGTTTCAGTGTTTTGTTTACTCATATAATAGTCAACATCCAGTTGAAAATCCACCTCCACTCCCAGTACTAATTAAGCAGCAATCATACATAAAAGTAATTTTCCATGGCTCCTTTTCAAATTGACCATACATTAATTCCTACAAGAAAATTTCTAGTTTAAGTTGAATGTTAACTTTGGAACAATATATGTATTTAAATTCAGAAATTTCTGGGTTTTTTCTGAGTCCACCAAACATCATAAAATGACCCCTCATGTTGTCTACAGTTTCAACATAAATTTGAAGTAACTTTATACATTCTAGACATTTTTCTGAATGATAGATAATTTTACAAATGGCCTATAATACGTCATTTTATAAAAAATGTCTTTTATATTATAACATAATGTAAATTTCAGTCCATATAACTACATACAATATATTTCCACTTTTTTATCACCAAATAATATACTAAGTCCATGTATCTCCTTTTATTTCTCAGCAAAGAGAGGAGCAATATTAACCAGTAAAAACATCCCCTATGCACTAGTTTACAAGTTTTGTTTAGTTTTGGTGCTTATCTAAAAATAAACATTCACCCAGAACCATGTTTCTTCCCAAGAGAAAGTGAGAGTGGGTTTGTAATTAGAACACAAAATAAGCTTCTTATCTATTACAGCTCCTAATCAGTGGAGAGGCCTTGAGACAGACTCTGGGTTTTTGAGATATTTCTGTGTAACTTGGCAAAATCCAAATTGTAAATTGATTTCTCTGATGTAAACTGGAAACCTGATGCATCTTAAAGGCAAAAATTTGTCCTCACTAATTTGTACAGGTATGACTACATTTAAAACATAGTTTAAAATTGCTTCTAATAATTTCTAACAAGCCTTTAGTCAGATAAATGTGTAGTGATACACTTGATGATAATAAGGGTGACTATGGGTCATATTTTAGAAATGCACATGCATGCATTTCATGGTGGAAGAAAATCAGTCTGGAGAAATCCAAGTGTAAGGTTCATTATGTGGTGACTTTGGTCAGTCATTCCCTTCTAGCTTAATTTACTTCACAGGATTGTTGTTGTGGGGTGAAATTGGGGGGGGGTAGAATACTATATATGCCCTTTTGACTTCATAAAGGAAAAGTGGGATATAAAGTTAATCAATAAAATTAATTTCTGTGTGATAAATTAATAACTCGAACCAGTCCTGCATTCCATTTGGTTGATTTCTTAGTACATGGATCCCTAATCCCTGGGCTGTGGCCCATTACAGGCGTGGAGCTGTTCAGAACTGCGCCAAGGAGTGACAGGCAAGTGTACACACACACCTCCCCACTTGTGCAAGCAGTGGATGCAAATGAAACTGAGTGTGTGCTTGCCTGCCATTTGCACAGAACCATCCCCTCTCCACCCTCTCCCCAAACTGGAAAGATTGAGAACTTTGTCTTAGCAGATAAAATTGATATCAAGATAGAACTTAAATACAGCATTCTACTGATAATTGTAACATTAGCTTTGCATTATAGTGTTTTGCTAAAGATTATCTTCTGCTTTTTCAGAAAGATTCAGTGACTAGAAAAAACCAGAGAACGAAGGTAGTAGTTGCTTACTAAAAGTTACTGAACACCAACAACTTTTAGTGACTAAAACTCCTGAATTATGAGCCTTTTAAAAAGAAAACCCTGGCATCAAGTGAAAAATTATAACAAATTATTTATACAAATTTATCACTGAATGGATATAATAGGTCTTTTATTAACTGGAGCTCTCAATATGATTGTCTTAGATAGGTTACAAATATGTTGATAGTCTGTTGTTTAATAATACAAAATAATACTCCAAGCTATCAAAGATAACTACAAACATACACTTTTAAAGAAAACAACAGATTTGCCTTATATAACTTAACAACGTAATTGGTGTTTTCTTCTTCCAGTATTTAACATTTCATGATATTGCAACAAAATTGAAAGTGTTGCACATCTCATTCATACAACAGATTATTTAGAATCCAAACCATTATTTTAACCCTGCCACTTTAAAGATTACTGTAATGGATCTATCTTATATTATGCATTCTCAATTCTCTATATTACTTATTCTGTGGTAAATTGCATTACAATTTAGCATGATCATGATTTTATGCTATACTGGATGAGGGAGAAGAATTCATGAAAAGCAAAACACTAAGTATTCCACTCTTTATTGCAGTTCTGCTGGATGTTTATGTAAAATTCCAACATATGTCCAATTTTTGAATAGCTGGGAAGATGCTGTAATTTATGAGAAGCTTGTCTAATAGATTAGGATATTATATGCAGGCTGACATTATTTCTCCATTTGTATTTTTGCCCCTGGCTATTTTGCCAGATAACTTGCAGTATAAATAGTTTACCAGAGAAAGGTGCTCTTCATTCTCGCTTAAAGCTAATCCGTAAAAAGGAGTAGTATAGTAATCAAGTTTGACTTGGAACACTATCAAATTCTAAAACTTCTATTTTTATAGGTGTTAAAAAGACATGCACTGCCACTACAGATCCTTTGTCAACAAGTGAACTACCAGACTACTTTGTGTAAGTGATTAATCTTGGAAAAAGGAGTGGGATAGTTTAAAAAAAAATGTTTATGCAGCATTACCTAGAGCAGTGGTTCCCAACCTTTTTTCGCCCTGCACCCCTAAAGGAATTTCACTCGAACCTCACACCCCCTGAAATATATGGTAAATATATGGTAGGATTGAATTATTTAATTATTAAATATATGGTAGTATTGAATCTTTTCAGCTATGTATGTGAGGGCCACTAAATAATGATACTTAACTCTAAAATGAAAACAAAGTTAGTCCATTGCAAAAGAAAATAAAAATGGCAACATATAGCCAGTATCCTATTATTTACCTGAACTTTTCTTGCACCCCCTGGAATATTGTCTCGTACCCCTGGGGGTGCGAGCACCCCAGGTTGGGAACCCCTGACCTAGAGTGATGAACATTTAAAATATAAGAGTTACCAGGGTTTTTATTTCAGAGCTGCATTAAAATGTTGCCCAATTATGCAATTTTTGTTATATAGAAAAACTTCTTAATATACATGCCACCTATCTCAAATATTGTATCAAATTGAAGTGTCTGCTTTTGTTACCACTGGCCTTTACAAAATAACTATTCACTAAGGCATTTTTTGGACAGCTTGCCAAGCAAATAAAGTTGGCTTCTGATACTACCACCTTGACTCGAGTGCAGAATTCTGTCATTTTTTCCTTACAATTTGTGTCCAGATATTTGTAGTAAATTGTTTTTTCTTATTCAGAAGGAGCTTTCAAAAAAGAAAGTCACATAAAACTTTTGCAAATAAATTTGGAATGTCATTTTCTGCTCTTCCCCAGTGAATTGTGTTTTTATATAGCTTGAGTTGGCAAGCCATCATAATTTTACTAATAATTCTAATGTGCTCTCCAGCTTAGCAATGGTAATGCTACTCTAAGGACCTTTATCCCTAGAATGACAGTGCTTGTATATGTCTAGCATATCAGCTACAGTTTGCACTGAATCCTGAGCTTTTTTTTTTTTTTGCTCCCATTTGGAAACATTTATCTTGCATTTATATAACATTTTAAAGCTTGTATAGTTCTAATAAAGGTAACATTAATGGCAGCGATGGAAGAGAGAGATAAAGAGCTAAAAGTCCCTGGAATTTTGCTTTATCCAATACTGACAGACTGTTGGATATTGCTTTTTATTTCTTACTATCTAGTTTTTCATCCTTGCAACATTATGCAAGGGAAGTATATTTTCTGAAATATACTTTTGTTTTTGTTTATTGGAATCTCTAAATGGGGTGTACTAATTTGGGGGGTGTGTGTGTAGGGAGAGAGACTGGCCCAACAAAAAAAAAAACCTTCAGGCATTTAAAGACAGTAGAGCAGCAAGAACTGAATTGGCACCAAAGTGCTTGTCATAATGAGAGCTTCAGATAAATAAAGTCCTGGGTGTTCTGATACAGTTGGATAATTATTTCTTTTGCTTTAAATAAGTTGGGCTTTTTGTTAACTTTGTTGACCTAGTGTATTCATGAGAAATATTTTTCAGAAGTTAAGTTATATTCAGTTATATTAAGTCTAGAAAGTATAAAATTTGAGTATATATTCACAGAGAGATTAAACAGTTAATTCTCTTATTCTTGGAACCTTATTTGAATCATCTCAACTGTTAGCTTCATTAAATGGCTTTTAATGAATGAAGTCATGGAAAGAATGAGATATATCTAGTGTAGAAAATAAAATTTAGTTCATAATGATCATGCAATGAGTGCTATGGATGAAGGAATATAGGTGTATTTGATAAGTTTTGAAGAATTACTGCAATATTTGGGACAAGGCAATATTACAAAAACATTTTTTTTTGCAACAGCAAATACATAGCAATTGTCTCATATGAGCAACGTCAAAGTTACAAGGATGATTTTAATGCAGAATATGACGAGTACAGAACTTTGCATGCGAGGATGGAGAGTGTAACTAGGAGATTTATGAAACTAGATGCACAGCGTAAACTACTCTCTCCAGGAACTAAGGAATATCAGGTAAAGGTTGCTTTTTCAACTGTTAAAACTCTCTTCATGAAAGTCTACCTGGTGGCTAAGATAGTAATATTGGGTTATGCAAATGTGCAAGTAGGTTATTTTTGCTTCTTTCAAAAGAATCCATAGAGTGGATGAATGAACAAAAGAATTAATGATTCCTAAAATGAAACCTTTATAAAAATATTTACTAAAGAATGTTCTATTATTAGTGATTCCTACTACAGTTGATTCATTTATTTATTGTGATGTTGTAATCTTGCTTTTTTCCTTTAAGGTTGCTGCAAAAGTGGATTTGCAGCAATTAGATTGGATTGTTTATTTATCATATCTCTGATAATACTTTTAGTAGTCAAAACACTGTATTACAGTGATGAGTGCAGATGATGGAACAGAGAACAGAAGTCATTTAGTGCTTAGGATTAAGTGCAAATTGGTGTTTATTTCCATTCTCTTTATAAACTGGAACAGTTATTATGGTTTAATTTAATTATTTATGAACAAAAAAAGAACGCGGTAGCAGAGAAATACAATTAAGAAGAAACTACTCTATTTAAGCCCCTGTCACACTGCACCAACGGATGGAAAGAGGATGTAAAATGGAGAAAAACACTTGCCATCCGTTGGTTAATGCGATGCTTCCATTTTATACTCACTGCATACGTTTTGCTTCCTCTTTATCCGTCCAGCATCCGTCTATTGAGGTTTCATCCGCTCAGAGGGTTTTGAGCTGCTGAAAACTTTTGCGCGGAAAATGTATCCAATGTGTCCATTCTGTATCCGCTAGGCATCTGTTACGCATCCGTTACGCATCCGTTATATCCGCTAGGCATCCGCTACGCATCCGCGCAACTCAATCCGCTCCAGCGGTAAACGGACGCAGGGAGGAAGCGGAACGGACGCGGAACAGATGCAGAACGGATGCCTAGCGGATGGAGAACGGAAACAAAGCATTTAAAACGGAAAAAACGTTCGCAGAGGGGACCTATCTCAGATATTAAGGATGTCTAGAGGATGCCTAGAGGATGCAGAAGGACACATAGGGGAAAACCTATCTTGCCTATAAAAAGGGGGGCAACTCACCTGCATTTCACTTTCAGACCAGCAGCCCTGCTGTGCAGACCTCTGCAGTCTTCATTTGGATCTTGCTCTTCCACAGCATCCAGTCATGTCCACCATGGATCGTAACAAAGTCCTTTTGGCAGCCACCATCATTCTGCAACAGTGCGAAGCCATCTACGGGCTCTCTGAACTCTACAAAAAAGAGGCGGCCAAGAAGCATCTGGGTCCGAAGATGGATCGGGAGAAGAGCAGAGTATGGACTGTACAACAAGCTGATGGTGGAGCTCAGGAACGAAGACACTTGTGCATTCCAGAAATTCATGAGGATGCCTCCAGCCATGTTTGACGAAGTTGTGCAGCGGCTGACACCCAGGTTGACCAAGCAGAGCACCAAATTCTACCCCAGCCTGGACCCTGGGCTCAAGGTGGCACTCACTCCGCGCCACCTGGCCTCAGGGACCACCTACAGAAGCATGCAGTATGGCTGGAGGGTGCCACACAACACCATCAGCATTGTGGTCAGAGAAGTGGTGCAAGCCATCATCGAAGAATACATGGAGGAGCACCTCCAGTGTCCCACCACTGAAGAAGGCTGGAAGAAAGTTGCAGAGCAGTGGTATCAGAGGTGGAACTTCCCACACACCGTTGGAGCCATAGATGGCAAGCACGTGGCCTGCAAAGCTCCAGCCAAGTCAGGGTCCACTTATCACAACTACAAGGGCTTCTTCAGCTTCATCCTCTTCGCCATGGTCGATGCTGACTACAAGTTCATGTACATCGATGCTTCAGGCAATGGGTCAGCTTCAGATGCCCAGGTATACAACGCCAGTCACCTCAAGGAGGGGCTGGAACGCAACCTCATCATGGGCTTCCCAGATCCAGACCCCCTGCCGAGCGACACACAAGATGTGCCCTACTTCATCGTGGGGGATGACGCCTTCTCCCTCAGAATCTACCTCATGAAGCCCTACACCTCCAGATGCCTCACCCGTGAAGAGAGGATCTTCAACTACAGGCTGTCCAGGGCAAGACGGGTGGTGGAGAACGCCTTTGGCATCCTGGCCAACAGGTTCCAAGTCCTTCTCACCACCATGCAGCATCACCCACAGACCGTGAGGAGGATCGTGGAAGCTTGCTGCATCCTGCACAATCTCATGCGCATCCTCTACCCAGTCTTGCAGAACAGGCTCGTGGACCTCCAACAAGGCAATGGGGACATGGAGCCTGGGGAATCGAGGCAAGGGCGAAACCTGATAGATACTGTGGATGTGCAAGGCCCCAACAGAGCTTCACGTGAAGGGAAGAAGCAGCGCAACCTCCTGAAACACTGGTGCAACTCCCCAGCTGGAGCGGTGGAGTGGCAAGACAGGATGATAGATGTTTAATGGATGCTTCCTTCAGCCTGTCTCATCACACGGATGAGATTGTGCCATGTATGTTGGGTGGCCCTACAATGAACAGGGCATTTAATAAAGAGTTGTGTTTATGTTGAAATGTGTGGATGAATGATTAAATTGTTATTGATAATAAAGGGCCATAGGTGTGGCACCTGGGAGGGTGGACCATACAGTCCCACTATGCTTGCACTGGAGGTTTATCTATCCCATAGCTATTACCCATTCCAAAGGTATCCCTGCCCACCCCACTGCTATCCTTACCCATCCCACAAACATGCAAAGGCTTAAACCATTTCTAAACGTTTCCACCAAGACTATATTAAAAAAAAGAAATGATGCAAGTGTGTGAATCAAAGATAGACTTTATTAACAACAAGCTATAAAAGAAAAATGACCCAAGTCAAGTGTCCAAATAAAGTCCACAGGTAGCCAGCCAGCCAGTCTCTGGCACTCCTCTTGGTCACTCAGTCTCAGGGGTGAAGGGTCCAGGTGCTGTGGAGGTGGCTGGTGCTGGAGTGCTTGTCTGAAGCGCCATTGGGGTGCAGCATCAGCAGAGTTAGCACCAGCAGAAGCAGCACCGCCAGAAGCAGCATCATCAGCTCCTCCAGAAGCAGAGGCAGCAGAAGCTCCAGCCCCAGAAGAGCGAGCCCGTGCTACAGAAGCCCCATCAGAAGCAGAGTGAGGGTCAGGGGGCGGGATGGTAGCCCTGTCCCTCTTGCCAGGGCTGGCAGCAGATGGCTGAGGCTTTCTGTTCTTCCCCATGGTTGTGGGGTTGCTGGCTGGCAGGGAGGCTGGCAGGAACCAAGGCCAAGGCTGGCAGGAAGGCTGGCACCAAGGCAGGCACCAAGGCTGGCAGGCAGACAGGAACCAAGGCTGGCAGGCAGATTGGCTTTCAGGGAGGCTGGAAGGCAGGCTGGCAGCAAGGCTGGTAGCAAGGCATGCAGGCAGGGTAGGTAAGGCTGTCAATCCGTCCGGCAGCAGGTCTTTCCTCTGAATGGTGATCTGCTTCCGAGCTGCTTCCCTTTATAACCGCGGGGCTTATGCAATGCATCCTCCCCGCATGCACAATTAACGCTCGGCATCCGTTAGGCTTCCGCTGTGCATCCGCTAGGCTTCCGCTGTGCATCCGCTCTGCATCCGCTGTATCCGTTCCGCATCCGCTTTGCTGCGGCCCCCCGGAAGCCTAGTGGATGTGCAATCCGCTCCCATCCGCTTCCATCCGCTGGGCTTCTGTTCCGCATCCGCTTTCCATCCGCTCTGCGTCCTCCCCGCGTCCGTTCCTTTCCATGTTATCCGCTCTGGTTATGCAAATTTTTGCCCCTTTTGAGAGCGGATAACAACGGATGGAACATTTTTCTCATCCGTTGTGTCCTTTTTACTAACATTTTGCATCCGTTGGGCAGTGTGACAGGGCCTTTAGGTGTGCTTAGCATGATGGGCAGAAAGATACTTGCATTATCAAATTTTCTGATATAAAAAAAAACCACTTTGTTACAGAGGCAGTATCACTTTTTTCCTTGCTGTTACATCATGATAGAAAAAAAAACCAATGAGAGATCTCTCATTTGGATTTTTAGACTTTAGATGTAAAACACTCTAACTTTAGGAAAGAAGTGACAATTTTTGGAAGAAAGAAGGGAAATATTTTTGCATACATAATCTTAGGTCTTCATACTGCACGTTTTATACACTGCCTGCTTGCTTGGTTCAAAGAAGCTGTTAATAATTAAAAGTTATGTAATTTTATTGATTCAATTCCAAAAAATGATTTGCTGCACAAAGGGGTGGGAATATAACATCTGTCTACATACCATATACTGCATCCTTCCCCAGGATACAGCTGTAAATAGCTGTAAAATCCAAGGAAAAACTTGGATTTTTATGCTCCTGTGTATACCTTTATGGAATCAAATTCAAAGCGCTACAGATTTAGCTTAACTTTATAGCCATTCATTTTTGCTTCTAGATCCTTCATGAAGAAGTCATACAAGAATATCAGAAGATTAAACAGGTTGGTGCAATTGCTACTATTAAAAATGATACATCATATTCTTTTTTAACTTCGCATTGTTATAGTCTAATTTGTATACCTGTATAAATTTAATTTTGTTTGATCTGATACACACACACATACACAAACATATATATATATGTTTTCTTAGGTTTTCGCAGGTATTTATATGTATGGTATTCAGTTTTGTTCGAGTATTTTCCCATGTCATTATAGTTGTGCTTTTAAAGTTGTAGTGACGTTTCGGCAGAATCTCATCTATCATCATCAGGCTTGTCAGTACTTTAGTCAGAGTGCATAGTTCAGTCTTTATGGGTTCGTCTGTGCGTCAGGCTTTCACAGACGTTTCTGTTTTAAATTTGGTGCTAGCCTATGCTGTGCCAGAATGGTTTTTTTCTTCATCCTGATTGGTTGGGAATCTTGGTTTGTGTTTATTGGTCTTGGAGTTTGTTGTGTTCTGCTTGATTGGTGTTTCTAATACCTTCTGTCTGTTTTGTAGCATTTTTTAATCTTGATTGGCTGGCAACATAGTGTTTCCTGTATTGTAGGCTTTTAGTGCAGCTTGGCTTTGGGTGAACGGCCGGCTATCGTTTATTAGGAAGCTAGGTTTCATCGGGCCGGCTATCGTTTATTAGGAAGCTAGGTTTCATCTGGGTGCCTGGTTGGGGTGTGTTTGAGCTGGAGGTATCGGGGGGGGGGGGCTGTTTGTGCCCAGGTGTTTGCTTGGCTTGTGGTATGGAGATTTTTTGTTTTTGTTTGAGTGCAGGCTTCCAGATAATTGACTGATGGAGTCTGATGGAGTCATCTCTTCTATTCATGCTTTCAGGTCTTTTCTCAATCTCCATGGGTTCTTTGATGATTCTGTAGCTGGGTTTTTTTTATAGTGGCTAGGATTTTGGTGCCATTGAAGTGGCTTTCATGTGTTGGACAAGTGAGGAAGTGTTTTCCAGCTTTTTTACTGCATTTTTATGTTCATCCAGGCTTATTCTTCTATTGGTCTGTCCAATGTATGTGGCAGGGCATGATGCTCAGGGGACTTCATATATGCCTTGGTTTTCCAGGTCAATTTATCTTTGGGGTTTCTGAGGATGGCTGCTATTTTTTTGTCTGTTTTGAAGGCAGTCTTGATGTGATGCCTGTGCAGTATCTTACTGATTTTGTCTGTAGTACCTCTTACGTAGGGCAGGACAGCTGTTCCATAGGTCTGTTCATCTTCTAGGTCTCTATTATGTCTCAGTATGTTTTTGTGGATCAAGCCGGTGATTTTGCTTTTGTGGAAGCCGTTGGCTGTCAGTACTTTGGTCAGGGTGCATAGTTCAGTCTTTATGTGTGTCTTGTCTACCAGGTGTTTGGTTCTGGCAATTAGTGTTTTGGCCATGGAGTTTATCTGTGCTGGGTGATGGTGGGATTGGGCGTTGAGGTAGCGGTTGGTGTGTGTTTTCTTCTAGTATATGGTGTGTCATTGTGTGCCATCTGTTTTTTTGTAGATTAGTACATCTAGGAATGGTAGTTGTTTGTTTCCGTTTCCATGATGAATTTGATTTAGGGGTGTGTGCTGTTTAGGTGTGTTAGGAAATTGTTTAGGTTTTCTTTTCCATGGGGCCAAATCACAAATGTGTCATTGATGTATCTTAACCATAGTTTGGGTTTGTGGGTACATCCAGAACCCTGGCAAATGCCACTCAACATTGAGTGAAAGCACTCAACATTTTTGTTTCAGGCTTAATGTTTTAATGTTTTTCAAATTTTACATAACATATCATATTTTGAATAAATGAATGCACATAGCAATATGGAAATAGTAATGTATGACTGTCTTCACTCATACATTAACCATTACTTCTGTCCCAGTTAGCATTAACAAAGTGAAGACAACAATATTTATGGAAAGATGCAATTCCATCTATAAATACATTAAATCAGATAAATCATTAGTATGAAACCATTAAAACTTTCCTGGATGAAATTTGATGACATATACATTGTTTATCCCTTTCTTTAAAGTAAACTTCAGAAAATGCTACTTTTTACTATTCTGAAATTAATGAATTTATCTTATTTCTGTATTTCTTGTTTGATGTGTGAAATATTGATATTTTAGCTGCTTTGGGAGTGTTTATTAAAAATAAAAGCTATGTAATTTGTTTAAAAGAATGATGTTCTGTCAAAAGCTTATTTTATTTTTATTTGCTGTTACAGTCTAGTCCCAACTACCATGAAGAAAAGTACAGATGCGAATATCTTCATAACAAGTTGGCTCATATCAAAAGACTCATAGGTGAATTTGACCAACAACAAGCAGGGTCATGGCACTAAGGCTCTGGACCAGAAGATGTGAATAAACTAAAGATTATTTATTTAAAATTCCATTCAACTTATTCTAAGATTTTAAAATAAGTGAACATTTTCTAAGGCAGTCTGAATATGCTGTTTTGTTGATGGTGAGGATGTTGCTTCTCTGCATAGTTGAAGCTTTTTTCTGGTCCCCTTTTCCTTAATTCTTACTTGTTTATCCATGGAAATCATTTTACTATTGGGTAATGGGGATCCAGACTCTATAGTTCTGAGATAGTACATTTTTAAAATGAAAAATTGTAGTTTAAAAAAAAAGCTTTTCAATAACTACAGGTCTATTTTCTGAATTGTTTTCTTCTGAATGCAAAACTATTTGCCTTAAGTGGTACAGAGTTTTAAAATTTGCACAAAATAAAACAAAAATGATACATTGTTTGGGGAAGGTTCAAAGGTGGTACCGTATATACTCGCATATAAGCCGACTTTAGAACGCTTTTTTTTTTCCCAAAATTTGGGGGTCGGCTTATACGCGAATAAATCTGATTTGCTGGAGCAGCGACTTAGCGTGGCGGCTTCGCGCGATGAGAGTCTTGGCTCTCGTCGCGCGAAGCCGCTGCCCGGTGAAGCCGCTGCCCGCCGCTTCCCCGCCTCCCATCGAGTCTCCCAGCTGATTGGCTGTACAAGCCGCTGCCCGGCGAAGGCGATGAGAGTCTCTCATCACCTTCGCCGGGCAGTGGCTTCGCGCGATGAGAGCCAAGACTCTCATCGCCTTCGCAGGGCAACGGCTTGTACAGCCAATCAGCTGGGAGACTCGCTGGGAGGCGGGTGGACAGCGGCTTCACCGGGCAGCGGCTTTGCACGATGAGAGCCAAGACTCTCATTGCGCAAAGCCACCACGCTAAGTCGCTGCTCCAGCAAGTCGCCAAGCTAAGTCGCTGCTGCAGCCCTCGCCTGGCCCTTTGCAGCCCTTGCCTGGCCCTTTGCAGCCCTCACCTGGCCCTTTGCAACCCTCACCTGGCCCTTTGCAGCCTTCGGCTGGCACTTAGCAGCCCTCGCCTCAAGTAAAATGCGCGCAAAGTCGGGTGCCATTTTTCTTCCTGGATGGACGATGAGCCGCAACTTTTGCCCCGCCGCCTTTTCCCTCTGGGCTTCACTTCTGCTGTTCAGGGAATTCGCGCCCAAAGCCCTGTCCTCCCAGAATCTTTCTGACGGTAAGCCTTGACGGTGAGATCAGGGGTTGAACACCATGGTATTTGGGGGTCGGCTTATATGCGAGTTTTTGCAAAATTCCTCATTTTGGGGCAGTTTTTTAACGGTCGGCTTATATGCGAGTATATACGATATATAATTTATATATATATAAAATACCCGAAGGAAGCTGAACAGCACACGCACACACACACACACACATACATATATGTTTTCTTAAGTTTTCATGGGTACTTACATGTATATTGTAGTTGTGCTTTTAAAGTTGTAGCAATGTTTCGGCAGAATCTCATCTGCCATCATCAGGCTTCTGTATTGAGTTCAAACTTAAAGCACAACTACAATATACATGTAAGTACCCGCGAAAATTTAAAAAAAACATATATATATATATGTGTGTGTATGTATGTATATATGTTTTTTAAAGTTTTCGCGGGTACTTACATGCGTGCTGTTCAGCTTCCTTCGGGTATTATCCCACATCATTGTAGT
>BLBF01000010.1:45410500-45449337 GCA_015471245.1 Laticauda colubrina | reverse complement strand
AGAGAGAGAGAGAGAGAGAGAGAGAGAGAGAGAGAGAGAGAGAGTTGCATGCATACACAATTTGAGGGCAGGAATTGACATAGGCCAAATGTTCAGGTTGATGTAACTAACATGCGTTAGTACAAGACAAATTTATCAGTTTTCTTACCAGAGATGAATTGATATTCTAAAAATAATTATATAATTTGGAGCAAAATTATAAAATTAAACATGTAGGTAGCCTATTTATATACTGCTATAAAAGTATTTTTGAAGAGAAATATGCAATGAAACTATTGCCTATATGAAATGTAAATTTAAAGATTTTTTCCTGAGGATCAGGAATATAACAAAGATGTATTTAACTACAAAATACTGTGATCATCAAACAGCACAAACTTTCATTTCATGGTGTTACTTGGTTTAATTTAATTAAACCATCATTTTATCATGTGGGAACATAAGTTATTTGGTCAAAACTTAGACTTATATTTGTCCTTTCTTTTTGTCTTAATATATTTCTTTTGAAGTGCTGACAATTGAAAAGGGAAGCATTATGTTTACAAATCTAATTTTTTTATGTTTGCCAAAAATTTTGGAAGTATCTTTAATAAACTTGTCTTCTGCATCAACTCTGTTGTCATGTATTGCTTACTATAATATAAGTAACAATAGAATTTGACTCAGTGTATTTGAATCTTTTAAAAAAAATTAGATAATAGTGAGGTAGCACAATTGTAGCCATTATAGTTGCCCATGTTTGAGAAGAAAATAGCAGACTTCATAATATGCCAGCTCTGAATTTGTACCATATCCTGCAGTGTGTTGGGTATGCAGAAGAACTCAGGAAGTGACACACCCCACACAGACATCCAAGCACCTGGCTCTGCCGAGGGAACATCAGTGCCAGTGGAGATTTAGACAGGTATGTCAGGACACTTTCAGCACAGAATCGTTCTGCCAGAGATGAATTGATATTCTAAAAATAATTCTACAGTTTGGAGCAAAATTATAAAATTAAACATGTAGGTGGCCTATTTATATACTGTTATAAAAGTATTTTTTTAAAGAGAAATATGCAATGAAACTATTGCCTACATGAAATGTATATTTAATTATTTTTTTTTCCTGAGGATCAGGAATATAACAAAGATGTATTTAACTACAAAGTACTGTGATCGTCAAACAGCGCAAACTTGTGCTATTTCTTGAGGCCTCCTTTCTGGGTAAGATGAGGATTCAAAGTACTTCTCTAGTATGTTTCATTGGCAAGAAAGTAACGTAGAATTGTATTTTTCTCCAGTGAACACCTTGTTAAGAAATTGCAATTTTCACATCACTTATTCACAATAGAAAATACAAAATATTTTTTCTTCTTCTTCTGTCAGTACCAGTGGCCAGACAGTTTGATTTGGGAATATGTTTGATGTAGGTATCCTTTCCTGATCTACAATATGCCTGTTTTTATACCTTATTTTGTTCAGAAAAGTTTTGATATGTAAACTGCCTAGAATAATGCCTGGGTGATTGAAATGCCCTACAAATTGATACAATTGATAAATGCGTGTGTCTATAGGATTATGAAAGTACAGGATACCTACATAAGTAGGATAATAGCACTTTCTGATTATCAGATTGGCCGTATTTTTGCATCGGTATCAGTGTACTGTATCATTGTAGAGATAAAACTATATTGACATTTGACTGAATTTCTTGTTAAACTCAGTCCATGTAAGAACCTCCAAATTAATGTTTATTTAGGTTACATTTTCTTCATAATCGGTTATTTTTTTTCTAGCATCATTTGAGTCTTGCTGCAATTATTGCTTTTAAGTTAGTCATCATACTGACTACTAAAAACCTAGATTTGTAACAGTTGACTTTGGAATTTTATCAAGTCCATATGGGCTCTTTGCGTACCTTTTAAATTGGTTCTGGCTTATATTCTTATACCATTCTTACATTTCGATGATAGCAGATTTACTCCTAGCTCAGTTTCACAGTATTGAAAAAAGTTGTAATTCCTTTTGCAAATATGTTTATATTTATGGATAATCTGTTTTGCCCTTAAAATTTATGGATAATCTGTTTTCTCACTGGTGGAAATATTTTTCTCATCCCAGCTGCTGACTTCACTTGTAGCATTCTGATCCCATTAAAAGGAAAGCATAGTTTAACATTTTCAAAATCATAGCAATTCTTATGATTGGTCACCCTTCCAAATATTTATACTGGATTTGGCATTTTTATTCTGCTTATTGAGCCCTATAGCCCAGGTGATGGAAACAGGTAACATTCACAAATGGCTTAACTTTTCCTTAGAATGCTTACAGTGTCACCATCTTATCACATTTTTAATTAATTTGTTATGAATCTAGTTTTTATAATTTATTGGTTATTGTTTTTTCAGGGTTTTTTACTATGAACGTAGGCCATATTTGCCATGAATCTATTAATTCAGCCCTGAGTGAATTAATTAATGCACAGGCATTGCTACACAATATATATAAAAAACTTGGAAAATAATATGAACTCAGAAAGCTACAGCAAAAGGACTACCCCCAGAGTTATGACCTGGGAAGGGGCATACCAGTGATCTGAAGGGTGAAATCTCCTTTTATTGAGCCAATCTTCCCCAAACTCCCCACAGTAAGCCCAAGAGCAAGGCTTTAACATGTATGCACACCTCAAAGCAGTTCCTTGAAGTGAGAAGGGAGAGAAAGAGAGCAGCACAGTTCTGAGAACAAAAACTGTTCAGGACGACAGATCACAATCCAGTGACAATTAAATGGAAAGGACAAAAAAGAAGATCGAGATGGACGTTAAATAATCCTATTTTAAAGGAAAAGGACTTTATACAGCGGATGGAGAAAGAATTGGCTTTTTTCTTTAGAGAAAATAAGAAAGAATTCAACCCAGAATGTAAGGGACACAATGAAGGCATATGCTAGAGGCTTGATAATAGACTATACAAGGAAAAGGAACATCAGGAAAAGGCAAGCCATGGAAGCTTTAGAAGATGAGCATAAAAGCCTTGAAAAAGAGCGACAGAAAATGCCACAGGAAAAAGACATTAAGCTAAAATTGGACATAATTAAACAAAAAATGGGTCAAATAGAGAAAGAAGAATTAGCACAGAAAATTAGAGGTGCTAAACAGAATTATTTTGAGGATGCAAACAAACCAGGTAGATGGTTAGCATATAAACTGAGAAAGGAGAAAGAAGCAAGGAAAATATTGCAGTTGATAGATTATCAAGGTCAAATTTGCTATGGCAGTAAAGAAAAGAAGGAAATCATTCGAGATTTTTATGGGAAATTATATAAGCAAGAGAATATTGATGAGGAAAGAGCCAAACAGTATTTACAGAATGCTAATCTACCTAAGATACTTAAAGAGACTGAAAAAATGTTAGAAAGCAATATAACAATGATGGAGTTAACTGAAGCACTTAACAAACAAAATAATGGCAAAGCACCAGGCCCAGATGGACTTCCGGCAGAATTTTATAAAACACAACAAGGATCGCTGAACCTCCCATTGCTAGAAGTCATGAATGAAGTTATGTTAAAGAAGAAGATACCTAAAACATGGTCAGAAGCCTATATTACACTTATTCCAAAAGAAGAGGCTGATCCATTGCAAATTAAAAATTATAGACCTATTTCTTGACTAAATGCAGATTATAAAATTTTCGCTTCAATATTGGCAGAAAGACTTAAAAAATATTTAAATAATTTTATTCATCCTGACCAAAATGGATTTCTGCCAAAGACACAAATCAAAGATAATATGAGAGTAATTTTGGACACTTTGGAATATTATGAGACACACCCCAAAAAATAAATGGCTTTGATATTTTTAGATGTACAAAAAGCATTTGATAATGTGAATTGGAGATTCATATTATTATTATTGGAACAGATGGGTTTTGCCAGAAAATTTATTGAAGCAATGCAAGTCATATATTATAAGCAAACGGCAAAGGTAATGATAGAGGGAGAATTGGCAGACTCCATCAATATAAGAAAAGGTACAAGACAAGGTTGCCCACTATCACCTTTGCCATTTGTATTAACTTTGGAAGTGTTAAATAGAAACATTAGAGACGAAAAGAGTATAAAAGGAATGAAAATTAAAAAGAAAGAATTTAAATTGCAAGCTTTTGGGGATGACTTGGCCTTTAATTTAGAAGACCCTTTAGAAACAGCACCAAAACTATTGGAAAAGATAGAGGCATATGGCAAGGTGGCCGGCTTGAAAACAAACAAAGATAAGACAAATATTTTGACAAAGAATATGCTATTAAGACGAAAAGAAGAATCGGCAGATGTATTGAAAATTCAACTCACAAATAAGGTTAAGTACTTTGGGATACATTTGACAGCAAGATGTAGTACATTAAAAGAGAACAATTACATTAAACTTAAAGCCCATGTCACACTGAACCAACCGATGCAAAGAGGATGTAAAACGGACAAAAAAGCTTGCCATCTGTTGGAAAACGCGATGTACTCACTGCCTCCGTTTTGCTTCCTCTCTATCCGTCCAGCATCCGTTTATTGACGTTTCATCCGCTCAGAAAGTTTTGGGCTGCCCAAAACTTTTGCAGAGAAAATGTATCCAGTTCGTCCGTTCTGCATCCGCTAGGCATCCGCTACGCATCCGTTACACGTCCGCTATATCCACCAGGCATCCGCTACGCATCCACGCAACTCTATCCACCCGGAAGTGGGGAGGAAACGGAACGGACGCAGAACAGATGCAGAACGGATGCCTAGCGGATGCAGCACGGAAACAAAGTGTTTAAAACGGAAAAAACGTTCGCAGAGGGGACCTATCTCGGATATTAAGGATGTCTACAGGATGCCTAGAAGATTCCTAGCGGAAAACTTATATTTCCTATCAAAAGGGGGATCAACTCATCTGCATCTCACTTTCAGAACAGCAGCCTAGCGGTGCAGACGTCTGCAGCCTTCATCTGACTCTTCCTCTTCCACAGCATCCAGTCATGTCCACCGTGGATTGCAACAAAGTCCTTTCGGCAGCCACCATCATTCTGCAACAGTGCGAAGCCATCTGCAGGCTCTGTGAACACTACTGCGAGAAGAAAAGGAGCCACCCAAAAAGAGTCTGGGTCTGAAGATGGTTCGCCAGAAGAGCAGAGGATGGACTGTACAACAAGCTGATGGTGGAGCTCAGGAACGAAGACACTCGGGCATTCCATAACTTCATGAGAATGCCTCCAGCCACGTTTGACGAAGTTGTGCAGCAGCTGACACCCAGATTGACCAAGGTAAACACCAGCTTCCGGCCCAGCCTGGAACCTGGGCTCAAGATGGCACTCACTCTGTGCCACCTGGCCTCAGGGACCTCCTACAGGAGCATGCAGTACGGCTGGAGGGTGCCATCCAACACGATTAGCATTGTGGTCAGAGAAGTGGTGCAGGCCATCATCGAAGAATACAAGGAGGAGCTCCTCCAGTACCCCTCCATTGAAGAAGGATGGAAGAAAGTTGCAGAGCAGTGGTATCAGAAGTGGAACTTCCCACACACCATTGGAGCCATAGATGGCAAGCACGTGGCCTGCAAAGCTCCAGCCAAGTCGGGGTCCACTTATTTCAACTCCAAGGGCTTCTTCAGCATCATCCTCTTTGCCATGGTCGATGTTGACTACAAGTTCATGTACATCGATGCTTCAGGCAACGGCTCATCTTCAGATGCCCAGGTATACAACGCCAGTCACCTCAAGGAGGAGCTGGAACGCAACCTCATCGTGGGCTTCCCAGATCCAGAACCCCTGCCCAACGACACACAAGATGTGCCCTACTTCATCGTGGGGGATGACGCCTTCTCCCTCACAACCTACCTCATGAAGCCCTACACTTCCAGACTCCTCACCCGTGAAGAGAGGATCTTTAACTACAGGCTGTCCAGGGCAAGGCGGGTGGTGGAGAACGCCTTTGGCATCCTGGCCAACAGGTTCCAGGTACTTCTCACCACCATGCAGCATTGCCCAGAGACCGTGAGGAGGATCATGGAAGCTTGCTGCATCCTGCACAATCTCATGCTCACCCGCTACCCAGTCTTACAGAACAGGCTTGTGGACCTCCAACAAGGCAATGGGGACATGGAGCCTGGGGAATAGAGGCAAGGGCAAAACCTGATCGACACTGAGGATGTGCAAGGCCCCAACAGAGCCTCACATGAAGCGAAGAAGCAGCGCAACCTCCTGAGACACTGGTGCAACTCCCCAGCTGGAACAGTAGAGTGGCAAGACAGGATGGTAGATGCTTAATGGATGCTTCCTTGAGCCTGTCTCATCACACGGATGAGATTGTGCCATGTATGTTTGGTTGGCCTACAATGAACAGGGCGTTTAATAAAGAGTTGTGTTTATGTTGACATGTGTGGATAATTATTACATTATTATTGATAATAAAGGGCCGTAGGTGTGGCACCTGGGAGGGTGGACCATACAGTCCCACTATGCTTGCACTGGAGGTTTATCTATCCCACTGCTATCCTAACCCATCCCACACCTATTATCCATTCCACAGGTATCCTAACCCATCCCAAAGCTATCCTTACCCATCCCACAAGCATGCAAAGGCTTAAACCATTTCTAAAAGTTTCCACCAAGACTTTATTCAAAAGAAGAAATGAAGCAAGTTTGTGAATCATAAATATACTTTATTAACAACAAGCTATAAAACAAAAAAGAGTCTCTGGCACTCCTCTTGGTCGCTCAGTCTCAGGGGTGAAGGGTCCAGGTGCTGTGGAGGTGGCTGGTGCTGAAGTGCTTTTCATCAGCTCCTCCAGAAGCAGAAGCAGCAGAAACCCCAGCCCCAGAAGAGCGAGCTCGTGCTGCAGAAGCCCCAGCAGAACCAGAGTGAGGGTCAGGGGGTGGGATGGTAGCCCTGTCCCTCTTGCAAGGGCTGGCAGCAGATGGCTGAGGCTTGCTGTGCTTCCGCATGGTTGTGGGGTTGCTGGCTGGCAGGGAGGCTGGCAGGAACCAAGGCTGGCAGGGAGGCTGGCACCAAGGCTGGCAGCAAGGCTTGCAGGCAGACATGCAGGCAGGGCAGGCAACGCAGCCAATCCGTCCGGCAGCAGGTCTTTCCTCTGAATGGTGACCTGCTTCCGAGCTGCTTCCGTTATATCCGCGGGGCTGACGCAATGCATCCTCCCCGCATGCGCAATTAACGCCAGGCATCCATTAGGCTTCCGCTGTGCATCCGCTTCATCCGCTGTGCATCCACTGTATCCGTTCCGCGTCTGCTTTGCTGAGGTCCCCTGGAAGCCTAGCGGATGTGCCATCCGCTCCCATCCGCTTCCATCCGCTGGGCTTCCATCTGGCATCCGCTTTGCATCCGCCCTGCGTCCTCCCCCCGTCCATGTTATCTGCTCCAGTTATGCAAATTTTTGCCCCTTTTGAGAGTGGATAACAACGGATGGAACATTTTGCTCGTCCGTTGTGTCCTTTTTGCATCCGTTGGGCAGTGTGACACGGGCTTTAACAACAGATAGCATTAGACTTGACAAAATGGGAGAACTTACAACTGTCATTAATAAGGAGAATTTCAACAATCAAAATGAATATTTTACCCAGAATTTTATATTTGTTTCAAACAGTACCAATTAGGCTTGGAAAGGACTACTTTGAAGATTTAAATTGTGTTGAATTGAGAAAGCGAGAATAAAGTTAAAACTCTTACAAGATGCTAGAATTAGAGGAGGATTTGGTTTGCCTAATTGGGAATTGTATTACCAAGCTACAAACTTGACATGGGCTAAGGAATGGATAACATTAAGAAATACTAGATTGTTGAACATTAGAAGGACATGATCTGTTGTTGGTGTGGCATACTTTTTTATGGTATAAAGGAACTAAAACACAGGGTTATTTTAGAAGACATCATATACGGGAGTCTTTGTGGTTAAATTGGGAGTAGGTTAAAAGACAATGTTATTTGAAAATTCCAGTCTGGTTATCGACTATTGAAGCATTTTCCTATCCTATAACATACAAAAAGGAACAAACAGTTTAGATATGGGGAAATTTTGAATGAAAAAGATGAACTTAAATCTATGCAAAAACTAGAGGAACAAGGTATAAAGATGAATTGGTTTTCTTATGCGCAAATACATTCAAGGTATGATAAAGATTTTAAAACAGAAGGTTTTTATGATAAATTGACTGATTTGGATAAGATTTTGACAGGTACTGATGAAAAGGTGATTGAAAGATTATATGGATATTTACTAGAAATTAAACTAGAAGAACAAGTTAAAGAAACTATGATTGCTTGGGGGAAGAATTTTGGATATGGGATTGATCTAGAGAAATGGCAAAAACTGTGGTTTCAAAATTATAAAATGACAATGTCAATTTAATGAAAGCATTTAAAGAAAATTTGTATAAGATGTTTTACAGGTGGCATTTTCCCCCGACAAGAATAGCAAGAATGTTCAAGAATAAATCCGAAAAATATTGGAAATGTCATCAGACACCTGGCTCATATTACCATATGTGGTGGACTTGTGTGGATGCTAAAAAATATTGGACTAAAATCCACACGTGGTTGGAAAAAATGACAAAAAAGCATATAGATTTAAAACCAGAGATATTTTTATTGGGAATTATACCTGATACATATAGCAAAGATTTAAAATATTTGATTGTAAATGTATTAACAGTGGCCAGGATTGTATTTACTAAAAATTGGAAAAATGAGAAAATACCATCGGAGGAGGAAACTATTAAGAAAATATTGGAATGTACTGAAATGAGTAGACTGACATTTGAAATTAGAGAACAAGAGGATAAACAATTTTATAAAATTTGAGACCTTTTCTATTAATGGCTAGATAATAAAATATAACAATAAAATATGTAGAATGCTAGAAAATAATGAATATATAAAGATGTATTTCTTTTCTTTTTTATTATATATATAAAATGTATTTAGGATAGATTTGGGAGGACTATATGAATTGTTATAAAATAAACTAAGTAAAGTACAGTTATCTCACAAAGCATGAATGAACAAAATTACAGTCAAATGATTGATTAATAATAATACTAGAGTATTCAATTTTTGATTGATTATATGAGTTATTATGTAATGCAACTGTAATTGAGACTGTGAAATCAATGCACAAAAAATTTGTAAACCAACCGACACACTTCTTGTACACTTACGGAGGAAAGTTGGATGTTTTTTATGTTTTGTTTGTCTTTGTTTGTCTTTAAAAATCAATAAAACTTACCCCAAAAAAAACCCTGTTCAGGACACTTGGTCACATATATCGTCCTTGCACAGAGAGTTCACGAGACTGTGGAACAAACTGGAGCCAAGCTGGGTCTCTGCAACCCCCACACAGCAAGGCAAGATGAGGCAAGGCAAACAGGGCAGTAGTCACCAGTAACAGGCTTCCTGAATCGTGGCAAGTGTTGCTGGCAAGTACCACTCTTGTTCCCAACAAAAGCCCCTCCCCTGGCATCTCCTTAAACCCCGTTCTCCAGGTGAGCTGTGAAGAGGCGTGGGGCACTCTCCTCCCAAGTAGTTGGGTCATCCTCCGCTAACTGCTTCCTTTCCATTCGTACTCAAGGATCGGGCGGGGGAGACAAATGCTCCTCTCTGGAATTCTGCACCCTCTCTTCCTCTCTGGCAATCCTTTTGAGGCCCGAGGGACCCAGGCTTGCCTTGGCCTGCTCCTCTGGTTGTTCCTCCTGGGCTGTAGAAGCTGCACTCTCTTCCTCTGTTGACCCCAGCTCCATCTCCTCCTCCTCCTCAGAACTGGGCTCGAATGGGGCCATAAAACCCACTGGAACAGCACTTTATACCTAGTGTCCTAAAATGGAGCAGTAGTCAAAATACCTTGAGCCAATGGAGCCAGAACTGAAAATGGCAATCATGCAGCAATTCATTATATATTTGCTTGGAATGTGCTATTTTATTTCGTCTATGCTTTCATTTGCATTCAGACCAGATTTCAGTTTTTTTTAAACAGTGATATCTAATAAGGTTGCACTGTGTTTTGATTTAATTTAGCTGAGGTATTTTGAAAGACATGAAAGTACAACAAGAACATACTGTATATGCAGTCATTGAGGCTACCACACTTGCTTCTAGGAATGCATGCTTGCTCCTGAAAGCTCCCCTACCACAGCTACATTGTTGAGAAAAAAAGCACAGTGCTTTCATGACTTGCTGACACAAGCCATGTTTGTTCACCTGCACTTTCAAAATATATCATCCAAATTAAATCTAAAGCATTACACGGTCCTAGTTTATACAGGAAGGAGAATGTGATTGATCACTTGCTCTTACTCATCAGATAATGTTACCTTTGTCTCTTGCTATTTCCATCTCAGGTTTCCTTTCTCAGCTTCCTCCTGCACATTCTTATCTGGATGAAAGCTTCCTTGTGGCGACCATTGCTGACCACCACTCCACCACTTTTGGAAAAGGGAGTTAAGCCAGCTGAGGAGGGGGGTGGCGATTCCCCTGGACCCCTGCTGAATCTCCCCTATCTTCAGTTACCCCTACGGGGTAACTATAGCCCCCAAATCCAGCTGGATTGGGGGCACTCCAGCGGCGAGCGCAGCAGAAACCACACACAATCATGGATCCCAGCAGCATCATTTGCTTCCTCAATTGTGGAGGCAACAGTATTATGTGAGGGTCTTTGCCGCTAGACTGAGGGACCTATTAAGATTTTTGTGCCAGCCTTTTCTCCAGCCTTGTTCCCACTCAGAAAGGATAAATCTGGGCCCAGGAGAATGGTGAAGTCAATAGCCAAGTAAAGGTCTTAACTGGACCTACCTAGGACTATTTTGTTAATACAGGTAGTCCTCAATTTATGATCACAGTTGAGCCCAACATTTATGTTGCTAAGCGAGAAATTTGTTTTGTGAATTTTGCACCATTTTACGACTTTTCTTGCCACACCTGACTCTGGAATACTGTAACCATCACAAATATGAGTTAACTGCCAAGCATCTGACCATGGGGATGTTGCAGTGGTCATCGGTGTGAAAAGTAGTCATAAGTCACTTGTAAGTCATCTTCAGTGCTATTGTAATTTCAAGTGGTCACTAAGTGAATTGTTAGGACTATCTGTAATACCAACAATAATTGGGATTCATCATGACCATGCATTTTTTAGGCTGGATTTAGTTTTTTTTGGTGATATACAGTAAATAAGTTTACATATTTTCTCCCTATTCAGCCCTTTCCAAATCCAGCATCACCAAGAGAGAAATAAGAAAGTAGTGTCATTTTTCCTACTTTTACAGGTGATTTTTTTTTCCTGAACAATTTCTGCAAATGAGATTAAATCAACACTAGACCTGGCCTATATTCTGAGGTGTGGTTGCCCTGTTTCCCTTAATTAACCTTCTCAACCATAGGTTTTTACAACAAAATCAGAGAAAGGAACACAAGGAATCTTACATATTCAAGGATGTTATGCCAGGAGTCATAGATACTTAGGCAATGGTGAAATATTGTGACTCTAAAAGTTATCTATTGCAAGGTGATACTAAAATGTTTCAGCAGGGATGCTGCCTGTAATGAATTGCACAAATTTTTAGTCTTAGCATTTTGAATAGTCACAGCATAATGTGGAAAGTGAACATTAGAACATGTTCCTGTATTTCATGGAAGTAAGGAAGCAATGCCTTGTTCAGAGCAAAAATCAATAAAGAGATCGGGCCAAATTACAGTATTTGGAAAAGCACAGTGGATTCTTCAGTGGATTAAAAAAAGTCAAATCAATCAATTTAAACTGTGTGTTCAGATTGCTGGTCTAATAATCCCTCTGCAGAGGACATGCACACACAAACATGCAGATACACTTGCAGAATTCTCTGACTAAAAAGGCACTGATAGAATTTTACTATAAAGAATTCCAGTCCAAGCTGGAAGATACTTCACTTCAAAAAAAATTGGAAACATATTTGAAACTTTAGATGCATTGTATGTTGTTTGTAGCATTGACTGATTGTCTAATATGATTTTTAGAATGTTACACTCATCAGTTTTTTAGGAATAACATTTTCATGATACAAATAACATGCTAATAAATACCATTTTAAAAAATGGCACACTTCTTCAATATAAAACCAGAATGGTACAGGATATAAAGCTTGCTTTCTGTATAAATTTTTTTTTCTCATGTAATTGCTGTCCCATAGCTGGATTTGTATATTGACTGCTTCCAATTCAATCTTATTCACAGTAAATTTTGCATTAATTGTGTCCATCCACAATATTAGTGTTTTGTACAGTAAAGTGGAATTATACAAGATTCCATATAACAGTATTTGTGGAGCATAAATTCCAGAGACATTTTACCCACTGTAGCAACAGTGCTGTTTCACAATCTGCTCTTTGTTCAGTGAAGTTTTCCAGAACTTTTAAAAATGCATATTTGTGTCTAGTCTGCTTTAGGCTTTACAAATCAAAGATTTCTTATAGGTGCCTGTTTACCTCTAGCATTGGTATAGAAAAAAATGTAGAGGACTTAATTGTCTTTTCATAAAGCCTAACTATCAGGACTCCAAACAGCAAAGAACTTGGTGCATACAGTACCTCTTACAGATTAATGAAGAACTGGCCTCATGCAGACAAGTCCACTGGTTATATATAATCTCTTTTTTCACCTGAAAAATAGATTTGTTCATCTTTAGAACAGAAGAACTTTAGCACAAGAAATTGTATTCTTGGAAAGTCTTTTCCCAAAACAGATTTTTTCTTCTATTGCTCAATACTTTCTTGCAATATATGCCATTTCCCCCGTGTAAGCTACAACAATGTATGAAATAGGGCATAAGCTCTTGGAGTCAGACTAGAGATCAAGCACAACTTCAGACATCTTCCTGAACTTCCCTAGTTGCATTTCACAGTCACATTAATTGCACTGTGCAATTGTTTAATTGTACTGATGTTTTCTGTCTTTCAAAATGAGCATCAGAGATTGATGTGTTGATAGAATTAAAGCAAAAGAAGGAAAATTACAGTTTTATATATGTTCCCTTTACCTTCATGATGTAAATAATTTCAGTGTCTCTAATAATAGCGGTCTCTATAGGAAAATACTAATCTTGTACTAAGTCCTATACATACATTAAAATCAAAATACTGTCCACCTGCAGAATTGTGGTTCAAGGGCCCTCACATACATATACACAAATTGATGGGGAAAGAAGAAAAGAAATTAACAGGGACACAATATTTTAATTCTAACTTGGCTTAGGTGTACCTTGACAGTTAATGCCACTAACTGTGAGAGGGATTTTAGACAATTTTTTAGACATGAGTCAACAGTGTGAAGTGGCAGCAGCCAAAAAAGCCAGTGCAATCCTAGGCTGCATTAATAGAGGGATAGAGTCACAATCATGTGACGTAGGATCCCTTTACAAAGCCTTTGTAATACCACACTTGGAATACTGCATCCAGTTCTGGTCACCACAATATAAAAAAGAGATTGAGACTCTGGAAAGAGTGCAGAGAAGACCAACGAAAATGATTAGGCAGCTGGAGGCTAAAACATGCAAAGAACTGTTATAACTGGTATGTCTAGTCTAATGAAAACAAGGACTAAGGGTGACATAATAGCACTGGTCAAATGTTTGAGGGGCTCTTACAAAGACAAGGGGGCACATTATTTTACAAAGCATCAAAAGGCAAGAAAAGAAAAAATGGTTAGAAACTAATCAAAGAGGGAAATAACCTATAACTAAGGAGAAATTTCCTAATGGTGAGAGCAATCAACCAATGGAACAGCTTGTGTTCAGAGTTGTGAGTGATCCATCACTGGAGGGGGGACTAGAACAGGGATCTCCAACTTTAGCAACTTTAAGCCTGGAGGACTTCAACTCCCAGAATTCTGGGAGTTGAAGTCCTCCAGGCTTCAAGTTGCCAAGGTTGGAGACCCTTGGACTAGTCCAACTTTCTTATTCTTTATTCTATGTTCTAACTATGGGGAAGAAATTGAGATACTGTGTGTCAAACCCTTACCGTCACCTTCCCTCCCTCCATTCTCCTAACTTCCTCCTGGTTTTCAACACTGAGTAGCTGAAGAGAAAGACTCTATGTATATTTAGCTGAAAATAATTGTAATCCATGTAATTAGGAATGCAGGAACTGCATTCAGTTATATAAATAACCACTAATAATCAAAAGTGCTATAGTCCAAATCAAGCTTAATTCTGCTATCGTAATGCTTCCTAATAACAGCCCCATACAGCTAATAACTGAAAACGTAATGAATGAACATTAAGCCCCTGTCACACAGCACCAACGGATGGAAAGAGGATGTAAAACAGAGAGAAACACTTGCCATCCGTTAGTTAATGCGATGCATCCATTCTGTACTCACTGCATCCTTTTTTCATACTCTCTATCCGTCCAGCATCCGTCTATTGACATTTCATCTGCTCAAAAAGTTTTGAGCTGCACAAAACTTTTTGAGCGGAAATGTATCCAACGCGTCCGTTCTACATCCACTACACATACGGGAAAGTTGTGCAGTGGCTGAGACCCAGGTTGAACAAGCAGAGCACCAACCTTCGGCCCAGCCTGGACCCTGGACTCAAGGTGACACTGACTCTGCACCACCTGGCCTCCGGGACCACCTACAGGAGCATGCAGTATGGCTGGAGGATGCCACACAACATCAGCATTGTGGCCAGAGAAGTGGTGCAGGCCATCATCGAAGAATACCTGGAGGAGCTCCTCCAGTGCTGCTCCACTGAAGAAGGATGGAAGAAGTTGCAGAGCAGAGGTATCAGAAGTGGAACTTCCCCAACACCGTTGGAGCCATAGATGGGAAGCACTTGGCCTGCAAAGCTCCAGCCAACTCAGGGTCCTCTTATCACAACTACAAGGGCTTCTTCGCCATGGTCGATGCTGACTACAAGTTCATGTACATCGATGCTTCAGGCAACGGCTCATCTTCAGATGCCCAGGTATACAACGCCAGTCACCTCAAGGAGGGGCTGGAACGCAACCTTATCATGGGCTTCCCAGATCCAGACCCTCTGCCCAACGACACACAAGATGTGCCCTACTTCATCGTGGGGGATGATGCCTTCTCCCTCAGAACCTACTTCATGAAGCCCTACACTTCCAGATGCCTCACCCATGAAGAAAGGATCTTCAACTACAGGCTGTCCAGGCAAGGCGGATGGTGGAGAACACCTTTGGCATCCTGGCCAACAGGTTCCAGGTACTTCTCACCACCATGCAGCATTGCCCAGAGACCGTGAGGAACATCGTGGAAGCTTGCTGCATCCTGCACAATCTCATGTGCACCCGCTACCCAGTGTTGCAGAACAGGCTCGTGGACCTCCAACAAGACAATGGGGACATGGAGCCTGGTGAATGGAGGCAAGGGCGGAACCTGATAGACACTGTGGATGTGCAAGGCCCCAACAGAGCTTCACGTGAAGGGAAGAAGCAGCGCAACCTCCTGAGACACTGGTGCAACTCCCCAGCTGGAGGAGTGGAGTGGCAAGACAGGATGGTAGATGCTTAATGGATGCTTCCTTGAGCCTGTCTCATCACACGGATAAGATTGTGCCATGTATGTTGAGTGGCCCTACAATGAACAGGGCATTTAATAAAGAGTTTTGTTTATGTTGAAATGTGTGGATGAATGATTACATTGTTATTGATAATAAAGGGCCATATGTGTGGCAGCTGGGATGGTGGACCATACAGTCCCACTATGCTTGCACTGGAGGTTTATCTATTCCACAGCTATCTTAACCCATCCCACAGGTATCCCTGCCCATTCCACAGGTATCCTAACCCATCCAACAGCTATTACCGCTCCCACAGGTATCCCTGCCCATCCCAAAGCTATTACCCATCCCAGAGGTATCCCTGCCCATCCCACAGGTATCCTAACCCATCCAACAACTATAACCCATCCCACAGGTATCCCTGCCCATCCCACAGCTATTACCCATCCCACAGGTATCCCTGCCCATCCCACAGGTATCCTAACCCATCCAACAGCTAATTACCCCTCCCACAGGTATCCCTGCCCATCCCACAGCTATTACCCATCCCAAAGGTATCCCTGCCCATCCCACTGCTACCCTTACCCATCCCACAAGCATACAAAGGCTTAAACCATTTCTAAAAGTTTCCACCAAGACTTTATTGACTAAAAGAAGCAAGTGTGTGAAGCAAAGATAATCTTTATGAATAACAAACTGTAAAAGAAAATGACCCAAGTCAGGTGTCCAAAGCAAAAATAAAGTCAACAGGTAGCCACCCAGTCTCTGGCACTCTTCTTGGTCACTCGGAGGCGTGCCCAGTCTCAGGGGTGAAGGGTCCAGGTGCTGTGGAGGTGGCTGCTGCTGGAGTGCTGGTCTGAAGCGCCATTGGGGTGCCTGGCCCTGAGAGGACAACAGGAGATGGTGTGTGGAGGAAGCTCTCAGAGAGCTGGCTCAGTCCTGTGATGTTGAGAGCCCCTTTCTCCAGGACATGGGGTGTCAGTCCCAAGACCGATGACAGATGTTCTGAGGCCGGGCTTGGCTGTGGGGTGGAGGAAGGAGGAGTATATGGGGCTGTCTGGTCTGCAGGTGAGCAAGGTGAGGCATGGGTGGCATCTGTGGCATCGGTGGCATCGGTGGCATGGGTGGCATCAGTGGCATTGATGGCATCAGTGGCATCAGTGGCATCAGTGGCATCAGTGGCATAGGTGGCACCGGTGGCGTTCAATGTACCTGTGCCTGGACTGGGAAGGGCTGCCTGTGCTGTTGGAGCTCCTGGTAGCTGTAGCCTTGGTAGGTGAGAGCCTGTGGAAAGCCTTGGAAGGGCTGTGACATCACCTGGGGTGGAGGAGCAGACCTGGACTGGGTGGGAGCAGGTTCAGCTGGGTCTGGAGGGTTGTTAAGAAGACCGGTGATCCTGTCCTTGATCACCTGGTACTGTGATTCAGACATGTCCATGAGGGTCTGGTTGACGTAGGTGAGGGAGGGCTTGCGGTTTGAGGATGGTATGTCGGTGTGTACCAGCTGAGAGAGGAGCTCTACGCTGCTTCTGATGGTGTCCCTGATCTCCAGCAGGACAGTGTGGCTCTGCCCTGCCGGTCTGCCTCTCTGCCTGCTTTCTGTGGAGGTGGAGCTAGGGGTGGATGTGGGTTGGTCTCTGGTGGAAGTGCCCTCTCCTTGCTCCCACTGTGTCAGGGGGTCCACCACATGCTCTGCCACGGGGAGTGCAGGTGTCGCGGGGGTCTCCGTCGTGGCATTCTCCACAGATACCTGCCTGGACACAGGAGCTGACTCTTGGCCAGAAGAGGACTGGCTCTCTGTGGGCTGCCTGAGAGAGAGGGTTGTCAGAGGGGCTGCTCCTTGGTGGCAGATCTCACCCTCCAAGAAGCTGCACTTGGCCATCATGTAGGTCTCCCGGTCCGTTAGCTTGACTGTGGCCTGGCCAGATTTCTTGAGGTACAGCTTCCCGTACCAGGTGTGCTTCCACCAGCCGAGGAGGACCTCCAAAGTGTAGCCCAGGCTCTCCGCCTTCTCTCTCCAAGCAGCCTGCTTCCTTTTGGTGTCTCGATACAGCCTGTGTCCCTTCCGCCATAGATACACGTTCTCCCTCAGCCATTCCAGCACCTCATCCTCATGTTCCTCTTCGATGGAGTATTGCCTCCCCTCCCGTTCACGCGTATGCATCTTTTTCCCTCTGGCAGGACCATCTGGGCCCTCATCAGAGGGGCTTCGAGGTTCTAGGGGCTGCTCCACCACACCACCACCAGCAGCAGCAACAACAACAACAGCTGCAGCAAAAGCAGGACCAGCAGCACCAGCAGCACCAGCAGCACCAGCAGCACCAGGAGCACCAGCAGGACCAGGATCAGCAGCAGCAGAGTAAGCACCAGCAGGACCAGGATCAGCAGCAGCAGAGTAAGCACCAGCAGAAGCACCAGCACCGGGAGCAGCGCCAGCAGAGTAAGCACCAGCAGAAGACCCAGCACCAGGAGCAGTGCCAGAAGAAGCCCCAGCACCAGAAGAGTCAGCCCGAGCAGCAGAGGCACCAGCAGAAGCAGAGTCAGGGCCAGGGGGTGGGGTGGTGGCCCTGTCCTTCTTGCCAGGGCTGGCAGCAGATGGCACAGGCTTCCTCTTCTTCCCCATGGTTGTTGGCTGAAGATGTGTCTGGCAGCAGGTCTTTCCTCTGAATGGTGACCTGCTTGCGAGCTGCTTCCCTTTATATCCATGGGGCTGATGCAATGCATCCTCCCCGCATGCGCAGTGAACGCTTTGCATCCGCTAGGCATCCGCTAAGCTTCCGCTCTGCATCCGTTCCTTCCGCTGTGTGTCCACTTTGCTGTGCTCTCCCGGAAGCCCTGCGGATGTGGCATCCACTTCCATCCGCTTCCATCCGCTAGGCTTCCGTGAAGCATCCGCTTAACATCCTGGCTACATCCTCTCCCCGTCTGTTCCTTTCCGTGTTGTCCGCTCTGGTTATGCAAATTTTTGCCCCTTTTGAGAGCGTATAACAACGGATGGAAAATTTTCTCGTCTGCTGTGTCCTTTCTACATACATTTTGCATCCGTCGGCCTATGTGACAGGCCCTTTAGTCTGGTTTCTTCATTTAGGACCAACTGCCCAAAATAGGGCAGCAACTTGCCAATCTTGCCAGGCATGCAGCCCTCAGGCAAAGAAGAAATAGCTCAATGTTGGGCAGGTGTGTCCATAGGCCCAATCTGTGGGCCTAGAGCTGTTTCTTCTCAGCTTAAGGGAGGACATAAAGGGCCTGGCTAAATCAACAAGCTGCTGCCCTACTTTCCTGCTGCTGTGTATGGAAGTAAAATATTTTCAATTTCTCTGAGCATCAAGTGAGGCAGTGCTCTCTTTTCCCTCTCTCTTCTCCCTTTCATTCTACTTAGCCTCATTTCTTACACCTTCTAAAATGGGTAAGAAGCAATGCTCCATTGGGGGAGGGTGGAAAGAAGTCATTACTATGAGAGAGAGGCATATGGTTATCAAGTTTTTCAAAGTTTAATTTAAAGATGCACGTCTGCACTTCTGTTTCCTCTGGGTCTGCCAGGGGAAAAGCTGGCAATTTTTTAAAAAAAGCAACGTTTAACTTTTCAATTTCTTTTATGTGGCTTCTTTTTTTAAAAAAAAAGTCTCTTAAGCCCTCAGGGAATTTACTCAACATATCTCCACTGTGATATATTTGATGAACTAAGGGCGTTTTTGCTCCATTATTCTTCATTAGTAAATAATGTAGGCTTTCATTTCAAACTTATTACAAACAAATCTTTTTTTATAATATAAATATGAAGTTAGTCATTAGTAGGGTGTGGATAGGCTCATACTATGTATATTTACATGGTAAACACGGGACCATACATTTAACTGGATTTTAGGCCAACAGCTCATTCATCCTATCCAAATGACTTACAGGTAAATAATAAAAAACTTCAAATCAATGTATATTACTTTCAAATCCTAGTAAGATTCAAGGGAGACCAATTTAGAGCCCCAAACTACAGTTTAGGCTCAAGAAATCTGAAACCCTTGTATTACCCCATTAAATGTAACTGACAACACTGTAGGGAAATCATTATTTTTTTTATGTGACAGAATGCATTTAGCTAGTTAAATTACATGCTACAAATAGTCTAAGAATACAGAAGGGGAAACAGCCTTGAAATCAGAGATGGCATTCAGCCAGTTCTGACAGGTTCTGGAGAACTGGTAGCGGAAATTTTGAGTAGTTCAGAGAACCAGTAAATACCACCTCTGGTTGGCCCCACCCCCACCTGTTTGCTGCCTCCCGAGTCCCAGCTGATCAGCTGGGTCTTCTTTTGTTGTCCTGCACAAGAGAATGGAATTGGAAAGTAGGTTAATGAGGTGGGGAGGAAATGGGGATTTTACAGTATTTTTCCCCTGGAGTGGGGTGGAAATGGAGATTTTGAAGTATCCTTCCCCTGCCGTGCCCACCAAGCCACTCCCACCAAGCCATGCCTCCAGTACTTAAAAAGTTTGAATACCACCACTGCTTGAAATGCTGCGATGTTGATGAAGCCTATGAAAAAGAAACTGGCACTACAAGAAAATAAAAAGATCGGCACATGAAATGTGCAAAGCATGAATCATATCTAGATGGATGTTGTAGAAATGATTAGAGATGCTAGAAAATTGAAAATAAAATTCTAAAATATTGGAAAGAATGGATAGAATTTAACTATAATGTTTCTGAAAGTCAGATATGACTAATCAGATGAAGAGATAGGAAGAAAATTAATTTTGCAGCCCTTGCTCAAGAGAAGCAGCCTGATTATCCCAGCTCCAAAAAAACATTTTAAAATCATAATAGCTGGATACTGAACCAAAGCCACAGAGACTGCTTTACGGTTTAGTGCAAAGCATAAACCCTATCCTACAATAAATTATAATAATTTCATTACATAATTAAAGACTCCAACTCCACCCAGTATTGTGGTTGAATTAATAACTGAAGCTGGTAAAGGCATTTAGCTGGTATTATCACCACCATGTTTATTGGATAAAATGCAGTGCTTTTACATTTACATCTAATTGTACTGTCAGCTCTGTTGGAAGTGCTTAGATCTACGACAGTGCCATTGGCATCTACTATTTCCTGGATCCTCTCTGAAGCCCCAAGAGAATAAAAATGCTGGTATTTTGTGAGATATATCTCTGCTTGTGTAGGTATTTGTATCACTACACTGCTGTGGATCTTGTGTTCTGTTGGCTGTTATGGCAATTCTTCCCCAAATGTTCCCTCCTTTCAAGGTCCTTTCATGCTCGCTTTTCCCCTTTCCCTGAAGGACTGGACACAACAGCACAAGATGACTTCAATCCTAAAATAATTCTTATCGGTGTGGTAGAACTGTGAATTGATTTGCTGGCCCCCTCCCATTGGCTTCTTAGCAACATGAATTTGCATTTTTGTATCAGATTTGCATCTTCCAGAAAGTCATCTTTCTTGGTTCTCCACTTCTTCTCCTACCTTCATAATGAACCCTAACTGGAGATTGGCTCAAAGTTACATGAATGGGTTTAAACCTGTTACAAATAAAATCAAGTTCGTTTTTCACTGTGCATTCTTATGCACTTGAAATTGTCCCTTCCATACAAAAGGAAATTATTGGCAGGTTTGGAAGAATGTGGGGGTCCAAATTAGTGCAAGGAGCTGGGAACCCCTCAAAATAGCAAAATAATCCGATGAACAAGAATTTAAAAAATCACAAATAAAAATATGCGTTTATAGTTTGATATCCTGTAATTGACAGGACCTTTAAAGGAAGGTGGCCTTTATAGGGCAACTGATAGGAGGTTGACAACTATATGCAGCTGGACTGTTCACCCTTTTGTAAAAAAAAAAGGGGTGGGTGGGAGAGAAATTCCTTAAGGAATTCCATCTGTTTAAAGCAAAATCCCATGCTTAGTAGATAAGCAATGCTGGTTGAAAAGAAATTAAAACTGAGTCGGTAAAGCCCATGTCACACTGCACCAACGGATGGAAAGAGGATGTAAAACAGAGAGAAACACTTGCCATCCGTTGGTTAACGCGATTCATTCGTTCTGTACTCACTGCGTCCGTTTTTCATCCTCTCTATCCATCCAGCATCCGTCGACTGAGGTTCCATCCGCTCAAAAAGTTTTGAGCTGCTCAAAACTTTTTGAGCGGAAAATGTATCCAACGCGTCCGTTCTGCATCCGCTACGCATACAGGGAACATCCGTTCTACATCTGTTGTCATCCATTACGCGTCCGCTATATCCGCTAGGCATCCGCTGCACATCCACGCAACTCAAATCCGCTCCAGTGGAAAATGGAAAAAGGGAGAAAGCGAAACGGACGCGGAACGGACACAAAGCGTTAGTAGCACGGACGGAGAAAGGATGAAAGCGGATGCAGTTCACATACAAAGCATTTAAATGGAAAAAACGTTCGCAGAGGGGACCTATCTCAGATATTAAGGATGTCTAGAGGATGCCTAGAGGATGCAAAAGGACACATAGTGGAAAACCTATATTGCCTATAAAAAGGGGGAGCAACTCACCTGGATCTCACTTTCAGTCCAGCAGCCCTGCTGTGCAGACCTCTGCAGCCTTCATCTGGCTCTTGCTCTTCCACAGCATCCATTGATGTCCACCCTGGATCATAACATAGTCCTTTTGGTAGCCACCATCGTTCTGCAACAGTGCGAAGCCATCTACAGGCTCTTTCAACTGTTCTACGGGAAGAAAAGGAGGCGGCCAAGAAGTGTCTGGGTCCGAAGATGGATTGGTAGAAGAGCAGAGTATGGACTGTACAACAAGCTGATGGTGGAGCTGAGGAACGAAGACACTCGTGCATTCCAGAACTTCATGATGATGCCTCCAGCCATGTTTGATGAAGTAGTGGAGCGGCTGAGACCCAGGTTGACCAAGCAGAGCACCAACTTCCAGCCCAGCCTGGACCCTGGGCTCAAGGTGGCACTGACTCTGCACCACCTTGCCTCAGGGACCACCTACAGGAGCATGCAGTACGGATGGAGGGTGCCACACAACACCATCAGCATTGTGGTCAGAGAAGTGGTACAAGCCATCATCGAAGAATACATGGAGGAGCTCCTCCAGTGCCCCTCCACTGAAGAAGGCTGGAAGAAAGTTGCAGAGCAGTGGTATCAGAGGTGGAACTTCTCCCACACCGTTGGAGCCATAGATGGCAAGCACGTGGCCTGCAAAGCTCCAGCCAAGTCAGGATCCACTTATTTCAACTACAAGGGCTTCTTCAGCATCATCCTCTTTGCCATGGTCGATGCTGACTACAAGTTCATGTACATCGATGTTTCAGGCAACGGGTCAGCTTCAGATGCCCAGGTATACAACACCAGTGACCTCAAGGAGGGGCTGGAATGCAACCTCATCATGGGCTTCCCAGATCCAGACCCCTGCCCAATGACACGCAAGATGTGCCCTACTTCATCGTGGGGGATGACGCCTTCTCCCTCAGAACCTACCTCATAAAGCCCTACACCTCCAGACTCCTCACCCATGAAGAGAGGATCTTCAACTCCAGGCTGTCCAGGACAAGGCGGGTGGTGGAGAACGCCTTTGGCATCCTGGCCAACAGGTTCCAGGTACTTCTCACCACCATGCAGCATCGCCCACAGACCGTGAGGAGGATCATGGAAGCTTGCTGCATCCTGCACAATCTCATGCGCACCCTCTACCCAGTCTTGCAGAACAGGCTCGTGGACCTCCAACAAGGCAATGGGGACATGGAGCCTGGTGAATGGAGGCAAGGACGAAACCTGATAGACACTATGGATGTGCAAGGCCCCAACAGAGCTTCACATGAAGGGAAGAAGCAGCGCAACCTCCTGAGACACTGGTGCAACTCCCCAGCTGGAGCAGTGGAGTGGCAAGACAGGATGATAGTTGATTAATGGATGTTTCCTTCAGCCTGTCTCATCACACTGATGAGATTGTGCCATGTATGTTGGGTGGGCCTACAATGAACAGGGCATTTAATAAAGAGTTGTGTTTATATTGACATGTGTGGATGAATGATGACATTATTATTGATAATAAAGGGCCATAGGTGTGGCACCTGGGAAGGTGGACCATAGAGTTCCACTATGCTTGCACTGGAGGTTTATCTATTCCACAGCTATTACCCATCCTAAAGGTATCCCTGCCCATCCCACAGCTATTACCCATCCCATAGCTATTACCCATCCCATAGCTATTACCCATCCCATAGCTTTTACCCATCCCAAAGGTATCCTAACCCATCCCACAGCTATTACCCATCCAAAGGTATCCCTGACCATCCCACAGCTATTACCCATCCCACTGCTATCTTAACCCATCCCACAAGCATGCAAAGGCTTAAACCATTTCTAAAGTTCCCACCAAGACTTTATTTAATAAAATAAATGAAGCAAGTGTGTGAAGCAAAGATCATCTTTATTAATAACAAGCTGTAAGAGCAAAATGACCCAAGTCAAGTGTCCAAAGCAAAAATAAAGTCAACCCAGTCTCTGGCACTCTTCTTGGTCACTCGGAGGCGTGCCCAGTCTCAGGGGTGAAGGGTCCAGGTGCTGTGGAGGTGGCTACTGTTGGAGTGCTGGTCTGAAGCGCCACTGGGGTGCCTGGCCCTGAGAGGACAACAGGGGACGGTGTGTTGAGGAAGCTCTCAGACAGCTGGCTCAGGCCTGTGATGTTGAGAGCCCCTTCCTCCAGGACATGGGGTGTCAGCTGAGGCCGATGTACTGAGGCCGGGCTTGGCTGTGGGATGGAGGAAGGAGCAGTGTAGTGGGGCTGTCTTGTCTGCAGCTGGGTGAGGACTGGCGTCGGTGGCATCAGTGGTGCTTGTGGCATCGGTGGCATGGGTGGCATCGGTGGCATCAGTGGCACCGGTGGCGTCTGATGTACCTGTGTCTGGACTGGGAAGGGCTATCTGTGCTGCTGGACCTCCTTGTAGCCATAGCCTTGGTAGGGTAGGACCTGTGGAAAGCCTTGGAAGGGCAGTGACATCACCTGGGGTGGAGGAGCAGGCCTGGACTAGGTGGGAGCAGGTTCATCTTGGTCTGGAGGGTTGTGAAGAAGATCGGTGATCCTGTCCTTCACCACCTGGTACTGGGGTTCCACCATGTTCATGAGGGTCTGGTTGACATAGGTGAGGAAGGGCTTGCGGTTGGAGGATGGGCCGTCGGTGTGTACCAGCTGAGAGAGGAGATCTACACTGCTCCTGATGGTGTCTCTTATCTCCAGCAGGACAGTGTGGCTCTGCCCCTCCAGTTTGCCTCTCTGCCTTTCTGTGGAGGTGGAGCTGGGGGTGGATGCGGGTTGGTCTCTGGTAGAAGTGCCCTCTCCTTGCTCCCACTGTGTCAGGGGGTCATCCATGCGCTCCGCCATGGATAGTACAGATATTGGGGGGTTCTCCATCATGCGACGCTCCACAGATACCTGCCTGGACACAGGAGCTGACTCTTGGCCAGAAGAGGACTGGCTCTCAGCAGGCTGCCTGAGAGAGATGGTTGTGAGAGGGGCTGCTCCTCAGTGGTGGATCTCACCCTCCAAGAAGCTGCACTTGGCCATCACGTAGGTCTCCCAGTCCATCAGCTTGACCGTGGCCTGGCCAGATTTCTTGAGGTGCAGCTTCCCGTACCAGGTGTGCATGTGCTTCCACCAGCCGAGGAGCACCTCTGAAGTGTAGCCCAGGCTCTCCGCCTTCTCTCTCCAAGCAGCCTGCTTCCTTTTGGTGTCGCGATAGAGCCTGTGTCCCTTCCACCATAGATACTCGTTCTCCCTCAGCCACAACAGCACCTCCTCCTCATTTTCCTCTTCTATGTTGTATTGCCTCCTCTCCCGTTCACGTGTCTGCCTCTTCCTCCCTTTGGCAGGGCCATATGGGCCCTCATCAGGAGGGCTTCGAGGTTGTCAGGGCTGCCCCTCCACACCACCACCACCACCACCAGCAGCAACAACAGTAGCAGCAAAAGCAGGACCAGCAGGACCAGGAGCAGGACCAGGACCGCCAGCAGGACCAGCAGGACCAGGAGCACCAGCAGGACCAGGAGCACCAGCAGGACCAGGAGCACCAGCAGGACCAGGAGCAGCGCCAGCAGAGTAAGCACCAGCAGGACCAGCAGGACCAGGAGCAGTGCCAGCAGAATAAGCACCAGCAGAAGCACCAGCACCAGGAGCAGTGCCAGCAGAGTAAGCACCAGCAGAAGCACCAGCACCAGGAGCAGTGCCAGCAGAGCAAGCACCAGCAGAAGCACCACCATCAGAAGCAGCATCAGCAGAAGCCCCACCTCCAGAAGCAGCATCAGCAGAAGCCCCAGCACCAGAAGATCAAGGCCGGGCAGCAGAAGCCCCAGAAGAAGCAGAGTGAGGGCCAGGGGGTGGGAGGGTGGCCCTGTCCCTCTTGCCAGGGCTGGCAGCAGATGGCAGAGGCTTCCGTTTCTTCCCCATGGTTGTTGGGTTGCTGGCTGGCTGGCTGGAGAGCTGTGTCTGGAAGCAGGTCTTTCCTCTGAATGGTGACCTGCTTGGGAGCTGCTTCCCTTTATATCCGCAGGGCTGATGCAATGCATCCTCCCTGCATGCGCAGTGAACGCTAGGCATCCGCTAGGCATCCGCTAGGCTTCCGCTAGGCTTCCGCTAGGCATCCGCTAGGCTTCCGCTAGGCATCCGCTAGGCTTCCGCTCTGCATCCACTTCATCCGCTCTGCATCCGCTCTGCATCCGCTTCATCCGCTCGGCATCCGCTCTGCATCCGCTCTTTCTGTTCCGCGTCCACTTTGCTGTGCTCTCCCGGAAGCCTTGCGGATGTGCCATCCACTCTCATCCGCTTCCATCCGTTAGGGTTCCGTGGAGCATCCGCTTTCCATCCACCCTACGTCCTCCCCCCCATCCGTTCCTTTCCGTGTTGTCCGCTCTGGTTATGCAAATTTTTGCCCCTTTTGAGAGCGGATAACAACGGATGGAACATTTTTCTCATCCGCTGTGTCCTTTTTACAAACGTTTTGCATCCGTCGGCCAGTGTGACAGGGTCTTAAAAATGAGAGAAGTCTCCAGAAATAAGAGGACTGATTAAGCAGACGGTACACATCTTGCACTGCAACAAGTTGTGGCAAGTGCCACATGTTTCATTGATTCTTTTACTGCTTTCCTGTGTTCCTGGGTCACCTATATAAAGGTGAAAATCAGGTTGACAGAATGTTTCTCCCCATAAGATATTAATCAAGGCAGCAGTATCATAAGCTCTTTTAATTAGGTAGTTCTAAATCCTGGTCACATAAGCCAGGATTTTTTTTTTTTTTGTTCAACTGCTTAAGTGGGAGGGAAAATCCTGCTGACTCATGAACTGTTCCAGTAGTCATTTGAAAAACCCTGGTGCCAAACAAGTCTGATCATGATGTAGTTAATAGGAAGTGTTTTATCAACAACCTAGTGTTAGAAGATTAGAAGTGTTAGAAGATTCAGCTGTACATTTTAGGACCATTTAAACATAGTAATTGGAGAATTACAGACAGTAAAAGAAGGTTCTCTCCTTACTGAATGGGATCAGCATAACTTCAGGGCACCTCTTATTTATCACACACATGGATTGTCTACTATGATATATACACTGCTTTCACTGGTCATTATGTTACACCACACTCCACAGACTAATACAAGGAATTTAAAAATAGGGTCCCAATAACCTTACAATCTGCTTGTATTTACTACTGTTATAGAACCCATTTTACTAGAAGATAACCTGAATACAACAGAAGTCCAGTTCATGACTAAGGGGCTTCTGGCTTTTATCAAGCTTTGATATGGTTGGAAAGGAAGATATACTGACTTGAGGTCCTTAGAGGAAGACAGGTTTTTTTGTAGCAACTCTTGATACTGCATTCTATTACCATATGAAATCTGTTCCCCCATAGCTAACATAGCTGCCCCCCAAAAAGGCTAAAACAAGCATTAGGACAGAGAAAATGTGGAGGAGAATTGGGATGTAAGCTTGTGCTGTTTTGTTTATTGGCCAAGACCTACAAAAAGCATGTCTTTAACCTTCCCATGTTAATTTCCTTTTTTAAAAGTGTAAAAGTGATGTGTACTGCACAGCTGAGTTTGCAAATCATGCTAGCCATGATTTATAGGCTAGTATAACATGTGGGAAGTTAGCCCACAGTGACCTATTCAGTAAACCATTGACTGATGCTTGTGGTGGATACAGGAATTCTAAATGCCACGAAAATAATAAGTATAAACTGCAATGATGTCACAGGCTGATGCAACATGCAAACAGCATAATTTAAATCATGATTCATTTGATATCACTTGCTTTATTGGTTCCCCCCTCCTCCCATCCCCCAAGGATTCCTGTGGAATGCATTGACTTCAGGTCACATTCAGTTTGTTCCATTAAACTAGGTCTTCCTAGTCTGGCATCCTCTTAAATAGTTAGATTAAAATTCTCATTATTCTCTCAATCAGCACATTCATTGGCCATCCTATTGGGTAAGATTAGAGTTGTAGCACCACACTACTGAAGAGGATCAGTTTAAAGAAACCTACACTAGACATTGGATATTGCCTGTTGGCAACCATGCAGTCATCACACTTAGTTCTTAATTAAGGAGTATCTGTCTATCTATGTCTCTCTGTCTGTCTATCTACCTAATCTATCTATATCTAGTCACTGTTAAGTCCTGCTGACTGACTGCTGTTGTTGTTTTGACCATATTTTTGGAAGTGCCCCAAAGGTGCTTTCTCAAGAGGCAACTGGACTTTCTGGTTTTTCTCTGAGCTGAAGAAACTTCTTGGATGAGAAGCGAAATGTCTTCAAAGAAAAACTAGAAAGTCCAGTTGCCTCTTGAAAAAGTACCTCTGGGACAACCATGAACTTGGATGACTGAGAATCTCCATAGATATTTTGGGAAGTAGTTTTGCCTACCTTCTTCCTAAGGCTGGGCTAGAATGACTTGCACAGCTGACTTTGTGCCTAAGATGAGACTAGTTCTCATAGTCTCCCAGTTTCTAGCCTGGTGCCTTAACCACTATGCCAAACTGACTCTTTAAACATAAATAGTTGTCTATAAAATAAATGTTTGTATATGTGTTTTTAAGTTGAATGTCCTGTGTGGATTGTGATTGCGATGAATTGTACATACAGACTGGAGATGTAGAAATTGTGGCTGTACTACAATTCCCACCATTCCTCATTATTGCTAGTCCAATTTACTATCTTCGCCATTTCCAAAGGTTTAATATGTCTTTCAAATCCAGAAGAGCATCATTCCTAGTTCAGATGAGTAAATTTCCTTTCTCAGCAAACCCAACCTCATATCTTATTTTCTTGTGCTGCTGCTCACTTCCCAGGGAGGAGACCAGTCATTAGAAGTAAGCATCAGCTCATTAAAAACAGGGCTTTGCTATAAAAGCAAGGAAACTGATGACAAACACTTGAGCACATCATTTATGAAAGCCCAACCTCAGCTTGGTATTCAAACTTGGTCAATCAGGAAATTTCAGTGAATGAGTAGGACAGAGGATTGTAAAGCCTGTTTATAATTAGCTACTGGTTTGAATATAGCCTACATCATCCTGGGATATGCTCAAGGTTGCCACAATTATGATTCCTTTTTAATGATGTTATCATTGTAGATGATGCTTGATCTCAAATATTGTGATACTGCATCTTTTGTTGTTGCTTCCAGTCCTATGGATTGTAACCTTTGCAAGGTTTGACAAATCTTTAGTTCACCTTGCTCACTCCATCCCATGGAGGAGGAGATAACTTTTTAAGTGAAACATGAGGCAATAGTAGATGAAATCAGGAACCAATGTCTGAGCAGAAAGAATATATTTTAAATAGAATAATATTTAATTTAGAAAGCACTCATCACAATTCCTTGTGCTTTCTGGGAAATTTTGGGACTTGAGGATCCACACCAAAGATGGTATTCAGCAGGTTCTGACCAGTTCTGGAAAACCAGTAGCAGAAATTTTGAATAGTTTGGAGAACTGGAAATACCACCTCTGACTGGCCCTGTCCTCATCCATTCTCTATCTCCTGAGTCCCAGATGATTGGCTGGGTCTTCTTTTGCGGCCCTGCACAAGAGAACAGAGCTGGAAAGCAGGTTAGTGGGTTGGAGAGGGAATGAAGACTTTGCAGTATCCTTCCCCTGCCATGCCCACCAAGCTACACCCACAGAACCAGTAATAGAAATTTTTGAATCCCACCACTGATCCACACTCTTAAAGTTGCCAAGCTTGAGAAGAGTAAAGCCACCATGATGTTACAATAATATCAATGATCACAGTTGACTGCAATAGCTGAATCCACAGACTTACAATGCAAATAAATTAATGGTAATATTAGCAAGGTTTCTCAGACAGCTACAATTAAATGAAAATGAAACTATTAACTACATTGCAACTGTCTTCTGTTTCTCACTAGCACTGAACTCTTTGTTTCTAAAAGAGTTAATTAAAAAAACCTATCCTCACTACCACAAAAAATACTTTTGAGTCACAATTGCTCTATCGACACATCCCATGCATACTCCCAATCCTTTCCAAACTGCTTTGCCCTATTTGGCTGGTTCCCTGAAGGCATCCTTTTGCATCATTATGAATAAAACATCAGGGGGGAAAACGCTATCTTTCAAAAGCAAATATTGCATACATCATGAAAAGCAAAAGTTCAGTGGATGCAATTAAACATAAAGAGATTTTGCAATTGTTGTTTAAGACTGAAACAGAGGTTAACGCTGAAGTTTTTTAGAAACTTGGTGGTTTTTTCTTCCCTCTCTGTATTCCACACACGCCGCAAAACTAGAATTTTGAGGGCTATGAGGCCCAGAGGGTCACTCTGGTCATGATCTGAAAGAACAGCAGTAGAATTTGTTTCTACAGCAGGATCAGGGTTTGTGATGGGGCTTCTTAAAATCCAAAGCCATATAAGAGTGTGAGTCCACAATATGTTGTTGTGGAGAAAAATAATACCTTCCTGTCGTTCAGGAAGTCGCTCAGGAATCTTCAAGGATGTGTTAAATTAATTTGAATTGCATTTTATTTATTATTAGCTATGGTGGCATTTCTTTTATGCCAAAGAAACCCAAATTCCTATACAATGATAATACTTAACAACTATAGAGAAAGAATTAGGTAACATTTAGTGTATAAGTTTGTGCTTGTTTGTATGTGTGCATATAAACAAAAACTCATACATCTTTTAATTTGGTTTTATTTTTAATTCTATTCTTCATTAAACAAATTCAAAAAGCATATCTAGTAATCTTCTACCATTTGTGTTTTCTCCCAACTATTCTAAGTAAACTATTCTTAGGTATAATGTGTCATTTATTGTCCCAAGTGGCCCCTCAGGATGAAACAACCTTGTTCCACACTTCTTTTCCTTTATTTAAATTACATTGAATAACTTGGTGAATTAGGATATATTTTAGGATTCTTTTAAAACAAAAGTCCATAGAAAATAATTATGATAGTAGGATAGAAGCTATCAAACAGATAAAAAGTTGTATAAAAACATTTTGTCTACTATCGGTTTGCCATATGAATATTAGAATTTTGTGTTTTATTTTATTTTTTCTACTATTTTTTTTCCTTAGACCAGATGACCCTTTGTTAATGTAGCACTTCATATCCATGTGGGAGATACAGACAGGCAGACTGACAGACAGACAGACAGACAGACAGACAGACAGACAGACAGACAGACAGACAGACAGATGACAGATACATACATGAGAAAGATTAGGCCCAGTCAAGGTACAATACTTCAGGAATCAATTATGACTGCAAGCTCAGTTGATGACAGTTTAAAGGTTCATTTTTGAGTGATGGAATACTAAGATGTCAGAAGACCAGAGGTGGTATTCAGCAGGTTCTGACCAGTTCTGTAGAACCAGTATCGGAAATTTTGAGTAGTTCGGAGAACCCGCAAATACCACCTCTGATTGGAGATTTTTATAATATCCTTCCCCTGCCACGCCCAACAAGCCAGAACCAGTAGGAAAAAAAATTGAATCCCACCATTGCAGAGGACCTCTAAAATGTTTGACCTTGGTATAATTCAAAAATAAACATTATTTATTTATAATTTACTGATTGTTACCCTAATGTTGAATGATATGTGGCTTTTTCCAGTCTTTTGCTCCACATTCTGATTCCATTAACTTATGCCATGCAATATATTGCACATAAACAGAAGAAAATGGTAGGATTTTTCTTTCCTACATTGATGGCAACTTTATTGTTCATTAACACTGGTATACGTCATTGTATATTGATTGTTCTATTGATGCACAGACCTCTCTCCAGGCTGTTGATAGACTGGCAACAGACTCACATGTGTATCAATCAGAGTTCTGCAAAGACATTTTGAAGTACATGATCATTTCAGCTTCAATGTATAAGTATTTAAAGAGAATATATCAAATTATTTTAATTAAAATCTTCAGGATAAAGCTTACTCTCACTATGTGAGATAACTTGATGTTTTCTAGGACATACGGAAACTGAAATCTCAGGAAATAGAAGGGTGTGTGTGTGTAAGGAGAAAGGCAATGAAAACTATGCAACAAAAGATATTTAAGTGTCTCAGTAATTCAACCATGAAAATTTGCCTGGAGGCAAGCTCTCTCAACATACTGACAGAACTATTGTAAAAAGTAAAACAGGGAGATGTCTATTGACTTCTCAGTCATCCAGGCCATGGTTGTCATAAAGGTTGTTCAAGAGGCAACTGGTTTTCTGGATTTTCTTTGAAGACGTTTCGCTTCTCATCCAAGAAGTTTCTTCAGCTCTAAAGAAACTTCTTGGATGAGAAGTGACACATCTTCAAAGAAAAACCAGAGAGTCCAACCTCTAGAAAAAGCACTTTTGGATAAAACAGAAAGGACACAAATAAGGCAAGGAAAACACTTAAAGCATGGCTGTTAACATTTCCTCCAAGTCCTTTATCAGCATTGATTAGACATTTGTATATATGGGTGCACTGCGAAGCTGAGGGGAGGCTGCACATTCTCCTCCCTAGAATATTTGACCAGATGGAGGAGGCAACAATATTTTAAGTTTCTTGCCAACTGCCTTTCCCATAGATAAACACTGAAGGAATTTGAAGGGAAATTTTCCTCATGGCCCCATCTGATTCAGCCCATTTTGAAAAACTTGACCTTTCTTTTACTGTTCCCCCCAACCAAGATACAACCATCAAATATAATCATATTCCATTCAGTATTCTTCTGCTTGATGAAAATGATGACATCTCCTCCTCCTTTGTTGGGTTGAAAAGAATAAGAAAAACCAATTAAATTTAACTAACATTGCAAACATGAGCATGAGCCATGGTGGCACAGTGGTTAATGCAGTATTGCCGGCTACTTCTGTTGACTGCTGGCTGCCTGCAATTTGTCAGTTCAAATCTCACCAGAGTCAAGGTTGACTCAGCCTTCCATCCCTCTGAGGTGGATAAAATGAGGACTCAAATTGTTGGGAGCAATATGCTGACTCAGTAAGCCATTTAGAAAAAGCTATAAAGCACTGTAAAGCAGCATATAAGTTCAAGTACTATTGCTATTGCAAAAGGTTAACTGACTGAACAGGCTGAAGTGCTAGATCACAGCCTTCCCAGAAAAGTGATGATGTTTTGTTTTCTCCTGCCAGGAGCAAACAAATAATCCAACCCTGGGTGTAGAAAATCCAGTCTTGGCACATCACTCACGGTTTCTGTGGTTTGTTCTTAAAAATAAAACAATTAATTTTGGGGAAGTCACATTCTCTTTGGAAGGATAACAAAAGCTCCAGGGGCTATCAGCACTATGTTGCTAACTTGTGATATACATCCTTTAAATAAATATAATCATTTCAGTGCTTTTAGGAAATGTTCAGACGTTATACAGAAAATAGCTGTGTAACTACCAATTAAATAAAAATTAGAAGCCCTATGGCTCTCCAGCTATGATTCAGCACCATCCATCTTTTCTTTGATCAGTGTCCAAACTGGCTCTAGCTCCCAGGTGTCAGTGGCTAACTACAACTCAAAGGCTACCAATTGCTCACCCCCCAATCTAAATAGTTCCCATGGCTTATACACCTAAGCTCTTAATCCCTGTCTAATTTGACTTGAATCTACTGGATACTTTTTCTTCTATTATTTCTCCCAAAAAAACCCAATCTATCAGCCTGTGTCTATAATATATATGGTAGTGGAAAATTATGCCAACATTTCAAGTGGATATGCTTGCAAATGCTCACAATACTCATAGGTTTCCCTGAGATCACTAGCTACTAATAGATGTGAATGTCTGCCTCGGGCCCTTAATGGGCCTTGTAGTGGGATTCAATTTTTTTTACTACGGGTTCTGCGGGCATGGGTTGGTGGGCATGGCAGGGGAAGGATCTGGTAAAATCTCCAGTCAGAGGTGGTATTTGCCAGTTCTTTGAACTACTCAAAATTTCCACTACTGGTTCTCCAGAACTGGTCAGAATCTGCTGAATGCCACCTCTGGAACATATCAAACATTACTAGTGTTAGATCAGGAGCCCAAAACATTAGATTACCTGAAACATGATTGCAACATTCATTTTATTTGTTTTATTTCTATTTTATTTCTATCTGAATATTCTGCTGGGTAAAACTGGGTGGGAATTGGTCAAACTAAAGTTCTTCATTAAACTGTGTAAAGCTCTTCATTAAACTTTGTAAAGGTCAGCATTAGACCTTTGATCAATTGCAGTGTTTTCTGTGTTGATAAAATTAGAAAATGTAACACAATAGAACAATGCTGCCATCTGCAGGGCAAAATGGCATTACATAACATAAATGGACTAAATCCTGATAAAATTTCATTAACGACTCTTAAATGCATAAGAATAATCTATTAGGTATATTCATCCTGCCTGTTAAGCCTGGGTTCCCCAACCAGGGTTAGGTAGACAAGCTAAACAGAATGTGCAGCGTTAGTCAGATAGGCACACAGATAAATGAGTGAGCTAAGCTTGTATGTTTATTAACATACAGTAAAAATAACAGATACGCTTGTGCTATCAAGAATATATTTTATTCCAGTATAAGTTTATGGCATAGTCAAATAACAGTCCAATATTCATTTACCATGTAGTCAGTCCATTCAGGGGTATTCAGTTAGCAAAGTCCCATGTAGAATATCCAATGTCAGTTCACATAAATCAGTCCGTTGTTGTCTCTCCCGTTCGAGCTATGCAGTCTTGATTCCAAGCAGTAATCAGGGATCATCAAAGCCAGAGAGAGAGAGAGCAAGCCGTAGACTTGCTACTTTTAAATGGTTTTCATAACCACTCCCACAATTGCTCTTTCACAGTTAAAGCTGCATACACTAACTATGATTCATAGTTATTATTTCACCTAAAACAGTTAGGGTGAACAATGTTATCCCTAACATTCTCCCCATTTAGGTTACATAATAACTATGAATCATTTACAACTTTAGAAAATATTTTTCGCAACTTTCTTTAAACTTAGTTGCTCCTTGAGCTTTTGTAAATTGGTCTGCAATGTTTTCTTCTGACATGCAGTATACCAGTTTTATCAGTTCATTCTTAACTGCTTCTCTTACATTCAAATATCTTAGGTCAGTATGTTTTGATCTAGTTTTTACAGCAATACTAGTAGCTAACTTTATAGCTGATTGGTTATCCTCATATACCATAATGGAATCTTTTATAGTTATTCCCATGTCCAACAACAACTGTTTGTAGAAAATCAAATCAGTGCATAATAATGATAGACATGAAAATTCAGCTTCCATTGTAGATAAGCTAATATGCTGTTGTCTGATTGACCTCCATCCTATTAGTGTCTTACCAAATAATATAGCCATACCAGATGTTGATTTTCTAGTGTTTATCAGTTGCAAAACTTGCATCTGCATAAGCACTAAGACTCAAATCACCCTTTGGTTCTATATATAAATAATGGTTTATTGTTCCCTTAAGATATCTCAATATTCGTTTTAAAGATTTCCAATGATATTCTTTTGGATCTGAATTAAAACGTGCCAGCTGATTTACACTATAAGCTATATCTGGCCTTGACCAATTGCTTATATATGATAAGCTACCAATCAAAGATTGATATATGGACTTATCAAATTTGGGACTTTGATCATTAGTTTGGCAAACTTCTTGACTCATTGGAGTCTTTGCCGGTTTACAAAGTTCCATCTTATAAGTTTTGATTAATTGGCAAATTTTATCTTCTTGAGATATCTTAAAACCATTATTTGTTTTATTAATTGTCAATCCTAGATACCTTTTAATTTCACCTAAATGCTTTATTTTTATCTTCTTGGCTAATAATGATATTATCTCATTAGCCTCATTATTATTTTTAGTTATTAAAGCAATATCATCAGTGAATAATAATAATAATGACACCGTTCCATTATTTTCTCTTTTAAATACACACGGATCTGCTAAACCAGATTTAAAACCTATATTGTTTAACTCTTTCACAATATATTGGTTCCACTCAAACCCAGATTGTTTCAATCCATAAAGACTCTTTTTGAGTTTCCAACAATCATTACTATTTACATTATTTTCTTTTATGCCAATTGGTTTTCTTAAATATATAGTGTGCTGCAATGGTGCATGTAGATAAGCAGTTTCTACATCCAAATGGTTAATGATATAGTTTTTCTTAGCTGCCCACACTAATGCTGTTCTTAAAGATGTAGCTTTAAGGCTTGGCGCGAAAACTTCATCGTAATCAGATGCAGTTTGATTAAATCCTTGAGCTACTAACCTAGCTTTATGGGTAACAGTCCCATCATTTCCAGTTTTTACTTTAAATATCCATTTGCACCCAATGGATTTTTCTCCTGGAGGTAATTTGGCATCTTCATACACTTTCATTACCTTTAATGAATTTAGTTCTTTTTCCATTGCCTTTTGCCAATTCTCCTGATCCTTAGCAGGATACATCCTAAGTTCTTCTACACTAGTTGGAACTTTAGTTACTTGGCATACTATACTTGCTTGATACCTATCAGGTGGTCTAGTTACATGTGTAGTACGTCTAGGTATTATAGGACTTGCAGGTGGACTTTCCTCTATTAATTGTTCTTGATCATGTAACTCTTCCTGATCAACTATTTCCTCTTGTTCTGGTCCTATTTGCTCTTCGTGGACTTCTTGTTTAATTGGACTCTTCTTGTAGCTAATTTCATCTTTCTGCCTTTTGTAGGGTTCAATAAATACTTCATTATTTAAATCTTGCTCTAATCTATTCCATCCTACATGTTCTAGGAATTTTGCACTAGCACTGGTGTAAACTCTAGATGTACCTGGTTCCCAGAATCTATAAGTTCGATGATTAGAGGTGTAACCTACAAAAATCAATCTTTTTGCTCTATGCTGTCCTTTGTATCTAATTTGTGTAGGGATATGCACCCATGCTGGTGCTCCAAATGTGTGCATGTAACTTAAATCAGGTTTTGTACCATGCCACAGTGTGAATGGTAATTCACCTGTTGTTGAATTAACAACATTATTTAATATATGATTACCACACATTATTGCTTCTCCCCATAAATTGTCAGGTAATCCTGAATCAGACATCATAGTTCGTGCCATTGATTGTAATGTTTGACCTCTTCTCTCTATAAAGGCATTATGTTGTGGCCTATATGGTGCAGACATTTTATGTTGAATTCCTAATTGTCTTAGTCTGTTTTTAAATTTATGATTTGTGAATTCTGTGCCATTATCAGTGATGAGAGTTACTAATTTTCTTTTGGTTTTTCTTTCAGCGAATTTTAGCCAATTAAATAGATTTTGATGTTTCAGTTTTGCTCTTCATTAAATAGCAAAACCCATATCTTGAATAGTGATCCATTATACTTAGTATATAGCGAGCTCCTCCTACACTTGGTTTTTTCGGACCTATTAAATCAGCAAATACTACTTCTAAAGGCTCTTTAGTAGTAAATCCATCAACTCTATTAGCCGGTATGACCCTGCTCTTATTTTGATTACAGGCATTACATTGCAAATACTTATTACAAGATTTCAAACTTATTCCCTTAGACAATTCAACAGTTTTTTTTAAGCATTTTAAAATTTAAATGCCCTAGCCTTCTATGTAACAAGTGAATACATTCATCATGAGGTGTCTTATTTTCATAAATTGTGTTAGCCACCTTTAAACCATCATCATTTAACACATATAATCCATCTCTTAAAGATGCAGTAATTCTCTTATCTTCTTTTTCGAGTATGCAGTTATCTCCCTTAAATGTAACTACATATCCTAGTTTAACCATAATTCTAACTGAAATTAAATTAAACTTAAGTTGTGGTACATATAACATTTTTACATTCTCTTTTATAAAAGAACAATATGCTATACCTTCACCTTTAGCTTTCAGTTTCCAGCCATTGGCTAACGATATCTGCTGTTTACTCTGGGACATTTTTATAAAATTTTTGTTATCATTTGTTATACAATGGGATGCCCCACTGTCAACCACCCATAAATTATTTTTTACAGCTCCGTTAGTATACATGGCTAACTCTAAATTTTTATGTAGTTTTTGATGATTTTTAGTATTCTGACCAGCGTTCTGGCTCTTTGCCTTTTTACAAAATCTTGCCAAATGTCCTCTTCTTCCACAATTAAAACACTTTTTAATTGCGTATGCAATAGGAGATTCATTATCTTCTTTTTGAGGTTGCTCCCTCCTTAATTCATCTCTTTCATGCCTTCTTCTGGCCTCTTCGATCAATCTGCCAGTTATATCAGTTAAAGTTAAATTGTCCTTTGGCAAAATTTCAAGTGAAGTTACGTAGTTATCATAACTTTCATCAAGGGAAGATAGAATTATATAAACTTGATGTTGTTCAGAGAAAATAAGCTCTTTTTCATGGAGTTCTTGGAAAATGCTTTGCATAGTTTTTAAATGACTCTGCATATCACCATTTGTTTGGAGATGTGTCCTGAAAAGCTTCCGTGTTAGATTTATATGAGCACCAATATTATCCCGAACATAAATCCTCTTCAGCTTCTGCCAACACCCAAAAGCCGTTTTCTCTCCGTGGATATAAACAAGCTGTTGATCAGTTAAGGTTAACGCAATTATGCAAATGGCTTGTTGATTTTTATGCTTAAATTCTTCTATCTTTAGTCTGTCTTCCTCATCCTCTGGATCCCATTCTTCTACGTTTGGTGGATTTTCAATTATGTTCCACAGACCTTCTCTTCGTAGAAGTAGACTACATTTTGTAGACCATGATACATAGTTTGTTCCATCCAGCTTGGATATAAGGGACAAACTTTGTAAATTGACTTGTGCCATGTTTT
>BLBF01000010.1:45388615-45405500 GCA_015471245.1 Laticauda colubrina | reverse complement strand
TAAAAATAACAGATACGCTTGTGCTATCAAGAATATATTTTATTCCATTATAAGTTAATAGCATAGTCAAAAACAGTCCAATATTCATTTACCATATAGTCAGTCCATTCAGGGATATTCAGTTAGCAAAGTCCCATGTAGAATATCCAATGTCAGTTCACATAAATCAGTCCGTTGTTGTCTCTCCCGTTCGAGCAATGCAGTCTTGATTCCAAGCAGTAATCAGGGATCATCAAAGCCAGAGAGAGAGAGAGCAAGCCGTAGACTTGCTACTTTTAAATGGTTTTCATAACCACTCCCACAATTGCTCTTTCACAGTTAAAGCTGCATACACTAACTATGATTCATAGTTATTATTTCACCTAAAACAGTTAGGGTGAACAATGTTATCCCTAACACTGCCTCATGCAGACCATACATAGAGAGGAAATTCTTCAAAATTCCTGGTCTATATATGCACCCAACTTGAGTTATAAGCATATGACTTTGATGATCATTTGGAATGTACCAACATTCCTCTAAGCCAGGAATATCAATGCATCCTGTAGAACAAGGTCTCCAAACTTGTCAAGTTTAAGATTTGTGGACTTCAACTGCCAGAATTTCTCAGCCACCAGCTTGAGGTGAAATCTACAAGTCTTAAACTTGCCAAGTTTGGAGGTCCCCACTATAGAAGGAGGTTGTCCTGTTCCTGTATGTGCCTAAGAAAGATATTTTTAAGTGACCCTTTGCTACTGATTAACTGATTCATAACAAGGTAGATTGTTCCTCAAGAAGATTCCACTAGAAGAATCAGATGTCCTCTTTCTCTCCACTACCACCACCACTATCTGCTTCTTTCCATTTGACATGCCCTCTGATCACCAGGTGGAAGAACGTAAATCTAAGTAGCCTCTGAAACAGAACTTTGAGAGGTCTTGGGTTCACAAGCTTCTTGTGTGTGTTATTTCCCAATGGATGTGAGAGAGAGAGAGCAATTCCCAGTCAACTGTTCAGATGGCAAAATTGGCTGGAGAGAATCAATTTAATTCTGAATAGATCCAGGACTGTTTGGAGTTAAACGTATTTTACAAATATTAGTCATATTTCTTGTTTTTCTGAGCATATAACATCCTAATCACTCATTATCCATTACTATGAGATCTGGGCCACTGCATGCATGGAAGAAATATGTAGAGATACTATCAAATGGTTATGATTATTTTGTGAATCCAGGCCCAAATTTAAAGAGTAATTCAGAGTTATGCAGGAAAATTATTCTAGAAGTGCTCAGAAAAAAGCTAGATAATGTCACAGAGGCAACATGGATAATTACTTTAATACAATACAAAAAATGATTCCATTATAAATTTTACACAGTATGCACCACATTCATTTTGCATTATTCTGTCAATTGTTTATATATTGTAAGCCAGTGAATGTTTACTGGTAAATAAACCCCATTAAGTTTGATAAACTTACATCCTAGCAGCATTAAAGATCTGTTTTAAAATCTTGAAGTTGTGATTAACCATTTTATGGGCTTGCATAAAAAACTGTGGGTCGCTGCAGGTTCTGCAGGTCCTCTGCTTAGATGGTTTGGCTCCGTTTGTTTTCCTCTTTACTGTTTCATGGACTTCCCTACTGAATAGGCAAGGATAAGTCATGTGGCCATTTTCTCATGCACAGGGCCATTTTCTCTTATCCTGCCCTCGCTGACAGCCAGCATTCATCCAGACTTACTGGTGCTTTCTAAAGAACACAACAGGATTGCGTATAGCTTTATATTTGTATGGTATTCTTAAACATACCTGTGTATTCCCAATTTTTCAAGCAATCATTCACGTTCATTCTAACATTTAACCCCTTTGGTTTCACAGTCTGCCTGTGTGCACTGAGCTCTCCATTCTGTATAGGCTGCAGAAGGTCTCCAGCTCAGCTTTGCAAGGTGAATGCCATGTTTCAGTCAATATATTTTCAACCATCCTTCTATCAACCTTCCAGCTTTAACTCTAGAGCTGTCCTTTGTTGTTGGTTTTTTTTTTTTTTTTTTTTGGGGGGGGGGGGTTTTTGTTGTTGTTTGCTATGCAGCAGAAAATTTCAGGGCAATTATCATTTTTTTTCCTCAGTAATTGGGCCTGGGGATAATGTCCAGGATATTTCTTTTTTCATTTGTCTAGATATCTTGTGCCAAGTGACTACTATAACCTGCTACAAAGTTTGAAGAGCCTGTTCATGTTTCTCCATTGCTGGCTTTCCATTCCATATATTGATATTGGTCTGATGACTATTTAGTAGGCTTTGAATTTTGGGTATAAAGGAATATTCTAGGGCACTAATAAAAATATAAATTTAAAAAAGGGGGATAATTTTGTGGAGGAAACCCAACTCACCCTTTCCTCTTTTTTATTCCTTGCTATAATTGCTCATCTATATAAGGCAAAGAGAAATTACTGCATGCCATCTAATTAATTTTATCAAAGCCTATAGGAAGAAAAATATATTGAGAAAAATATTATTAATGTGAAACATGCATTCTGGTTTTGGGTTCTGCTTCTCTCATCTCTTCTACCTATTTTCCAGTTCCATCAAAAATGCGTAAAATAAATGTTATGTTACATATCATTTTTGTTTTGTTCTATCCATTGTCACTCACTTTAGTACCAGACTAACTTGATAAATGTAAGCAGGACTCAAACCGCAGCAAAGCAACAAGGCAACTGAGAAACCAGAGGGAGGTGTCAGCATGGATCCCTTGAGGTTTGCAAAACCACAGAACAGATTTAGGGAACCAAATCCACAGAAAGCTAAATGGAAAGTTACACATCGAAAGAACTAGTGAGAACTGAATATACTTATTATGCATTTTGGTTTCAACAATAAGTAGTTGCAATAGCTACACTGACATTCAACAATAAGTTATTTATAGCTGTGACAAGTCCTTGCAGCATTTTAATCATAAGAATTATGAGAACTAAAATTGCTCCAGTGATAGATTGGCATCTTAATCCATTGTCCACATTCTCTGAAAGGCTCCACCTTTCCCATTCGGCCTACAGAATATTCATTCCTCCAGAATAAAGCTCAACAACAGGCCAGTCGTGTTGGGGAAAAGAATTGTTTTTCTATCAGCTGTGGTCTGATTAATTGTTAATAACAGCTGATGCATATTATACTTTTTTAAAGGGACGTGGCTCAGTGGCTAAGACACTGAGCATTTCGATCAGGTTGGCAGTTCAGCAATTCGAATCCCTAGTGTCCTATGAGCTCCCATTACTTGTCCCAGCTTCTGCCAGCCTAGCAGTTTGAAAGCATGTAAAAATGCAAGTAGAAAAGTCAGACCCCTTTGGTGGCAAGGTAACAGCGCTCCGTGTGACTTCGGTGTTTAGTCATGCTGGCCACATGAAACAGAGATGAGCCCTGTCCCCAAGAGCCAGAAACAGCTAGCATGCATGTGCGGGGGAACCTTTACCTTTTACCTTTGCTTTTTATTTTAAAATTATTTGAAAAGCCTTCATTGTGACCTGGGCAAAGTGGATTTTTATTTATTTATTTAAAAGATTTCTATCCATTCAGAGAAGAACTTGCAAAATGAGTGGTGAAAAACAGTAATACAATGGAAAGGGAAAATATTAAACTATATTAAATATTACTGTGTTTCTCACAAAATAAGGTCGGGCCTCATTTTTTGAACCCCCAAACTTAATTCCTGGGTGACTTAATTCCTCCCCCCTTGCATCCTCAGGCAGGTGAGCAGCGACGGCTTGGATGTTGACCTCAGTGTTGGTGGGGCACTTCGTATCGGGAAACTTTCTGTCATCGTTGCTTTCCCTTCTCCTCGTGCTGCCGCAGCATTTACAGCAATGCTGCAGTGTTTGGCGCAGCCATGCGCAACCAGCCAGGACTCCTCCCTGCAACTGGAGCCTGGCGGAGACACTCGGCTTCAGGCATTCCTGTCGCCACCTTCCCTTTGCCTTTGAAGGCAAAGCCAATTAAAAGCAGCCTTTCCTGGTGGCCCTTTAGGGTTCGGACTGGAGGGACTTGGGAAGGAAGTCAAGCTCAGGTCAGCCCGACTCTTTCAGTTGGCAGGCAGGCGCTCACCCGCAGCTCGCTTTCCCAGCTCTGTCCACCCACACGGCTCTGACACAGCCCTGGTGGGATGAGCAGAGGGTCTGGCAGGGAGGCACTCGCTGCCTTGGCGAGAGCTCTGCCATCAGGCAAGTGGGCCCACCTGTCAGCTGCACTGGTTGCCCCAGGCAAAGCTCTTCACACTCTGCCCAGTGCCAGGCAGGGATGGCGGCTGGGCACTTCACCCGGGGTGGGCTGATCCTGTGCTGTGGCCCCAGGAGATTCACCTCCCCACATGGGGTTGAGCTGCCCTCTCAGGCAGGGGAGTCTTTGTCATACCAGTGGTAGGGTGTCGTTTTTAAAAGAATTGGCTTTGACTTCTAAGGCGAAGGGAAGGCGGTGACAGGAGTGACTGAAGCCGAGTGTCTCCGCCGAGCTCCAGATGGCTGGTCGTGCGTAGCTGTGCCAAATGCTGCGGCATTGCTTTAAACATTGCAGAAGCACAGGGAGAAAGGAAAGCAACAGTGGCAGAAGGCCTCCCGATACGAAGTGCCCCACCAACGCCGAGATCAACGCAGGCAGCACCATATCCGGGTATGCAACAAAAGTACTTCCTAATGGCCAGCCCCCCCACCATTCTCCCCCATTTTGCATGTTTAATTTAGGCCTTAATTTGGGAGGAGGGGCTTAATTTGATTTTATGCCTATAAAGCATGCTGGGACTTCCTGTTGGGAGAGGGCGTGTTGTTGGAGAAACACGGTGGTGAGTCGACTAAAGAATGGTTGTCACTTAAGCATTACACCTTGATGATATATAAAGAATAACCCAGTTTTAGAAAGATACTTGGAAAACATAGCTAAGCATTCTCCAAAAGCCTTTTAGCTTCTGATTCAAACGTGTTTTACATGTTATTTCTTATTTAAGAAAAAGAAAACCAAATGTACCAGTAAATATTACGTTCAGGTTGAAAAACTGGGTGGAACAACACACTGTGATTTTTTATTTCCACAAACTTTCAGTTGTCAGTATTTAACCTTACCCAGCACTTTCTGAGGGAAAAAGAAATACATTTCTCCCTTCCTGGAATATATTTGCTTTATTGATATATTAAAAAGAAAAAAATGACAATGCAAGGCAAACAGGGCTAAAGACAAAGAAACTGGACTTTTTCAAAAGGCACATACAAGCCAAGCTTCCTTTATAGTTTTTAAAACCTGAACATTGGACATGTATGAATTTCTATCTGAAAAGGCTCTTTGGGAAATATATATATATATATGGTATTCAGCTTTGTTCAGATATTTTCCCACATCATTATAGTTGTGCTTTTAAAGTTGGAGCAACGGTTCGGCAGAATCTCATCTGCCATCATCAGGCTTCTGTATTGAAGATACAGAAGCCTGATGATGCCCAATACAGAAGCCTTGACTTTTAGGTGCCTGCTAAGAAAGGATTTTTCGAAATGACCATAAGAACATTAGTATTTCTTATATTATTATGAACATGCTCTGATCCTAACGAGTTAGATCAGTGGTTCCCAAATTTTTTCAGTCCACCGCCCCCTTGGTGCTATAAATTCATCCTCGGTGCCCCCACCTAGGGGTGGGATTCAAATTTCTGTGGGCGTGGACTAATTTGAGGCTGCTGGTCACATGACTTGCTGGTCACATGACTGGATGGGCATGGCTTGCTGGTCATGTGACTGGGGTGGGTATGGCTTGCTGATCACGTGACTAGCTGGCATGGCTTGCTGGCTGGGCATGGCGTGCTGGTCACATGACCGGGTAGGTGTGATCTGGTGGTCATGTGACTGGGTGGGCATGGCCAGGTGACTGGCAAACCAAATACACATGGTCCTCACTTAATGGCCGGTTGCTTAGCAAGTGTTCTAATTTATGACTGGCCTCCCCAGAGATACTTGACCTGTTTTTGGAGTTTTGACAGCCATGCACACACATACACACACACTCCCTTCTAACCCTGCTGGAGCAAGTCATTGCACTAGAATTGGCAAAGCATTTCTGATTAGATTCTAGCAGTGAATAAAATTTAATCAGAGATGCTTTGCCGATTCCTGTTGATTTGTTTTATTTGTATCTCTTTATTTTATGCTGAATTGCATTGATGTGTGTCCCATCTTGTGCACAACCCAGAAGCTTTTGTGATTCTTTGCAGCAAAAATTACCAACCTCTGATTTTGCTCTACTTTTCAAAAATGCTGACGTTGCCGCGTTCTAGATGTCGGCCCCACAGGTCCACACCATTGAGTCCACTGCACTGGAGGGACCTGCCCAAGCAAGTCAAGTCAATGGGGTGAGCCTGAGAGAGGGAAAGAGAGAGAAAGAAGAGAGAGAGAGACAGAGAGAGAGAGACAGAGAGAGAAAGACGAAAAGAAAGAGAAAAGGGAAAGAAAGAAAAAGGGACAAAGAAAGAGGTGGGGATGGAAGGGACAGAAAGAAAAAGAAATAAAGAAGGAGGGAGGGAGGGAGGTGAAAGATAATGAGATATCTATTCTAATCCAATCACCTGCTCCAGCAGGGTTAGAAGGGAGTGTGTGTGTGTGTGTGTGTGTGTGTGTGTTCTCCTTGTAATTTACCAGTACATTTTGGTTTTGCCTTCTTCAGAATTGGCACTGTAATTAATACATTGGGGAAAAGTAATTTTTCGAATGGAGATCTGGTCCAATGGTTCCTGTTTAAAGCCTCAACAAAATGTGAGAGCTTCCTGATAGTCTTGACCATGTTTCATCCACAAAACCTTTAATAGAAGCCAAAGATGTTTCAATGTGCTGGCAAAAATGTTTCAATGTGGAAAAGGGCCTCAGTCTAAACTAGGCCTCATTTCAATCTGATGCATCAGGTCTCTTTCTCTCTCTCTCTCTCCCTCTCTCTCTCTCCCTCCCTCCCTCCCAGACTGGCTTTGCTCTACTTTCCCAATGTGTCTGTGGGGCTGGCACTTCGAACATGGATGGATGGATAGAAAGACAGGTAGGTAGGTAGATAGATTGGTAGATAGATAGGTAGATAGGCAGGCAAACCTTTTGGATGAATGTATGGATAGGTAGGTAGGTATTGGTAGGTAGATTGGTAGTTAAGTAGGTAGGTCAGTAGGTAGGTAGATCTATATTGGTAGGTGGGTAGGTAGGTAGGCAGGCAGGCAGGAAGGCAGACAGACATTTTGGATGGATAGATAGATAGATAGATAGATAGATAGATAGATAGATAGATGGATGACTGATAGATAGATCTATATTGGTAGGTAGGTAGACAGAAAGGTAGGCAGACAGACAGGCAGACCTTTTGTATGTATGTATGTATGTGTGTGTGTGTATGAGTATGTACGGACAGACAGACAGAAAGAAAGAAAGAATGCAACAGCAGCGGCACTTTGAGAAAGTTAGTAGAGCAAAGCCAGAGTGGGAATTGAAGTCCACATAAGTTGCTAAGGTTGAGAAATATGGGCTGAATATATCAACCCAGCCATTCTGGTTTAGAGTTTAGCATGCTGTTTGATTCCGGCTTAGTCAATGAATAAACCATGGCTAAGATCTTTCTGTTCCTCAATGCAGCTGCCCCTCTGCCCCTTCTGCAGCCCCCTGCAGCTGCCCCCTCTGTCCCTTCTCCAGACCCCTTTGGCATCCAATTTTGCAATGCCAACCTCCCCGGGGCAGCAATACAGCTGACCTCACCCTCTATGTTTCAACCCAAGGTCCACTTCCATTGGGCCAAGCAAGGGGAGGTACTCTGCACATGCTCAGAGACTCCCAACTTCAGTGAAGCATTCTGCCCATCTTTATGCTCCGCCCAGGAGGAGGAAGGAGTGTGGAAGCAGCCCAGACCGGCAGAGGTGGAGGGAACGATCGCTTGAAAACTAAGTAAGCAAGCAAGTGCAGGGCTTGGTCGGAAGAACTGGGCTGCAGAGGGAGGGTCAGTTCTAGGTCCGGAACAGCCACATAGAGCCGAACCGAACCGAGACATGTGCCTTGGAGAGTCACAGCTGCACCCACCCGCATCCTGCATGCAAGCCTGGCTGGCTGGAGAGGCGGAGGCCAGGCAGGTGCTGCATGCTCCCTTGTTCTCCTCCAGGGAAGGGGGCTCTAATGCCAGACCACCCACCCCTTCCACTGCGCATGTTGGGAGGGTTTTGCTTTTGGGCCTTTTGGCATGCCTCCACCACTTCCACTGGAAAGGGCAGCCTGCAAGGTAAGGCGCCCTCTTTCCATCACCTCCCACCTCTTCCCCCCCAAGCTTGGCAAGGCTCACCACGTGGGGGTTCTGCATTCGAGGTGCTGGCTACAGAGCGATCAAACAGTCATGGAATGGGCTGCATGGCCGGCAGTCAATGAGCCTGCGGGGCCGGCACCTCGAACACCCCCCTGCCACCTCTTAGAGCCCCCCTGCCAGCCCCCTTGCCTCTTACCGCCCCCCTGTGGCATCCCACCGCCCCCCAGGGGGTGGTACTGTCCATTTTGGGAACCACTGAGTTAGAATGTTCTATGGCCCCTCCCCATCTGAAAAGAACTCTCTCCAATTGCCACTTGGGCATGGGCGTGACAAGCATGTGACTCACCTGGCCTGCAGGCTGGGAGTTTAGACATTCTACTCCCCCTCCCCACCTGAGAAATGCTCTGATGCTAAGAAGTTAGACCAATTATTAATAAAGTCTGAAAATTAATTGTTTTTACCCATAAAAATAATATTGAACCACAAAATTATAACTTTCTGATACAGGCTATAATTCCTGTAAGGAATTTCTTCTTTCCTTCCTCTTTTACCATTTCAGGTGTTGAGGGAGAAACCAAGTTCTGGCTCTTGCTCTTCTGGTAGCCTCAACCTTATTGTATGGTAGTGCGGACATCCTTTGTATCTCCATCTTCTTCTGGGTTTGCCTTGTGTTCTTTGACCTTCTCTTTTTGTATATGCGTTGTATGGTATGGAAAGCCATGGCATTCTCTCAAGGTGAGCAAACCACTTTATTTGCTGGTTTTGTACGTGGTTCAAAATTGTTTCCATTATCTCATTTCTGATTTTATCTCTTCTGGTCACTCCAGCAGCTTTTCTCAGATATCTTATTTCTGTGGTGTCTCACTTTTGTTTATGTTTTATTGTAAGTGTCCATTTTGGCACTGGTAAGCTGCCAAATGAATATACTTTATATGAGATGCTTCTTTGTACTGACTGGTACTGCCTTATTTTATAGGAGTGAACTTCTAAAAGGAACAATATCAGATGTTGTGATGGGGGATTTTGTTACCTTTTTAAACTTTCATTTGTGGGACAACAAACTTTCAATTGCAGAATAAATATTTATGTATGCTTGCACAACTCAACCTTCTTTTATTTATATTATACTGTATTACCTAAGGGACTTACTTGTCAATCAATTATTAAAATTTTAGAAAACTGTGATGTGGACTGAAACATAATAAACATTGTTTTAACTTTGCATGCTTCTTTCTCTTTTTTATATTATCAATTTTTATTAGTTCATAATAGCATATGAAGAGAATATAAACGTAAATAGAGGAAAAATGCAGAGGGAAAAAGGGAAGACAAAGTGAATGAAAGCGAGAGTGGAAAAGAAAGAAAAGGTATTGACTTTTTGCTGCCTTTGGGGCAGTAAAATAAGGCAATAACATCAAACCTCAACTTTTTACTTTTACCTAATAATTTAAACTAGCTGTGATGACCCATAGTCTCTCAACATAACCCAAAACATATATTAAAGTCCAGTAAAGCCTTCAACTTAACTTCACTGTTTTATTAGGCACAGTTTAAAGTCACAGAAGGAAATAATAAGGCAAACAGAAAACCAGAACAAACCGCATTGATGAGAGTTCCGAAGCAAGCCAAGATAACTAATTACAAACTCCAGGAAAATAACCAAGAAAAGTCAATGGGAAGAACGCCAGCAGAGATAAGCCTCTTTCAAGGGGAACACTAATTGACTTCAGCAATTCTAACTGCGCAGTTGGAAACTTATGTACATAGCTCCCACCTGCAAGCCACAAGGAAAATCATGGTAACCTCCTCTTGAGTAGACTTCATTTTTCCTTGATCATCTCCTCCCTGCATGACCTAGGATGGATAGGGATCCTCCTCTGACTGCTCAGCCAGACTCTGCCCTTCCCCATCCTCCTCCACCACCTCTGGACCACACTCCCACTCCCTATTGACTGTTCCTTCTCTTTCTCAGAGTCAGACTCCACCAGGAGCATGACACTAGCCATTTCTATAACAATAAATCTGTCTAATCAGTAAAACATAAAGTTGATGTTTCATTTTTTTCGACCTCAAGCACAAAATCTAGAAGCAGTTTGCAAGCAGAAATAAAAGTATTTACATTGTTTTTCATTGATAAAAACACTCAATTTAGCCATTTCTCCTAACTCCATCAGCTTTTGCAGCCATTCATCCATTGTGGGGATTGTGGTGCATAAAGTTCTGGGCATAAAGTAGTCCTGCTGCCATCAACATATATAACTTCAAATTTCCCCAAAAAAATTCCCAATTCCCATTTCAGTTGCAGATGAAGATTTTTCAGATCTAAATAAAGTGGAAAAATTCCATGAATAAATACACCCCAAAATTCTGAAGGAATTGGCAGACAAGATCTCAGAACCACTGAACTATATCTTTCAAAAATCCTGGAGCACTGGGGAATAGCCAGAGGATTGGAAAAAAGCTGATATAGTTCCCATCTTCAAAAACGGAAAAAAATAGATCCAGGAAACTACAGACCTATCAGCCTGACCTCAATACCAAGGAAGATTCTGGAAAAGATAATCAAGCAATGAATCAGGGAACACTTAGAAGCAAACAAAGTAATAACCAAAAGCCAACATGGATTTGTTAAAAATAGATCATGCCAGACTAATCTTATTGCATTCTTTGACAAAGTGACAAAATTAGTGGACCGGAGGAATGCTGTTGATATAATTTACTTGGACTTCAGTTAGGCATTTGATAAAGTAGACTATAACCTACTACTAGATAAAGTAGAAAAATGTGGGTTAGAGAGCATCACTACCAGATGGATTTGTAACTGGCTGACCAACCACACTCAACATGTAGTCCTCAATAGAACAGCATCTACATGGAGGAAAGTATGCAATGGGGTATTCCAAGGCTCTGGTTTTAGGCCCAGTGCAGTTTAACATCTTCATCAATGACTTGGACAAGGAGATAGATGGGAAACTCAACAAATTTGCAGATGACACCAAGTTGGCAGGAATAGCCAACACTCCAGAAGATAGGCTTAAGATACAGAAGGATCTTGACAGACTTGACCATTGGGCGCTATCTAACAAAATGAAATTCAGTGGTGAAAAAAGTAAGATTCTACATTTAGGCAAGAAAAATCAAATGCACAGGTACAGTATATGTGGTATCTTGCTCAGTAGTAGAAACTGTGAGAGGGCTCTCAGAGTCCTAATGGACAACCATTTAAATATGAGCCAGCAGTGTACAGCAGCTGCCAAAAAAGCCAACACAGTTCTAGGCTGCATAAACAGAGGGATAGAAACAAGATCATATGAAGTGTTAATACCACTTTACAATGCCTTGGTAAGGCCACACTTGAAATATTTCATTCAATTTTTGTCGCCACAATGTAAAAAAGATGTTGAGACTCTAGAAAGAGTGCAGAGAAGAGCAACAAAGATGATTAAGGGATTGGAGGCTAAAACATACAAAAAACACTTACAGGAACTTGGTATGTCTAGTCTAATGAAAAGAAGGACTAGGGGAGGTATGGTAGCAGTGTTCCAATATCTCAGGGGCTGCCACAAAGAAGAGGGACTCAAGTAGAGGTGGTATTCAGTAGGTTCTGACCAGTTCTGGAGAACTGGTAGCGGAAATTTTGAGTAGTTCAGAGAACCAGCAAATACCACCTCTGACTGGAGATTTTACTGTATCCTTCCCCTGCCATGCCCACCAAGCCACACCCACAGAACCGGTAGTAAAAAAAATTGAATCTCACCACTGGAGTCAAGCTCCAAAGCACCTGAGGGCAGGACAAGAACCAATGGGTGGAAACTAATCAAGGAGAGAAGTAACTTAGAACTAAGGAGAAATATCCCGACAGTTAGAACAATTAATCAGTGGAACAACTTGCCTCCAGAAGTTGTGAATCCTCCAACACTGGAAGTTTTTAAAAAGATGTTGGATAACCATTTGTCTGAAGTGGTATAGGGTTTCCTGCCTAGGCAGGGGGTTGGACTAGAAGACCTCCAAGGTCCTTTCCAATTCTGTTATTCTATTCTATACTAAATCATTTCTACTGCAGAAAATATCTGTTTATCACAAGCCAAGTTCTGCAGCTGCTAACAGAAGGAGGTTGAAGCAAGAGATTCTCTATTGTTCTCAGCCTCATTTGATTCTGATTTTGAGACAGAGGAACAACTGAAATCTCAAAAAGGAAAATGGGGATGTCCAGCGCTGAAAACTGAAACCGTGACATTTGCCTTAAATAATTTCTGACCAGCAGCCAAATGTGCAAAATAAGCTTAGCCTACCAAGGGACAGTATCCCTTTTCCTGTCACACTTAAATCAGCCTGGGAAGAAATTTCCAGTAGCAATTAGCTGATTATTTAGCTAGCATTTCCTTCTGAATTAATGCAAAAGATTTGATTCTCCAGATGTGAAGCAAATTCTTTATAACAGCCCAATAGTCTCTCTTCTGATCAGGATTTTCCCAAAAGGGAGAAGGTAAATAGGTAGCCACCTACAAATGTAGTAAATTGCAATTGTACATTTGGATGGATGAGCAATAAATTAGAACCCCTTTAATTTATAATGTGATTAGTCAGTCATAGATTCATATATTTTCTAAATCAGGCTGCTAGTTTTGTTCACAAAAAGTTTCACATCAGCTATATTCAATTTAAAAACAAATGTATTGCAGGTTGATTCTACTACTAATTCTGATATGATGAAATAATATTTCATTTATTAAGCTCTATTTTTATCTCTCCTACCAAATTGTTTATTGATAGGGTATGTGTTTTATGGGTGATATTACACCATACATCTTGATCTGTCACTATTCTCAAACTAATCTAATATTTCCAATTTCACTTCAATATTGTGGGGTATTGCCTTTTAACTTGTCTTTTATCTTATTTTTATTATGGTTATGAAATTGTTATTGTCATATTGTCCCACCCCTGTATGTGATTGATTGCTCAGAGCATGTGTTTTAAATAGAGATTGGTAAAAGCCTTAAGGACTTTTCCCCTCATACCTTTGCAACTCCTCTGACTGCACTTCTCAAGTGTAATAGGTAAAACTTCCCATTGTGAAAACTTCAACTTCACCTAGACTAGTGGTATCAAACTGGCAATCTGCGGACCAGATGCATTATGTGCAGGCCATGCCCACCCCAGCTCTGCAAAGACAAAAATCATCATGATACCTCATGTGATGCACCTGTGACCTAGACTTGGTACACTGTAAACCTTCACTGAGATTAAAACAAAAATTCTATCCTCAAAGTACATCATCCTGGTTAGCCCTGTTCTTTTATCATTAGTGCCCTGCCCACTATAATCACTACTCCCTTCCTCAAATATTAAGGTAGACTCTGGTCATCAAAATTTCTCATCCCTATTTACAATGTACTCCACTGAGTATTAAAATGTGTGTTGTATGAGAGCTGTATTAGTTTCTAATAGCAAAAAAAAAAAAATGAGAAAAAGACTGGTGGCTCTTTGCCCACCAATGGATTTTATTCAAAGACATGCAACTCATGAAAGTTTATGCCTTCCCCACCCACCAGAAAAAATCCTTAGGAAAGATGGTACCAGACCTCTTCAGAAAAGTGGGTATTCTAGAAAGATAGTTGTTGGTTCCAATCAAGTGGCTCCTAATTCTATTGACATGTCCAGAAATATTGCAGTTGATAAAATAAACAACATGTAAATGCATTAAGGTAAAGGGGCAGAGATTACTGGTTTCATGGTATATATTTGACTGTATTTATTGGACAAACTGATATTCCACCCTTTCAATAAATTCCCTGTGCATCTATGCATGTTTTCTGCACTTAGATCACCCTTTCAAACCTTCTTCCTGATAAACAACTTTTGGTTGCTATAACAGTCTCTCTTAACAACAGTAAAGCAGGCAAATCCAAACAAAACACAGCCAGCAATAATTAGTTGTGCAATTTGTTAACACTCAGTGACAGAATCATTTCACATCCTGAGTGGGAAGCGCCTACATATTTCTACTAAGCAATAGTTAAAAGACTAAGCAATCATTGTGCATAACTCTTTAACAATAAGAAACAGAGAAGTAACTCCTCCTACAGGATGTTGGCTCCAAAAGAAAGAAAGAGGCTTGAAACTCATATAACCTGACTTCTGTACTGCATCTGAGTTTTTGCTTTCTGGTTTTATTCCTCTCAACCTCAGAATTGGGCTCTTGTTGCTGGGAATTACTAAGAATTTTAGGATGGCCCAGCAATTTGTAGCTAGTCATATTGCATCTGATAAAGTGGTTGTATTTGGAAAGAAGAGCTGCCCTTACTGTCACAGTGCGCTAGATCTTCTGAAAGAACTTAATATCAAGCCTGGGCACTTGGCATTTATTGATCTTACAAGTCAAAAGAATATGGATGACATTCAAGACTATCTTATGCAGTTAACGGGTGCCCGAACGGTGAGTTTCCTTTAAAAACAAAGCAAAATTTATATATGAGTGAGATCATGTGTTTTGCCTTCTTGGAATGTAAGGAAAAGATCTGTGTTTTCATGCGTCTGTTTTTCAATAATATAACCCACATAATATGCTCTTTTAACAGTTGAACTGTTGGTACAATATTGTTTTTCCAACGTGCTGAAATGTGGGTGAGGAAATAGCTGAGTAATCTGCAACAAAGTCACCAGTGAAATGTGATAAAAGCTGTTAAACAGTAATATGGGTTGTTCATAATCTTTTAGCCTAACAAATCCCATGATAGTAGTGGGTCCTGGGTTTTGGATGCATTCTTTAAGCCAGCCCATTTGTGGTGTGTTGGTTCAAAAATTATTGTACTGTGATGCACCTATTTGTCTAATTGAAGGTTAAAAACACAAAGTTTTAGTAGTATATAAACCAATATATTGCTTTTAACATATCCATTTTCTCAGTGGTTATTCTGAGAGTTCTCACGTGGATGCTACACTGATGAAGGCTGAGGTACATTTGCATATCACTGAGTAAGTGCAAGTATCATTTGGTGAGGGAAAATTGTGTTGCTTTTTCCTAGTCATAGTGCACATTATTTAGAACAGTTGAGAAATCTTCTACCAAATAGGGTTTTGTTTTTTTGTGGAAAATATAGTGTATTCACTCCATAATCTTGGAAGTTCTACAACTTATCCATGACTAGTATGCAGTAAAATAGAGAATTTGAAATATTCCCACACATCAGACATACTTAATAGGAAAATATCACATCTATACTCTGAACCACCTGCATTGCATATAAGTAATGTACTATAAGGATGAGGTTCCACATAAATTTATTTCATATTGCAGCAGAGAAAACAGAAAGCTGGATTCCTACTTCCTATTTACAGCTATGTTACTAAAATGTTTCTTTATATGCAAAACAAGGGCCAAATAGCTCAATCGTAGTAACTGTGAGAGGGATCTCAGAATCCTAGTGGACAACTGTTCAGGTAATTCCCTGTTAGGAGAATGAGAACATATAGGGAGACATATTTGAGAGAAATGTTTGAATAATACACACACAGCACACAGATACACTGTACAGTAAATGTAGGTTTTTATTTCCCTAAATGTTTAAGCAAAGTTCTAATAAGTAGTCCAAAGTCATTCACAGGTTAAATCAGTCAGTTTTCAGTCCAGGGATAATCCAATAACAAAGCCCAGTGTCAAAAACAGTTCAGTATCAGACTTACATCAAATCCAGAATAGCAGCCAATTAAGAGGAACGGCAATACTCTCCAACAGAAGAAAACAGACTCACTCAGACAAACTCTCTTCTGAGACTAAGACTAAGACTAAACAACCCAGATTTCTGGCTCCATCTTATGGCTGCTTGAGAAATCACACCTAATTACAGTTTTGCATTTTCTTAAAGATACAGTATTAAAATGTCTATCCTTGTTTATATATTGTCCAACCCAAATAGCTGACTCATATTCCAAACAACAACCATTTAAATATGAGCCAGCAGTGTGCAGCAGCTGTCAAAAAAGCCAACACAGTTCTAGGCTGCACAAACAGAAGGATAGAAACAAGATCACATGAAGTGTTAATACCACTTTATAATGCCTTGGTAAGGCCACACCTGGAATACTAGATTCAGTTTTGGTCGCTACGATGGAAAAAAGATGTTGAGATTCAAGAAAGGGTGCAGAGAAGAGCAACAAAGATGATTAGGGAACTGGAGACTAAAACATATGAAGAACACTTGTAGAAACTGGGCATGTCTAGTCTAATGAAAAGAAGGACTAGGGGAGATATGATAGCAGTGTTCCAATATCTCAGGGGCTGCTACAAAGAAGAGGGACTCAAGCTATTGGCCACAGCACCTGAGGGCAGGACAAGAACCAACGGGTGGAAACTAATCAAAGAGAGAAGTAACATAGAACTAAGGAAAAATTTCCTGACAGAACAATTTTTCAGTGGAACAATTTGCCTCCAGAAGTTATGAATGCTCCAACACCGGAAGTTTTTTAAAAGATGTTGAATAACCATTTCTCTGAAGTGGTGTAGGGTTTCCTGCCTAGGTAGGGGGTTTGGACTAGAAGACCTCCAAGGTTCCTTCCAACTCTGTTATTCTATTCTATTCTATTCTATTCTATTCTATTCTATTCTATTCTA
>BLBF01000010.1:45315942-45382911 GCA_015471245.1 Laticauda colubrina | reverse complement strand
TATTCTATTCTATTCTATTCTATTCTATTCTATTCTATTCTATTCTATTCTATTCTATTCTATTCTACAAACGTCAGAAGTGTCTTACCTGGGCTAAAGAAAAACAGAACTGGTCTGTTGCTCAGTGGTCCAAAGTCCTCTTTTCTGATGAGAGCAACTTTTGCATCTCATTTGGAAACCAAGGACCCAGAGTCTGGAGGAAGAATGGAGAGGCACACATTGCAAGATGCTTGAAGCCCAATGTGAAGTTTCCACAGTCTGTCTTGATTTGGGGAGCCATGTCATCTGCTGGTGTTGGTCCACTGTGCTTCATTAAGTCCAGAGTCAAAGCAGCCATCTACCAGGAGACTTTGGAGCACTTCATGCTTCCCTCCACAGACGAGCTTTATTGGGATGCTGACTTCATTGTCCAGCAGGACTTGGCACTTGCCCACACTGCCAAAAACACCAAAACCTGCTTCAATGACCATGGGATTACTGTGCTTTATTGGCCAGCAAACTCACCTGACCTGAACCCCATAGAGAATCTTTGGGGCATTGCCAAGAGAAAGATGAGAGACATGAGACTGAACAATGCAAAGAGCTGAAGGCCACTATTGAAGCATCCTGGTTTTCCATAACACCTCAGCAGTGCCACAGGCTGATAACTTCCATGCCACACCGCATTGAGGCAGTAATTGCTGCAAAAGGGGCCCAAACCAAGTACTGAGTACATATGCATGCTTATACTTTTCAGAGGTCTGATATTGTTCTCTGTACAATCCTCATTTTATTGATTGCATGTAATATTGTAATTTTCTGAGATTGTGGATTTGGGGTTTACATGACCTGTAAGCCATAATCATCACAATTATGACAAATCACGGCTTGAACTATCTTGTTTTGCATGTAATGAGTCTATCTCATATATTAGTTTCACCTTTTAAGTTGCATTACTGAAATTAATGAACTTTTGCACAATATTATAATTTTTTGAGTTTCACCTGTAACATCCAAGAACCATTAAATGCAACGATAAGCCCGTTACTACTTAAACTGACCTTTGAACTGCAGTGCTGGCATAAATTACTGTGTATATTATGGACAGCCAGAGTAACTAACAGAAGTGTTAAATTGTATAAAACCAAACACATCACTGGAAGCTATAATCATAAAACTATATCTAATTTACTTTGGCCATGTTGTGCATGCACTGGATAAATCATAAGAATGGTTAGTGGACAAAGAAGAAGCAAGCAAGCACACTGGCTTGATAACATCAAATTTGATGCAAAGTTGAACAATCAACAATTAAAAGAAGCTGTGCTTGATAGGGTAGCCTAGGGGGCAGTTGCCTATAAAATCACCCAGAATCAGATATAACTAAATGGTTAAAAACAACAACTTAAACTGACCATGAAAACCTTTAAAATCATTTTTGCACAAGAATTACTCTGCTTCCCCTGTCCCCAAATACACACACCCTGCTCTCTTATATTTACAATATAAAGAAACAAAGCTAAGCTTCAGTATTAGCTTCTGCTTTTTTAAAAAAAAAAATCATATTTAGCTGCAAGATGTCAATACTAGATATTAGTCTCTGTTGTGGTAGAAATAATTCTCCATGCATGTTTAGCAGTAGAATTGATGAGTCTTCATTCATTTTAAAATAGATAGGCATCTTATTATAGCTTCTCCAGTTGAGTGCACTGCAGAGATTGGATTTTAAGTTCTCACAATTCTTTAATATCCTGGCTGCCTTTTTTTCCCATCCATATATCTAAGAAATCTTATTTTTAATAGAATTTTGTACATTTGTTAACCATAAAAAGTTTATTAGGAAAGCAACCACCTTGAATGATGGAAGAACTTGAAACCAGTGCTGCCTCCTGCTGTGAAAACTAAGCATAATTTCAAGAATTAAATAATTTTAGCATTGAAGATTTAGTGATTTTCTGTAGCAAAATAACCATTTAGTGCTTTTTTAAAAAAAAAGTATGTTCAAATAAGTACACACAATACATTTGTTTAAAGGGTTGCTTTTTAAAAAGCATTACATTTCTGTGTTACAGAAAATGTAAAATTATATAAACCAAGTTGAAAAGACAAAGACAGTCCTTCTCAAACTTCATTTCATTTGTTACTTATGTAACAAATTCTCAAGTCCTTATATATTTAGAAGTCAAATTCAATAACTACAGTGAAGTACATACTCAAATTTAAACATGATTGTGCATATAGAGATGATGTGAGTTTCTGATCTCCTAGGGATTCATCAAACACACAATTTGATCCTGCTTTTGCATATAATTGTGCAGGGTTTCCAATTCACTGAGATACGTGCTCTCGAAAAAATAAGCATTAATATCAAATGAGTCTGTTGAAAGGTTTTTTTATTACTTGATTAAGCATATTTTCTTGTCACAGTTCAGGCATTTATGAAGCTTAATTTTTTTTAAAAAAATGTTATTTTGAAAGGAAGAGGCCATTATTTTAAGTGTTGCTAAGTAGTATAATAGCAGGTTCATTTTTGAAGCTGTTGTCATTAGATACATGTAATTGATGTAGAAAATAATAGATTTTTAAACAACATAAACCTGTGCATGCTTTTTAGCTTCTTCTCAGCTATGTTCTTTTCTTACAAGTAAATGCATGATTTAAACATAAACCAATATAGTATATTTATTTACTGCTCATGGGAATATACCAAGTTATAATCTTAAAAAGTTACCATCGTTACCTTATTGTTACAGTCAACAAACAACATAGATTTTCAAACACCATTTGAAAAAGGATACAAGTGCTGGAAAAGAGGAACAAAATTATCAGGAGAACTGAATACTTTCCCTATGATAAAAGTTTAGAATGTCTGAGCATTTTTACTTTGGATAAAAAGCACAGAACTTGGGGTAAGGATATGACTGAAGTACATAAAATAATGTATGGTACAGTGACATGGACTTTTTCTTTCTCTTTCAAGATGCTAAGACCAACCAAGGATCTTCTGATCTTGACCGGAAAAAGACTGAGAATAAACAAAAGAAAGTATTTCTTCAATCAACATGTAATCAACCTATGCATTTATTATTTCAAGGATGATGGCCCTGCACTTGTATTGCTTTCAGAGGGGCTAAGATAAATTTACTTGGGTCAATTCATTAACTATTCTGGATTGGAGACAGGATAATTTTAAATACCCGTGGTAGGGGAAGGAAAAAAAGAGAGGAGAATTTCACCATCTCCTGTTTACAAGCACAACAGAGGAACCTAGTTGGCCATCATGTGAAACAAAAATCCTGGACTTTTTCATCCCTGATATGAGAGGGAGGGATGACAGAAAGAGACACACACACATTGTGACAAAGGGTCTATTCACCTTTCCTGTACAGATGTATTCATTCAGTTACAATTGTAATGAAACCTGCCAAGATTTTCTATGGGATGGTTTTGCAGAAAATTGCAAGTAAATGCTGGTTTTGGAAAAAACCATTACATGATTATTGGACATGCAATAAATGCAAGCTGAGGTGTAGTTATATGATCCTTGAGAGACGTGGAGATCAGAACTTTGAATCCAGGTCATATATAGCCCCAAGGTTGTTCTTTAGAACTTTGAATGGTTGCCATTAAACCAGTCACAAGTCAAGAATTACCTCTACACCTTATGGGTTAGTTAGCCTTTTCACCACATTTTTGTTTGATTGAATAAAACTTTGTCTTTATGATTAAGTTTTGAGGTCTTTTAATATCACTGGACAGAACAGTTCACAAAATATGCAATTTTATAGGCTACCATTCAATCTATGCAATAGGACACCTGTCATCTTCCTTTAAAGACATCCCTAAAATCATTTTAACTGAGAGCAATGTCAGGATTGGCTAAAAAGAGTTTTATTTTTTTAGAAAAACACAGCTCTCTCTCTCTCTTAGGCCAAGGTAGGTAGCAATGGCAAGCTGCTTCTGAACTCTTATTGAAGAATACTCCAGGGACTTGCCCAGGCAATGATCAGGAATCAACACAGGCTTCAAGGCATTAAAAAAAGGAAATATAATGCTGCACAGTGCTTCATTTGTGGCTATGAACAACTGCTATGGATTATGTGGGAGCACAAATGAAGCCCTGTGTCTCTAACTCAGAAAGATTGCTGTGTCTGTTTTCAGTCAGCTGCTGCATTCACTTTTCTGCACATTACCACATGCATCTTCCTAGTCAGAATCTGCAGCTTTGTACTGCCAATCAAATATTACAATTTAGCATATACAACGTGTGATAATTTTTCTACTTTAAATGCTAAGATCAAATCAAATACAGACAACTTAAAAAGTGTTTGGACTGCAGCTATTTAATGGATAGTCACATGAAATAAGCACTTACTAAAAATGTCATATTACAAGGAATTAAATAGCATAATTAAATATGGTAAATTTAAGAACCTGTTAACCTGTAAAGTTATTACATACCCAACACATGCCAAAATAAAGGGGCTTTTTTTTGCAGTGAAGCCACAATCATTCATGTGATCATTTTCAACCAACATTTTAACTGCAATTTTAAGTTTGCATCTCTGTAAACTTCCATGCTGGCTTGATATCGACATTTATTCATAAAAAAAAACAGTAAGTATGCAAATAGAAATGCTTTTCTTATAAAAATAGATTTTAAAGGAATGCATTCAATATTGATGTCTATAGATTACTACTTATTAATTCTTTGGTATTAATAAATATAATGCTATCAGAAATGTAGAAGCTGCTGCAGATTATATTTCACAGTAGACATAATTGTCCATTAAAAAGTTTAAGAAATATAGTAAATTACAACTTAATCCTATGAATCTGAAGGACCATGGATAGCTGTCATAATCTGAGAAGAGATTATAGTGCAGTGCATGTGCATCCCAAATAAACTATAAATACTCTGTCATTTTATGAGCTATTTTGCAAAACATGCCATTGCTACACAAGAATTTGCAGGTTACTATCTGCAGGTGAATTCAAAGATGTTCAACAATACAGTATTCCTATCTATATAAGAATTCATTAACATAAAGTATTCCATACAGTATGTAGCTCCCCATTCTACCCCTATACAGGCTTGTAACAGCATTCTTTAACTCTCATTTTTTTCCTAAGTTGCAGAAAAATTAATATTTCTGCTGCATACTGTCATTTTACCTTTGTCTAATACTGCTGTATTGGAATGTTAATATTTTGAGGATGAAGTGTGTCATAAGTATACACTTTTCATCTTTCAGATAAAAGGAACATTTATACTAAATCATAATCTTAAAACATTTGAATCATTTGAATCATTTGAAAAATTATGCCTAGATTTACAAATAAAATCACTAAATACCAAATCAGTTTGTGATTTATTGTTGTTTTAGTACACAGAATCTTTGTGCTTCCTTACTTAACAAATAGGCATTGTTATATGGGAATTTTCATTGTTATTGTACTGATTTATAAAAAATATATAGTACCATTTTTAAATTAAAGCAAAGGAAAATATTATAAATTGATTTTAATGTATAGATTTTAATGTATTTCCAGGGAACTTATAGTCATACAAAAATGCTGAAAATGTTTTTAAGTTTCCTTAATAAAAAATCCACTACTAGAAATAAATTAATTGTAGCATCCTACTTGGCATTTTAAAAACAACACAAAATATTATATAAAACATTATTTATAAGAGTATTATAATATATGTAGGTGAAGCAGTGCATTGCCTGTGTGAAAGTGTGTGGTCAGATAGTTCCTGATTCAAATGTTGCTTCAATTAACCATTGGAACATTCTAATGCCACCTTTGTACATATGGAGGATACAATGTGGAGGTCATTGCAGGTCTATGTGGGTTGTAAAACATATACTTAACCACATATAAAGATAGAAAATACTACAGTCTTAGTAATAATGTGCACCTACTCAAAAATGGGAGGTATGAAATCCTCAGAAACTTGGCCCAATCAGTCCCATTGTCTAAATACAGTGCAGACCTATCTGGGAAAATTGACAAGAATGCCTTAATGGATAAAATATGTCGGGGGAAAGTGAACATGCAGCACAGCCCCTAGTTGAGTTTATTAAATTCTTCAGTGAAATGAGAGAGGAATTATAGAAAGGACTCCGTGAATTAGTGTGCTTATGCCCCAAGAGCATAAAAGGTCTGGATCCATACGATCAGAATATGTAAATTTAGTATTTCATTCTTTTTCCCTTGGCCTCTCACATATTAAATATAGGAAACAAACTATAACACAGCTTTCAGGGATGAACTGAATATATACAAACACACACAGGCCACTGCTTGAATTTACACACACCTTTTTAGGAATAATGTTCTTTTTAAAATTGTGACATGTGAAATTGTTAAATTATCTACCTGGGGGAAGAATTTAGAATTGTTATTGTCAGAATACTATAAATGGGTTATTTTTGCACAAAAAGGAAACTTAAGAAAAGATTTCTATACATGCAATTATACAGGAAACAACACCAAAATATTTTTCAAACCTAATTTTGTTTTACAACACCTAGAAAAACCACACTGGGACTCTTTTACTATACAAGATTCCTCAGTGAGGGAAAAGTTTAAATAATTTTCTGAGATTTTTTTCAGAAATTTGATGCAGATTGGGAAGAGGTACATTTTTAATTGCAAAATAGAATGTTCTTTTTACAAGTTCTGTATTTTTACAAAATAGAAAATTTCTAAAAGCTCATAAATAACTTACTAAAATCTTCAAAAAAAAATAGCTTAAAAAGTGATTAATGAATACAGAATCTCTCCTTCAAGCTCCTGGAATTATAGATACATAATAGGCTAACAAATATTTCAAATTAGTACATATTCCTCAAAAAACCTTAAAATAGTATAGAATCAAACCAAATAATACAACTGAAATTCATCTTAGTAAATGCATATATTACAATATGTTTCACATGCTTTTAAACAGTACTGTAGTTATTCATTAGCAAGTGCAACATTTAAGCTAAATATCACATTTAAACTGTAAGATTTCTGAAGCACAGCTTTCAATAATTCATAAATAAAGATCATATTTTATTTTACATTATTAGACAATGACATTTCCGAGAATGAATGTAGTTCCTGTACTCCGTAAGCTGTCTCAGGTACATACTAGAAGGCCATCTGTGCATCTCTATGAAATTGCGTTCATCCACTGAAGAAAAAAGACAAAGTATTGTATATCTTTTTAGTACCAAAAATCTAAGACATTTTTCTTTGTAAGACAGAAATCTGTGTGGTTTACCTTATCAAAGTATGACTGGTACTTCCTCAGCCTGACAAAACAACAACATTTAACTGAAGTGACCTGGAGTGCACCCACTCAGCCTGACTGTATTGGGATGGATAAAAGCAATTGAGACAGGTGATTCTGCAAATAATCAAGGCCCTGTACCATGAAGGATTTTACAGGTAATGACTAACCAGGGGTGGGATTCAGCCGGTTTGGGCGAACTGAATGTTAATTTTACATCCAGTTTGGCAAACTGCTAGTTCTGAAGACCAACTGGCCCCACCCCACTCTGCCCTCCCTTCCCTGGACTCCCCACGTGCCTGGTTCTGGCTCCCAGGTAAGTGCAGGGAGGCTTGTTAGGCACAAAGGGGGGCATAAGGGGAGTGCAAAGAAAGAAAGAGAAAGAGGGAGGGATGGGAAAAGAAAGAGAGAGAAGGGAGAAAGAGAAAGAAAGAAAGAAAGAAAGAAAGAAAGAAAGAAAGAAAGAAAGAAAGAAAGAAAGAAAGAAAGAAAGAGGGAGGGAACAGATAAAGAAAGAACGGTAAGGAAGAAAGGGAGAAAGAAACAAAGAAAAAGAAAAAGGGAGGGGAGAAAGAAATAAAGACAGAGAAAGGAAGGGGAGAATGGATGGATGGAGGAGGGAGGGAGAGAAAAAGGAGAGGAAGGACCACAAACTCTGGCACCAGACACAGCTTCAGAGGAAGTTTTGAAAGAGCACAGCAATCCAAGGCTGGAAGGGACCTTGGAAGTCATCTAGTGCAACCCTTTGCTCCAAGAGCATTGTTAAAGTGAGTTTCTCTCTTTTGACCCAACCAATCACATGACCACATAGCCATGCCCACCAAGCCATGCCCACAGAACCAGTAGTAAAATTTTTTGAATCCCTCCTTGAACTGCATCCAGAAGTTGACTGGTAACAAATGCACCTCATGTACCAGTTATGACACATGGGCATGAGAGGCAGGCAGCATACATATTTAATAAATTATTTCTATTAGTGTCCAATATTGCTTGTGCTGCTACCTTTTGAACCAGCTGTAGCTTCCAGAAGATCATCAAGGAAAGCTCCATGAAGAATGTATTGCAATAGTCCAATCATGAGATGACTAGGGCATGGGTTTCTTTAATCCCTCAAAGTCATTCTCCCCCTTCATAAGCTTTTTGGCATCTCCCCTGCAACCTTTGACATTTTTGGAAAGATCTGTAAATCTTAAGTATCCAAGAAATTGTTTCATGCAGTATTTGCAGTGCAAGCCTCCTTTCTACATTTAACTAAATGTAGAAAGATAGATTCCACTTGGTGACAAGACAAAACCCTACTCTCGCCCTAAAGAATATCAATTTATACATCCATTTGATATGAAAAACAACATAATTTGTCTCTTTAAATAATAATCAAGTTATTTAAGAAACAAGTTATCAGTTACCTGAAAGATCTTCAAACTCAGGTTTCTGACTGAAGATTAAGTAATTAGAAGCAATAAAATGAAGCAGCCAATTTGAAAGACAATCCGAGTTATGAAACTGGAAAAAAGATTAAAAAATAAAATAGTACTGGCAAGGAGTTTGGGTCAAATACAGTAACTAGAATAAATCTTTAATTTGTAGAAAGGTAGTGGTGGTGTAACAGTTAAGATAGTGGGCTGTCGACTGGAATATAGGCAGTTTGAGATCCAAGTACATGTTATGCCGACGGGATGATATCCCAATTCTTGCTCCTGCTCCTGCCCACCTAGCAGTTTGAAAGCATGCCTAAGTGAGTAAATAAATAAGTACCATTTCAGTAAAAAGGTAACAGCTTTTCATGCATCTTGACCTTCAGTCATGCCAGCCACATGACCATTTCTTTGGACAATGCTGGTTCCTTTGGCTAAGAAAGGGAGATAACCACTGCCCCCTAAAGTCAGACACGACTGGACAGGGGAAACCTTTACCTTATTATTTATTGTCCATATATATTTCTAATATTTATCAATTTCTCTTTGTGTGCCGCATTTTGTGACTACAATAAGTACCTAGAGAAGCAAGTTCATATTTTTAAAGTTGCCTGAAATTGGTGAAAAGTCTATACCCAATCCTCATTTAGTGACTGGCCAATCAAGTCCAATGACAAGTTTGTCAAGCAAAATGATTGCTAAGTGAATACATGACACAGAGAAAGACACTGTGCAGATCATGTTGCTAATTCAGATAAAGTTCTCTCATACAGTTATACCAGCATTACTTTCACTTCAGCACACATTGTCAAATGCATGAAATTTGATTGGGAAATGATTTTTTATTATAATTTATCACCATCACATCACCAGTAAACAAAGTAGTTAAATGAGAAATAGATATATGAGGACCAAATTTTGTGTTGTATTAAATATACCTGTTGCATGAATCTTCTTAAAATTATAAGTAGAAACTTCTAGGGAATATTATCATGACTTAGAACATAGTGAGGGTATTAATCTTCCCATATCTTCAACCCCAATGAAAAAATCCAATACAAGTAAGTGGGGAAAATATTGGGCTGGGCCTCCAAATCTTGTTTTTTAGTTTTCCTTTTAAAACAGAACATTTCAATTTTTTGTTCATGGAGAAAGACAGGAAAATGGAAAATTCTGGGTTTTTAGAATAAAACCAAACCCATAAAATATTTTTTAATTTTTTTTTGTACATGATATTAAATATTTAATGTAAAGCCATATATATTTGGAAATACCCACCAAATGGTAGAAAAAATGGTGCCAGAATAGTAAAGTTTTTCGATGTTTATAAAATTGATAAAGATAAGGGACTGAAAGAAGTAGAAATTGTTAATATCTAATTGGGATAATTCTGGTTTTTTAGAAATGGGACTATTTAGGCAGTTTCCCATATAGCCACATCTGATTTTAAGCTTTTGTTTCTATGTTTCATCAACTTTTTAAAATTAAAGCTTTCTATATTTCCTACAGTTGGGATAAAATACAGAATACATAACTTTATTACAATTTTTTGGTTTCTTCCGTTTTCGGTGTTTTCTCTGTCTGCTACTCGTAAACAGACAGAAATGAAGGCATGCCATATGTCTTAGAATTCAGTAGAATGGAACTCTATTGTACTAGAAATTTAAAATATTTCAATTAAACTCAATTAAGAAATTTAATTATATTTAAATATTTATGCTTTTCAACTTTATATGGTATGTCAAACATGCTTTTGTGACCAAACCACTACATGCATAATGCATTCTGTAAAGTTACAAGATAACACTGTATTTGCTTATATATGATTTAAAAATAAATGCTTTATACATTTAAATTTTTTCACATTAGCCAGAAAATGTGTTTTCTGTTGCTTGAAAATATTGAGAATTTTATATCATTAACTGCTGGCATTAGCAATTTACAAGTAAGTGTGACAGAAGAAACCATACAAGACAGTAATTTGCATGGGAAATAATGTAGCATTATGAAAAGAATTTCAAATTAATTTTAATATTGATGTCTTTCCACAGATCAGTTTTTTAATATTGAAAAAGGAAATGGTTTTCAGCTATTCTCTCCCCTCGGAATCAAGTTTACAGTTGGTCCATTAACCGCAGTTTAATACTGAACAATCCATAAGTGGTATGTATTCCATTATATAAAAATCTTTACTTTCAAAATGAGTCAGACTTTGTTAACTACGGAAAAAATATAGATAAAAAATATAAATATATTCATATCAACAGGGAGTACTTACCTTTGCTTTTTGAAGCAAGGTGACCACACTCAGGCTCGTAGATGTTAATTCTCTACTAGGCATGCTCTGGAGTTGTGTTATTATATAAAGCTCACAGATGTGCTGGAGCCTTGAAACCTGGTACATCTCAGCACATATTAAAAGTGACATGGCTTGCAGAATGCTGGCTGATTAAAATATCAAACCCAGATTAAAACTGATTATATACCGGTTTAAACATCATATTCGTTTGTAATTCCTACATTACATATTCAGAATTAGTTTTTTAAAACACTCTGACACTAAATATAATCTATTGTAGGAACACTACAGATATAATATCTGTGAAATAGACCTTCTTCCCATCTCTTCAAAGTGGCTACGCCAAGGATGAATGCAATACATGTTTAAGTATGTTGCTTTCACTTGTTCATTCACAAAAACATATATCAAAGTCACTTGCCAATTAAGAAACACAAAGTATCATTCTTGATGTAAAAACAGGTTGTATAAAAACTATTTTATTCAACATACATGCCCTTTAGCCTTCTTATGTCTACTGGAATGTGTAAATGAACCAAATTTAAACCCATTTAAGCTTTAAGAAGTACCTCTTTTTTTGACTACTGCTGTTAATATGTTGCTGAGATATTTTACCACCATTTAATAATAAGTTCAAATTTATTTATATCCAAATGCAAAAATCAATATATTCATAACTCTCTGAAAATCCAAGACTTTCAGTCCAAGAATTCCTTTTTCAGCTATCACAGTGTTTAATGTTATTCAAAGCTAAACCCACTACAATTTAATATTAGCATACCTGGACAACAGGAATCTGTATATAGATACTCTAAAAAAGATAGAAATGTATCTTTAGAAATTCCATAAACTGGAACCAAAAAACTATTTGATTCAATATAGTTGCCATTAAACATAGCAGCCATTACTTCACAGCGAGCCACCAGGACTGCTTTGTGAGCTGGTACTGTAGCACCTACAATGAAAGAGGTTGATGAAAACAATACTATGGGAATCAGGCATAAGAAATAGTAATAATTATTTATAATTATTAATGTATCTGCTGCAAAATATTTCAACTCAGAATGAGAATAAATGTAGTTAAACTTGATTCATGATAGTATATAATTGCCTCCCCAAATAACAGATTCCGCTATTTTGGGACTGCAAATTTCAAGCCAGCAGATCCCATGCAATGCTGACTGGGAAATCTGAGGGGATTTTTGGATTGTTTTATTAACACTGCAATCATATACTGTAAGTTTCAATGTAAATTTATCCTAGATAAATCCTAGTTAGGAATTCAGATTTAATGGAATCTGTATACACAATCTGTTTAGCATAAGATATTCTGATTTGTGAATCTATTCCAACTGCCTTTAATATATATGAAATTAATATTTTCTACATGTTAATTGAGTGGTTCTTATTCAATTCATTTTGTTTTAGTAAATATACTTAAAATATATTTAAAAATAAATCATACTATAGTTCAAAATTCATTCCTAAATAATATAGCTCCTGTTCAAGTGTCTTTGATCCAAGATTTGTACAAAAACAAATTGGCTGTGGAAATGTCTATTCCCATTAATGAACATAGCAACAGTGCCCAACACAAATTCTACCTCTTTCTTTAAAAGGACATGAAGAATAAACTGAAAGACATTTATTTTGCAGGTGCAATAGAAAGCTCCAATTAAGCAGATTATTTCTTTGACATTTTGACATTTGATCTATTGTTAAGGGGAAAAAAACCTTTCAATATTTCCTAATTTTTAATGCATTATTCTGCAGCATTATATTCTGGCAAGGTATTTATCTATAAGCACATTCATGCATGGTACTCACTAACGACAACTTAAGCACCATCATCATTTATTCATCAAGGACAGAACAATATTTTGCATATCACATAAAAGTACTCCCAATTATCACCTCATATATTTAGCTGAACCTTTCATTATAATGATTCTGGAACTAATATATTGTCATGGATTGCCACCTCCTCCACCCTTCTCCAGATGCCATTTCAGAGGAGGAGGATGAGTTTGAGTCTGCAGCGAAAGGCGTAGAGCCAAGTATTGGACAGGATTGGAGCTCAGAGAATTCTAGCCTGATGGAGCAGCCTCAGCTGGGTTGATTAGACCAGCAAAAGTCTTAGGCTGAGGAAGGTGAGCCATAGCTGCAGCCCCATTGGCCAGGAGGCTCCAGGCAGGAGTGGGAGCAGTTACTGCCCATGAGCAATGAAAAGAAGGTAGAGTTCACATCTCCTCCTGATCCAAGGACACGTAGAACAGGGAGGAGGCAGGCACAATGCCAGTCAGCTAGATTACTCATGAGGAGGCAACCTTGCCTCTCATGAAGGGCTACAATGGCATTGCCTACTTAATCCCGCCTTGAGGACTTGAGTGTTGTTGCTGGTGCAATGTGCCCAGTTCTGTGCCTTGTGTACTCGTGCTGTGTATCCTGACCTCTGTGACTCATGGACTTTCCTGGACTTTGTTGTGTGGCCATTCGATTTGGTTGACCAGTGATTCTTGCTGTACTGAGCTTGGAATTTGGACGTGCGCAATGTGGATGCTTTCTGAGGACCTGTTTGGGAAGGGGGTTGAGTAAACACCTGTAGAACTTTTGCCATACGTGGAGTGAAGGGGAGCAGCACATATATTTCTTGTCAACAATTCAGTCATCATAAATAATATGCAGTTTTTATTCATTTGTGCACTATATTCTATCAGCCCCACAAGGTAGAACAAACCAGGGAACCAACTGAATAGAAATACTAAATTACCTTTATTGAGATAAAATAATATTTTAAGTCTGATTGTGTTGACCCTCCCCACATTGTCCCTCCCTACTTCTTATACTCCAGTGAATCAGGGAGGTGTCTGCTTGAATCACTTTTTATCATGTTTCTCAAGGCTTAAAAATGTTTCACGCCCATTTGCCTAGATAGCAGTTCTTGCCTATTTCTGTCACAAGCATCTTCTTTACTGTCTACATATTCTTAAGATATATTAAAAGAGAGACTCCCTTTTTAATTTCTTTAAAGAGGAATTGCTTTAGCATACAAATGAATAATTGTTTTCATTATTTTTGTGAACCATGGCACTCTGGTTCATATCACTTTATTTCTCTTTACAATTTTGAAACAAGCAATGACACCCATTGTTCCTCCACTTCCTACACAAAATGTCCAAAGATTAAAATTTAAAAGCAAGCTGTCTCTATTGCCAAGTTATGTTGCTGCATTTCAAAGACCTGTTTGTTTTCAATTTAGGTTATGGATTCTTTTTATATAAAGGGATAACTAAAAAATAATTCCTTTGGACACATATTCAATTTTCTTGGCAAAAAATTTTTTTGGGGCAATTGCTTCCTTCCCAGGATTGAAAGAGCCTGACTTGCTCAAAATCACCTAGTTGATCCTCTAGTGAAAGGAAAAAATTAATTTCTCATTTTTATGTTAACATTGTTTCCCAATTAAGCCAAGAAAATGTTGACTTAAAAGTTCATGAGATACATTAACATTATTTTGTATTATTTAAAGAAAATATGAAAAAACAGTGAAACTTTATATCATACCTTGTATTTTGAACATGACATCAGCTAATACTGTGGTGTTAAAGAAAAGTCTGAGAGAGCTGTTACATAAATGTTGCGGTCTTTTTGACAAATAAGTTCTATAATTTTGTGAACCATTAACCTGCAGAATGAGAAGATGGTTAATTACATATTTTTTTAACTGAAGCTTTTAAAAAAAATTCTACTAATGCTACTGCTATTATGCCAAATAAATTCAAATTTATCTTTGGTCCTTCCATTTCAATGTTTTATAAATCCCAGCTCTATAACGCCTGATCTCTAGAACTTCTTTAATAACTTTTATACTATCATATTTTGTCTGTAAACCATGGGAGGCACAACCTCAGTGGACAGTTATGATACAATATCTATTGCAAGAATCAACCTTCCAAGGGAGAAAGAGTGCTGTAGGCAGAATCTTACTAGGCAAGGTGCTTGTACATATTCTTAAATAAAAATCCAGGGAATTGGAAATCTAACTTCATAAAAAGGTGCCCCTGAAAACAATGATTGAATGCTGGACTCTTAGCACACATAGAGGCTAATGAAACAGATTCAATGAACCCTACATGACTGACACAGACTTCAGAGAGTAATTAGGTCTGCAGAAAAAAACAACTGCTACCAACCTGTCTTCCACTGAGGACTTGCATGAGCCAAAAAGAGGGCTGCGAAAATATTTATAGACCCCTCACATCCTGGACATAAACTGTTTCAACTCCTACCCTCAAAACAACGCTATAGAGCACTGCACACCAGAACAACTACACAAGGACAGTTTTTTCCCAAACGCCATCACTCTGCTAAACAAATAATTCCCTCAGCGCTGTCCAACTATTTATAAAGTCTGCGCTACAATTACTATTAATCTTCTCATCATTTCTTATCACCCATCCCCTCCCACTTTTGATTGCATGACTGTAACTTTGTCACTTCTATCCTTACAATTTATATTGACTGTTTTCTAATATGATTTGATTGCTTATTGTACCCTATGACTATTATTAAGTGCTGTACCTTATGATTCTTGACTCTTGACGAATGTATCTTTTCTTTTATACACACTGAGAGCACATGCATCAAGACAAATTTCTTGTGTGTCCAATATACTTGGCCAATAAAGAATTCTATTCTATTCTACAAATTCAAAGGAACGCTGCCAACAAATTGAGCACAGAGCTGGGGGATGGGAGAAATGTAACAGAAAAAGGCATGAACTGAAGTGACGGAATTTACAAGCAGGCTTGAGACCAATTGATGAAGGGTATAGTTAATGTTGAGAAATACAAGGCAAGAGAAGAAAAAAGGGTAAATCATTACTAACAGTAGGAAGCTTTAGTATACCAAAACAAGCAGAGCCCAAGTTCTAAAAAGATAGCACAAGGGAACTTGTAGGAAGGCATTTGTGAGAAAACTCTTTACTATAGTAGTATTATTTCTGTAAAGTGTAGTTATTCTTCCCAAATCCTATCTTCCTTGGAAAATGAAAAACAGAAGAATTTGGCTTATAGGGAAGAAATTAGTTAATAATATTATAATACCCATGCTTTAATTTGAGTTTTCCACTCCTTTAATTAACACAATTCTCTTTCTCTCAAATCAAATTACAATTTTTTAGTAATAATGACTAAACATGTGTACAATCTCATCCCACCATACTTTCTCCAGTATTTTATCCAACGAATATATATTTCATTTTTCAGATTTTTTTCTTTCATTATGCTGTATTCTATAGACCATAGAACAGTTTTGATATATAACTTAACATATTTTTCTAATATAATATATTAATATTAACAACATCAGATTTCCTCAAAAGAGTATGCCACAAAATATTAGGTCAAATATATCAATAGTTCTGTCCAAATTATTTTAAATGGTTTTATTATTTACAAGAGTATGTTAACTTATACATCAAAAGTGTCTGTTCTACTGACTATGGGATAAAGAAAAGAGGATGCCATTTGTATTAGTCTCAACTTACTTCACAGCAAATTTGAGAAAAAGTGAAGTGATACCAATACCTTCAACCACATCTATACTGATGTTTATTTCAAAAATTCATATTATTTCATAAATGAAGTTGCAAAAACTCAATGGATTATAGTTCTATTTCCAGTATTCAGTAAATAGAATGAACGATCCTTCCTTATCAAGCAAACACTTCTCCCCATTAAAAAAACGACCTGCTTATCATTATCTATGCAAATCTCAAACTTTGATTTGCTTTTAAGAATCTTAACAGTGCTTTCTTATTAAAAATATTAATACTTTTTCTAAATAAGTATAAGCCTCACGTTTGAAGGACAAAAATCTCTTTATATCTTTTCTTATAATAAAAATAAGATTTCAACTTGCCTTTCCTGGAATTTTCAAGATACATTTTACTCTCTCAAGAACAAGTTCAACATTCCCAAGATTTTTCAGTTTCTTTTTAATGTGCTCTTCCAATAGGTCCCATTGAAAAGCACCTAAAGATATGAAACAAGTACTTTTAAAAAGGGATACAAGACATTACTTTTAGCACAAGATATCTTTATTAACAATCTGATATGTATATGAACTTTAAACATTGCAACTCTGTTGCAAACAGTATTCAATTTTTATAGATTCCACTGCATTGTCTTTCACTGAATCTAATAAAAGGCAAATTTTACCCATTCACCCATGGACATTTCACTGATATTGTGACTGAGGGTACTGTCACCCTACTGTCATTTTATTCAAAATCAGCAATTATCTTCTTTTCCACCAATTCAGATACTCAAAATAAGAGGAAAACATCGTTTCTTTCCCTTGGCTGTTTGCAAATCTTTTACAAAAAAATCAGGAAAACAAAAGCTTTCACTTCTACTCTACACAAAAAGGAGAAAAGAGAAACAAACCAACAGACCAATAGTGTACATACTGCATAAGATCTATGGAGTCCTTGGTGCACTCTAAGCTTCTCTAACCTCTAAGTTTCATTATCCAACTAGGTAACATCAGTGTTATGAATGTGAGGTTTGCTGCCTGTTTATATACACTAAGTCACCTTGCCAATATTTGTGGGGATGGGATGCAAGTAGTCTTCAACTTATGATCACAATTGAGACAATTTTTTTTGCTAAGTGAGACAATTGTTAAGTAAATTTTATGACTGTTCTTGCCTCAATTGTTAAATGACTCACAGCAACTGCTTACTAACATGGTTGCTATGTGAATCTGGCTTCCCTACTGACTTTGCTTGTCAGAAGATCACAGAAGTTAATCACATGATCCCAGCATATTGCAATTGTCACAAATATGAGTCAGTTGCCAAGCCTCTGAATGTTGAACACATGACCATGAGAATGCTACAACAGTTATGTGAAAATCAATCATAAGTCACTTTTTCAGTGCCACTGTAACTTCAAAAGATCACTAAATGAACTACGTGTATTTTCGTTTATAGTTCATTGATTGTTTTCTGCTTGTTTGCCTGGGATTAATCCTGGGTTATCTGGATGCTGGTTGCTGGAGAAGATGTATGCTGATCCTTTTGTTTGCTTCTTCTCTTTTTTGTTGTTTCTTTTGAATGGTGCATAAATGTAGTTTATCTCTATATAGGAACTTTTCCAGATGCCACAGAATCTTCCTAAGCCTCAGAGAAGTAGAAAACTTGGCAAGGACTATGTTTTTAGAACATTCTGTACTGGAGTAATAACATTTTTGAACTGAAAGATCTAAATATAATCTAGTTATACTTAGTTTCTGCTGTGAAAAGGACTTCTTTGCTCAATGTTTTGTATTTTAATCGTTCGTACCAGAATTGTATATTAAATAACTGAAAAAATAGCTCAGGGTCCAGGAAAAGGGGTGACATAGGTTGTTTCCAATTGGAATATAGAAGTACAATTTTTGTAAGCCCCAGCCCCAAATGAGTTTCCTATCACTTTCACTTATATTGTAGCAAAGCCAGAAATAAATCAAAACTTGTTTTCCAGCCTTCCAGAATCCTGCCATAGAAGTTCCTTCAGCTCACTACTTTGGCTGTACTAGGATTTTGCCCTTCATCATTCTGTTTCTCTGTTTAGGTAAAGAAATGTCTCTGAAACAATGACCAACATTCTTTTAACCAACAATTCTTTTAAAGCAACATTCTTTTAACCAAAGTACCACAAATAACTTCTAAAATCCTTGACTCACCCACAACAAATTTTATAAACCATTTTATGACATAAAATGATCATAAAATATTTTATAACATAATACAAAATGTCATATTTCCTGTGGTCAACTCCTTGTGTTTCATTGTGCTATACAGTTCAACATGAGGTACTTTCAAGGCAGATACATCTCTGAATAGCTCCCTGAATTTTTAAGAACTTTTCAGTACATTAAAACATCTGCCATTGTTGAAGGCATTAAGGAATCAGGTAAGGAAATATTTCTATGATGGCCCAACAGGTTATGAGTTGCCTGCTGACTTAAATGATTAAAGAAAATAGAAAATATTTTCTATTGTGATATGTGATATTCTTCAAAATCTGCTGAAAGTCCTCTATAATATGGTCGACATTCAGATGTCTAGGGTCCCACATGGTTATAAATCTCCTTTCTGGATTTGGCACATTTTTATTATTTAGCAGCTTACACTGAAAAAAAACTATCCTCACATGTACATCCAGATGTCTTCAATATCAAATTCTTTAGTATTTCCATACTCTTCTTCTGATACATACTCAGACCTCTTGGAAAATATGGGCTCCCAACTTAGAGAATAAATCTAATATACATGTAAGTGGAAGTTGGTGGGAGATCTTTGTGCTTACAGAAACAATCCTACATAAAGAAGCTTTTTATAAGAATATTAGGGCACAGTATATCTACTATTTCCTTTTTTAAATGGACTTTTCTGGAATAGTTTGGTGGACTAGATGCACATGTCTCCACTTGTACCCTGAAGTGATCCTGTCAAAGTAAATGCTAACTCAAAATGCATAGGCTTCCATATTAATAAAATAATATGTACTCCCCTCGCAGTAACCTCTTCTTTGTTAACAGACAATAAACAGCTGGAACTATTATGAGAGGATACCTGAATAAATGAAGTCCAGAATATCTGTCAAACAAGAGCAGAAGAATGAGTCTTTAACAATGACTCTTACTGGTGAACCACATGATGTGCCATGTTTTAATATGGGAAACAGAGTTTCCTGAGTGGCTGCAAAGAGAGATTGAGTAGTTCTAATGATAGAAGAATCCTGAATGTCAGTTGGTCTCTTCACATTAAAAAGCAACATGAAGACATGGCTAATAGAGCATAAAACAATCCTGTGTGCTTTTGCTACCTCCTTCAAGTCTTCAGAGTAAAATATCACATCAACACACTGGCAGCAGAACAACAAGTTACGTAAATCAGAGTCATAATGTGAGGCTTCACCTTTTAAGATAGGCATTTTTTCTAAAAAGGAAAGAAGAAAGAATTCATGGATAAACTGTTCATAAAATCATTGTTCATAAAATTATTACTGTTGAAACTCTGCCCTTTCCCACATAAAATATGATAAGCCACATGGACTGGATTATTTTGGTGACTGTTTTTATCATGCTTTTATCATTTGTCTACCTCCCCATTTTACATATCTGCAGGATATACTAAAGTTCACCAGACTGGCTGCTTTCATATAGTATAAATACTAAGTTAAAATGTGGCTGTCTGTTTCACAACTTAGTTTGTCTCATCAAAAAGGACCTTATCAGGAGTTTTTTCGTAAGACAATTCTGCTCTTAGGTAGTAGGTTTGGAATATCCAGGCTACAAAAATATATAGAAGTACATGATTTGTTGAAATAGTATTTTACAATATGAAATGTTGTTTCAACAAATTTCATAATTTCAAACATGGAAGAATTATGCATTATTTCATAATATTTAAATTAATATTATTATAATAAGTTTATTATAATAAAGGCATGTTCTTAGACTACTTTTGAAGTCACTAGGTAAAAATGTAATAATTAAAGCAATTTAACTAGAAAAGAGCTCTGTGAAAGAACTGGTTGTTCAGCATCAGACTAAAATTAAAATTAAGGTGAGGGAAGATGGAAATAGCTGCAGAGAAAAGTTGTGTGTGGGGGGGGGGGGGGGAATCCATTAGCTACTAGAGCATTTGGCAAGCTATGAGGAACTGCTACCACACTGGTAGCTTATTACAAATTTGTGCTCTAACTACATTTATCCCGAAATCTTGAAGACCTTTATGCAAAAGTTAAATTCTCATGGACAACAGCATTAAAAAGTATTTCCAGCAGAAAACAGCACTGTAGAGCTCAGATTTGCTATTAAGAACATAATTTCACTCCATATGCAACAATTATATTTCAAATCTAGTTTTCCATATTTGTATTATATTCAGAGTACAAAGAGTGTTTGTTCTCTGAATAACGTCACAGATATTTTTGTTGAATTAAAGATGACTTAATTTACAAATGCAGTACAGTTGCTCAAGGTTTTGTTACTTTCTACCTTTTAACAGTTTTAAGAACCCTAACAATTTTTAAAATAAAAAGAGCTAAGATGCTATCTGGGGAAGTGAGGAAGAAAACTAAAGTTGCCATCATTGTTCACATGAAGGAGAGACAGTTGATGAACTGAAGTCATGAATGAAGGTTAGGCAACAGAATTCTCACACTCTTTTTCTGCAACTTTCAGAAACTTCTCTGTCTGCAGAGCTGTTGTTGTCATCCCTAAAATAGGCTTAGTATTAATATACTAAGCATAAACATACCTACTTTCCTCCAAAACCTAGGAAAAAAATAACTCCTGACTCTCCCATGTATATGACATGACTTTGCTCAGTTTGCCTCATTATTTCACCCATTATAATCTATGCTGCTACCAAGCACAAAAGGATTGCTCAATCCTGCATGAAGGGAAAGATCTAAGCCCACTTATTTGTACCAATTCTATTCTATATAAGACTTTGGACATAAAAATCAGATATCTCCTCTTTGGTGCCTTCAAGACAGTCTTTGTGCCTTCAAGTCAATCGTCCCATAGGTGCTTTTTCAAAAGGCAACTGGACTTTGTTTTTCAAACAAAGGAAACTTCTTTCTGGATGAGAAGCCAAACATCTTCAAGAAAAAACAAAGTCCAGTTGTTTTTTGGGACAACCAAGATCTGGGTGACTGAGAATCTCCAAAAACCTTCAAGTCAGTCCTGGCAACCTTCCTGTACTAGAGTCTTTAAAATTGAGATGAGTGGACAGAAAATGGCATATATTTTATGATACCAACTTATTGTTTTGTAATTTTGTAATCAGATACTCTATGCTTATCCTAAAAAATAAAGAGCATTTTGAGATGTCCAATTTATATTGGGAAATAAAACATAAAATAATAATTATCTGCTCATAATTCACCAATACTTTACTTCATACTAAATTTATGAGAGCATTAAAAAATTACATCAACTTCTTCCTATATTTTATATAATCAAATAACATTATGCCCTAGGTAATTGATGGGAAACATGCCCATATCCAGACACAATACTAATAAAGACTCTGGACTATACTATTATTTTAAAGGGAAAAAACATTCAAATGGATGTTCTAGTTTCCATCCTGTTACCATTTTATTCTTTTGAATGCTTCTGGAATTATAAACCACGGAATAAGGATGGTATATGAGTAGAGATAAGCATTTTGTTTTAAAACTCATCTTCAAGGACAAAAGAAAGAAAAGACAAACCCTACAGGTAGTCCTCAACTTATTCTAAGAATAAGCTCCTGTCATGAAAGTTGTTTGGTAATGCTGTATTGTCCATGACACCCTATCAAATTTCCAAATGTTCTCTCTGGCCCAGAAAGGTTGGAGATTCCTTTAGGAAATACAATTTTACATTCTAATTTCATAAACTGCAACGTTATACAATCCACTGCAACAATATTGGAAGGCACCTGGCTGATCAAGCTGAGGTGGCTTAACTCCATGATATTTATGGCTTTTCTTCCTTTTCTTCATTTTTTCAGATGATTTCTGATTCAAGCTTTGTATCATAAAATATTCCAGCTAAAATCAAACAAAACATGTATCACTAAATTTTGTAATCAAACTCATTTAAGAAGATGCAATTGATCAGTGTCACCCATATTTCTAATTACTACTATTGTGCATCTAAACTTTGCTAAATACTCTAGATATAAATAGTTTGCAATCCTGCTTAAAATTGTTTAATTCTCACTAAAACCAGAAGAAAGTAATCTAACAAGATTATATATTTGAAGCAAAAATGCAACTGACTGTAGAGTACTAAAAGTGTAAGAAAGTACTTTTTATGGTGTCAAGTATGTTTGAGCAGATAACACCAAAATTAGTGCAAGTGGGGTATTAATATGCTTATTCTCAGAGTACAAGTTTTCACAAATAATATGTATTACTACAGATTTTTTATGTGAGGTATAACTTTAATAATTGTTATATGTGCTTAAAAAGTGGCAATAAAAACCATTTCATTTTTATTTTACCAGCACTTAGAAATATTGCAATTACTTTTTTAATAAATGAGATACCATGTGATTGCAGAAAAATATAATTGGCACACTTTACAAGGGATGATTCCTCACACTTTTAAAAAAAAATAGTTTCAGGAATATATCTAGAATAACTTTCGTTATTATTTTAGCTTATTGATTATCCTGTTTTTGATGTGAAAAACTTGAAGCCCCTTTTTAAAGCAGGTGATTCAACAAAGTTGGTGGAAGAGTGATTGGAATGCAGTATTGCAGGCAAATTCTGCCCACAATCTGGAGTTTGATCCTGATCATCTTAAGGTTGACTCATCCTTCCAAGATGGAAGAGAACTCAGACTGTTGAGGGCAATATGATGGTATTATAAACTGCTCAGAGAGTGCTATAAAGCACTATGGAGAAGTATATAAATCTAAGTGATATTGCTATAATGGCTCATATTGAAAACATTTTAATTAGAAAAAATCAATTTACTTCCAAATTAAGATTAGTGAATCTACTTGTAGCAGCACATATTATTACTCATTTGAGACTATTGTTTATGTTTTTAAGACACAAATTCATTTGTAAATGTCATTTATTCCATGACTGAGTGTATCTCACCAAAGTCAAATTAATTTAACGATTGTATTTACATCTAATATTGATTTAACCAATGATCAACTGGATTTATTAATAGAAATGAATTCGCTGTATTCATTATAGACCCCACATGATGTGATGGCACTGATCTAGAATAGTAACCTCAGGTCATTAGATTCTTAAGTACCTCATGCTATTCTTTTAAAAATGTATTTTGGAATATTAAATATAACAACCATAGCTAGAATGTCTAAACTGATTTCTATCAGATGACTAGCACACTCTTTCTATAAGAAAGCATACTGAGAAAAAATACTAATCATATTTCCATTATACTATTTATAGTTATAAAAATAGTTTGCACTAGATATACTGAGGTAATAAAATTTTAAATCAGCTCTCCCCGAATTATCAACCTTCTGAGGTAGTAGGATTTCACTTTTCAGCAAAATTGCTGACTGAGAATTAAAAGTTTGAATCCATATGTATTTGGAAAATGCCAATTTACAGAAGACTGACCTGTCAAAGTATGGGCCTTGATTGTGTGTCACATAGTTTCACAATTGTTCTCACTAACATCTGATCTGAATTTTGGAAACTCAAAAGAAAAAAAGTCAAATACTCTACATCTTAACATACTTACCACCCCACCAAAATATTTTCCTATGTAAAAATCATTGAGGCTATGCAGTTCCAAATAAGTGGCTCCTAGTTCTTTAGCAAGTTGAATTCCTTCAGAAGCTGTAACACAGCTACCTCGATCTGAGATACACAAAGGACAAGTGCAGGGGACTTCTGTGAAAACAAACAATTCATGAAAAATAGTTTAATTACATTGGTTCTTAATCAATGATTCTAAACTCTGTCGTGTTAGTTATGCATTAAACCATGGAGTATTTATTCCTAAGGACCAGGCAAGAATTATACAATTATTTTAACTTGAAGTTTTATTATTAGATATTTTTCCTCTATATATCTTTAAAATTATTCATGCTACTGAGATTTATCTGAATAACAATTGCATCAAAGTTTTCTATGATGCTGAATTGCTTCCCACCGAAAAACAAACAAATGATTTACTGTACCAAAATTACTGCTCTTGAACTGCAGGAAAAAAGGTTTTTTTTGGTAAGAGATTGAAACCTCATTCCTTGGTCTCCTTTTTGGGTTACTTGAAGTAGAATATAATTGTCACTTGTATTTGGCAACAATTTAAAAAATAAACAATTAATGAGAAACTATCATGGCTATTATTTAACTATATATTATTATAACAACTATATATTATTATAATATATTATTATAAGAGATATATTTAGAATATGCTAAATAAAATTTCACTTCTATAACAGTTTTTGTTTTCTTTCCCAGAGCTTTCTGTAATTCCCCAAACTGGGACTGAAAAATTTATGGATTTTTTTGAATAATATGGGATGGAACACTCAAGCTTCTCAGAGGTTCAGAGAGAGTTGTGTTGCTGAAACAGAGAATATCTGTAGCTCGGGGTTGAAACGAGGGGTCCTCAATGTTCTCTGATTTTGGTTGTTTTCTTGCAGATGTTTCATTAATCAAAGTAGGGCTGAAATCCTCTATTATGGCAGAAAGACTTAAAAGATACCAGAATCACTGTATACACACTGATCAAAATGGATTACTGCCTAAGAGGCAAATAAAAGATAACATGAAATCTTGAATACATTGGAATATGATGAAGCACACCCAGAGAAGCAAATGGCGTTGGTGTTTTTAAATGTACAAAAAGCCTTTGATAATGTAAATTGGCCATTTATGTTATTGCAAATGGAAGAGATGGGTTTTGGAGAAAGATTTATCAAGGCAATCGAGGCAATACATCATAGGCAATCCACAAAAGTAATGATAGAGATTTGACGATAATATTAAGATTAAAAAAGGAACTAGACAAGGATGCCCTCTGTCACCACTGTTTGTATTCACTTTGGAAGTACTAAACAGAAACATCAGACAAAACAAAGAAGTAATGGGAAAGAAAATAAAAAGGGAGCAATACAAACTTCAAGCATTTGTAGATGATCTGGTCTTTATATTGGAAGAACCACTGGAAACAGCGTCCAAATTGTTGAAAAGATTGAAGAATATGGACAAGTGGCAGGATTAAAAATAAATAAAGATAAAAGTAAGATTTTAGTCAAGAATATGACTGAAAAACAAAGAAAAGAATTGGCAGATAGACTGAATATCCAGATCACAAAAAAAGTGAAATATTTGGGAATACAGCTGACAGCAAGATGTGGATCATTAAAGGAAGATAATTATTCTAAACTAAAGCAACAGATTGCGACAGACTTGGAAAAATGGAAAAATCTACAATTATCTTTAATAGGAAGAATATCTACAATTAAAATGAATATATATCCTTGGTAATATTGTTATATTAAACTATAAATTAACAATGTCAACAGCATATAAATTTGTGTAAGATGTTTTACAGGTAGCATTTATCCCGGCAAGAATAGCAAAGTTGTTTAAGGTAAATCAACAAAATGTTGGAAACGTCATCAGATACCTGGATCAAAATACCATATGTGGTAGACATATGTGGAAGCTAAAAGATATTGGACTAAAATACACATGTGGCTGGAAAAAATGACAAAACAACATATAGAATTAAAACCAAAGACTTTTTTATTGGGAATTTTACCTGAAGGTTACAATAGAAAATTGACATACTTGATTATCAATGTATTAACTGCAGCTAGAATTGTATTTGCCCCAAATTGGAAAAATGAGAAAATTCCGATGGAGAAGGAAGTGATTAAGAAAATAATGGAATGTACAGAAATGAGCAGATTAACTTTAGCAATTAGAGAGCAAGGAGAAAAAGAGTATCATAATAATATGGGATTTATTTTATCAGTGGCTAAATAGGAAAGTAGAAAATTGAAGTATAATATAACAGTAATGATATGCTATAACTGATTATCTTTAAATAAACTATAACACGAATAAAAATTAGTAAGAATTGAAATGAGCTCCAAAGGATAATATGTAATTGAAATTAAAGTCTAATGATGGCATAGTAACAGTATAATATGATATGAAAAGTTAATTAATGCAAAATGAATGTAAATTTAAGAGGAAAAGACTATAGATATCGTGCACAAGACAAATATACCCACCAAAACACTGTACAATTGAAAAAAGGTTTTATTTGTTGTTTTATGTATTATATATTATGTTTTTGTGTTTATGTTTGTTGCTAAAAAATAAAAAACTTTTTATAAAAAAAAAAGTATGGCTGAAATGAGGGGTTCCTGGTATTCTCCAACCTTGGTTTTTTCCAAACTAGGTAATATCATCAGTTACCAGTAAGGAGTGTGAAAAATCCTTACTAGCAAAGATGATATTAGATAGTTTGGTAATGAAAAGTACAACTAAGAAAGAAAGCAACCAAGTCCATAGGGCACCAATGCTCTCTCTTTTAAGGTTCCAACTACAAAATCACATTCAAAAAAACAAGGAAGACAGAAATTAAAACAAAGAAATATCTATTTATTATCTTTTCCCAAGGGATTACTTTCAGATTATTAAAAGTTGGTCTTTGAGAAAGAGTGAAAAAAAATAAGGCATCTTTGAATTACAATTCTGGAGAAAAATACTGATAAACTGCGAGAAAGAACTAATCAATCACACACTAGATGCTATAAAGACTTCTCTTGAGTTGATAAGCAATAAGTGGAAACCACATACTTTAACTTGCAATGTGAGTGGATAATTGCTCAAAACATTATTATGCTTGGCAAGGCTAACATAAAGAGAAGAAAGAGATAGCTGATACATGGAATTAAAGAAATTACAAAGATGTCTTTGGAAGTTATTACTAGATACAAGTCAAGATAGTGAACATTTATCCACTAAGTGACTTGATGGCACAAGACATCTGAACCGTGTTTTTGCTGGTTCTCTCCCCCTCTCCAATTGGCTGAAGGAACACAACGGCTACAGGAAGTACTGGAAATTTGAGACTTTATGCATGAAAACATTTTATTGTTTACACAAGGTTCTTTCTAGATCCAAGCCTATGAATATGAGCCTATGAATGGGGCTTCCCTTGAAGAATATTTACACTTCAACTAATGCAAAATGCAGTGGTGCACACAGTTGTATATCTTATTAGAAAAGTACATTTTATGTTCTGTGAGCTACATTGGTTGCCAGTTTGCTTCCAGTCCAATTCACAATGTTTGTTTTAACCTTTAAAGCCCTTCATGGCAGAGCTTGGGTCATTTGAGGGGCTGCCTCTTCAAATTTATATCTGCCCAACCCATCAGGTCTGATAGAAGACATACTGCAGGTTCCATCCACAGGGCTTATGCCTGGTGAGCATGGCACCTTTGTCAATCAGATTGGCATCTCAGCAAACAAGTAAAATCTTATGATAGCTCCATCACTGTGGCTGATTCACTTTCCCCTGTGCAGTGTTTTTTTAATGATGATTATTTTATACTTTTAATAGTGATTGGCTTTATGTATTTGTTTTAACGAATTGTTAAAATTAGTTAAAAAGAATTATTGTGGGATGGGCAGCCATATAAATGAGATAGACAGACAGACAGACAGATAGAATGTCTCTTCAGAAGTAAACCCTTCTTTTCAATTAAATTCACTCTGACAGGATTATAATCTAAAGAATAAGAAATAATGCCTATGTATCAATACATGCAACAGATATCCCACTGATTTATTATTAATATTGACAGTTCTCGCTCCTTTAAAAAACTAGTTTGTTTTACTGAAAGATGATCTGTGTCACACAGAAATAAGCATCCTTTTTCATTTAAATTTTTAGCTAATGAAAACTTTTAAATATGAATTATAGTCCTAAGTGAATAGGCTATCAAACACAATAAGGTGAATTCTGAGCTGAAAGCTATCACTCAGCAAAGGTATTGTGGTTAATATAATATTACAAGAGTATTTAATATTTATTGCTAGCCAGTCAATAAGGCTTGCAGATTGAATAAATAATCTCTGGAAAAAAGATATTCTTACAGGTGAACAAGCAATTATTTATACGTGTCTTTGTGTGTGTATATATATCGATAAAATTACAAAGATTTAAGATTAACTTAAATGCTTTTTAAAATGTATAATTGTACACACCTCTTCACAGTATACTCAAAATTAGCTCTGTATCCACTGATTTTAATAAACTGCAAATGACTTCCACTTGATAATCCTTCAAACAAAAGGAAAAAATTCTCATCTATTAACAGTGGTAAATCACATTATAAATAACTAATTATTTCAATTAGTTTATCAACCTTTCTAAATAAATTATGTCCATGTAGGACAACAGCAGCACAATATAAACAATATTTATAGTTATCTCTATAAACACACCTATTAGCACATCCACATCGTTATTCTTCAGAAGTACTAGTGATACCATGAATAATGATTAAGATTTATTTCATAGTAAATTTTCATTCTAAATCAAATATTAAATAAGTGAAATCTTTTTAATTTTAATGAGACTCTGGTACTGTTTGCTATTTTTCTTTGCACTGTCAAAGAACTTCATCACAGTGCAAAGCTGCTTTCTTCCAAATCTGAAAGTGCTTTATTTTTTTCTTCCCCACTTAAAAATGCTCTGCAAAACATAAAAGCCTATCAAATTCAAGAATTCATGCATTGTAAGGTTAAACAGCTTTAGCTACAATATACAGCAATATAATAAAAAAAGCATGCCCCTGCATAGTGATTATGAAACAAAAGAACTTTTGGAGAAATATTTCCATTTGAAATTAGAAATCCCAAATTACAAAATTGGAGGGTATTATTTAAGCAGTCAAATTTAGTCCTGTAATCCAGATGAAAATACACCACAAGCAATTAGCACAAGCATGAGCTGCCACCTAACACACTCAATAAAGTGGAGACTACCACCTATCTGAATAATTGGTTTCACTGTTAAACTGCTGTCACTGTTAGAAAACTTTTTCTAATTCAGTCAGAATGTATCTTTCTGCCCTGAATTGTTCTTTGACACCATTTCATATATTTGGAGATTATATCCTCCTTATCATCTTTTTTAAGACTAAGCATACCCAGCTACAAAGAACTATCTTCGCAATACTTCATAGTCCCCTGATCGTCCTCAATATCATTCTATTAACTTGTCACAATTTCTCTGAATTTTTGTTCTAAGTGCAGTGTTCAGAGCAACATGAGTTGGGTCTGACTAAAACAAAATAAAATGGAAACATTGCGTTATTTGGACATTATACTTCTGCTGATGCAGTCCAAAATTGCATTTATTTTCTTTGCATCCACATTACACTACTTTCTCACAAATACAGTATGTACATGTCTCATGCTCTACTGCACATTTGACATTTCCTTCCTAAGAACTTTGTACTTGTCTCTGTTAAAGTTTATTTTGTTACTTCCAGCCTAGTTTTCTAACCTATTTTGATTACTTTCAATGTTGCTGCTAATGTTTCAGCTATCCCAGCTAGTTTTGTAGCATCTATAAATCTGACAGGGATTCCTTCCATCTCTTAAACTAAATTGCTTAGAAAAACATTGAAGATACCAGACCTAGGGCTGATCTGTATAGCACCTGCTTTATATCTGATTTCAGTATGACGTAGCACCGATGAGCATTCTCTGAGTACAATTTTGAACCAAATGTATAACCATATGTAACTGCATTGTTAAACAGCTTGTTTTGAATTGCTCTGTTGAAGTCAAGATAGAAGTCAACAGCATTTCCATAATCTATTAAGAAAATTACCTGATCAAAAATGAGGTAAGATTAAGTCTGACATCCCAGCACAGCCCATGGTCGTATGATCACAATCTGGGTGCTTGGCAACCAGTTGATATGTCCAGTTGTAGCACATGAAATCACATGATTATCATTTGCAACCTTCTTTGCCAGCTTCCCCAGAAAAATAATGGAATGAAAACAGCAGGAAAGGCCACAAGTTGCTGGGGTAAATCTTCCCCACCCACACGATACTCTCCTCCAGGCTCTCTGTGCTCATGCCGTACTGACACTCACATACCTTGTGAATCCTCTCCAACCCATACCCCAATCTCTTACTCATGCTTCTGACACATACCCTTCAACCTTCCCAACTCACACCTCTTGTGCACCCCTTACAGTGTTGTGCACCCGCCCCAGCCCAAACCAAACATCTCATGTAGTCTCTTGCACCCCAATTCATGCCTCACCTCTTGCACATTCCTTTACACCCTCCCTGATCTGGGCTCTCGCCACACTCTTGTGCATCCTTCCAACCCATCCTGCACCTCTCAAGAATTCTCTCACATCCTCCCCACACCCGTTACACCCTCATCCACCTTCCCCAATCCATGCCTTCATTCTCCAACTGTCATGATACCTCTCACATGACCTCTTGCAAAGTCTCCCCAACCCTCACAACTTCTCCCTCGCATCTCCATAAGTCATCTTGCTTCCTCCCAAACCCAGCGGCAGTAGCCACTTACCTGCCTGCTGGCCTGGGACTTGCAACTTCCTGTCAGTTTCCCCACTGACTTCAGCCAAGGACGTTGCCTTGCTTAATGGTTTTGAAATTAGATTAACAAAAGCAACTCAGACTGTAGGAATTGCCATCTCTAAGTGATACAGTCATGCTTTATAAGCGCATTGCTTAGTGACCAAAATTCAGATCCAATTGCAATTGTAAGTCAAGGACAATTTGTATCACTTAATATAAAAATTGTCTAAAATCATTAAATAATATTATAAAGAAGATTAAGTGCCAAATGTTTTATGATAAATGCACCACACAAACTGTTAATATATCATGGAAATTATTAAAATTATTTTTTTTACCAAAGACTGCTAATAAGTCTCTCTAGATTAATCAGTATGAATCCTAATGTGGTCTTTGGTATTAAGAATTTAGATTGAGAATTTCTGCTGCAGAATTCTTAAATCTCAGCTGTGGTAAATACAAAAATAATATCTACGCTAAGAAAAAAACTTTTGTTATGGATATACAGTAATATGGTGGATGACTTATTGCAAGCGTGTAAAGTACAACTTATACACACATTATTTAGAAAACCTTTTCTCACAATTACAAATTATGTGTTTCTTTATTCTACTATGAGTTCATGAATCACTAAAGTTACACTAGTTTTGTTCCTATACAAGTTCAGAAAGGCACGCAGGAGCTCACAAGGAGGCAAGTGAAAATATGAAATGCCAAAACATCATGCCACAAATCCTATGACTTAAATATAATGAAAATGTTCAAGTATGATACAGTAGACTTTGCATCATGATATTTTGTCATTTTTCCATCATTAATTGTAATTAGTCTTCTACAGAAAAGTGATACTTTCCTGGGAAAATTTGTTCTTCATAGTTGTACCAACCAAATTTTCAAAGAACCATATTCTTCAGCTTCTAACTCAGAATACTGATAATGCTTTTAGGTTGCTTTTAAAATGATCATATGGTAGTCCTCAAATTACGACCACAATTGAGCTCAAAATTTATGTTGCTAAGTGAAAAATTTATGAAGTGAGCTTTGCCCCATTTTACAACATTTCTTGCCAGTATTGTTAAGTGAATCACTACAGTTGTTAGAAACATGGCTGTTAGGTGAATCTGGCTTCCCCACTGACTTTGCTTGTTGCAAAAGGGGATCACATGACCTCAAGACACTGCAACCATCATAAATAAGAACCAATTGCCAAGCATCTGAATTTTGATCATGTGAGCATTGGGTGCACATGTTATAAGTGTGAAAAATGGTCATAAGTCAATGCTGTTGTAATTTTGAATGTTAACTAAGTGAACAGTTGTAAGTCAAGGACGACCTATATAACATGGTACTGTTCCAAGTTATTCTCTTTTTTTTTTTCTCATTCAACTGGAACCATCAAACCAGGTAAAATGTTTTCTGAATATTAAGTTCAGTTCTAAGAAGTACTAACTATACCATGAGTGGTCTAATAACAAAGCTGTCTGATCATGATTCATCCAACACTAAGCATAATACTGATATCTCAGCTGTTCATAACATGACTTCTAGCACATACCGTTTTGTCTTGCACCAACAGCAGAAATTATAACTGGAACTGAACAGTGACTAAGTGTTTTCTTTATCAGTGGTGCATAAATATCTTTTACTTCTTGAAATGAAGACTTGTCATTTACAGAATATTTAATCACAATGATATCTGCTTCTCCAATGAGGTTCCGAGATGTGTACCAGTCACTTTCAAAAATATCCTATATAAAACAAAAAAATGGAGCTAAATTCCCTTTTTTATTGATCAAGAGATCAGAGCATACAACGGTATAATAATTGAAAGTTTACTGAAACTTAGGATACAACATTTGTTTTGGGGGTATTAAAAATATGTAAAGCTGTCTGCAATAAATCAATTTGTTCAAACATCTTGCTTTCTGTGTCTTGCTTGTAGCAAACTTTATGTTAGTATGTCCTTTTTAATTATGAGTTTTTATACACAGACTACTAGATGAAATTAACAGAGTTAATGGCTGTAAAGGATTTCTAATCCGACTGTCTAAATTTTAAGATAAATTTTCTGTTCAATTATTGATATAATTTATATATAAAATACATGCATCAAAACTACCACTCATTTTAGTTAATTATAGCAATATCAGTTCATTGGTGCAGTACTAATACATTTTGAAAGCAGAAGCATTTGACTTTAAAAACATTATCCTTCCTGGAAATTAAAGAAAAGGTATAATTGAAAACTGAACAAACTGCTTCACTGTCAGTTTGTTCCTGACCTGGATTTACTGGATAAATAACTGCCATTAATTCTTCATTTCTGAATATCAGTAAAAAAAAGCTATCAGAAATCAATTACTAAAATACAGTGTTCTTTTTTTTTAAGGCTTTTCCAACCTCCTTTAATGATTGAAGAGCAAATAGCTAACTAAACATTTTACAAGAGGAATTAGAAATACTTTTTCTGAGATACTGAATCTGCCAACTTAAGTTCTTCTACATTTTTCCAGCATTATACCCTTTGACCACTTCGTTATATTCCACCTTTTATTATCTTTATAATGCTTTCAAAGTTCAGGTTAGAATCACGATACATTTATTCTTAAAAGAATTTGAAGTTCAACTGTTTTTCCAGTGACATTCTGGGATGTTCACTATTTTAGAAATGAAAGGTCAATCCAGTGTTCTTGTTGTCAGCTGATGAAAACTTTAGACCTACTATTAGTGAATTTTCTCCTTCTTTTAGGTTGCAGAATCACAAATCGAAGGACTTCAGAAATCACACAATGTGAAAACTCAGATTACCCAATATTTTAAGTAACTGAAAAAAAAGGGAACATAGGCTAAGTTCAGAATGCTCAGAGGTATGAGAAGTTCCTGCTAGTGGGGATGGAATGGAAAAGGCAAAAGGTATGCAGGAACAATGTTAAGACACCAAAAAGATAGCAGGAATAATAAATTGAAATGACATAATATAGTTTGATATAATGAATATTTAGAAGTTTTACACCATGAATACCATGTATACGCTTCTCAATCCACATTCTGAACCTAACAAATTACCCATTAGGAAATATTAGTATTGAATACTAGATTTTTACACATGCAAGATATTGTTCAACCAATGACAGATATTCCTAGATATTGTCTCTCTATTTCAAAGATTCAGAGATCCTTATTCACTTACATGCAAAAATCACAGAGTGAGACTAGAATCATTAGAAAATAGTAAACATTCCATCTGAGTACAAATTAACATGGTAAATACCACAAGCAATGTCTGATTTATGTATATGTAGAACACTTTACAAACTGATGCAAAATAATGACCTCCATAAAAAGTTAATCTCAGCTGCAGTTTATTCCTGAAGTCTTATATAAGACATATGTAACGAATGGTTGAAATGAACATTTGAGACAAAAATGCAGGATCACCAGGATCAATAATCTTCAGTTATCTATGTTTGCATATAAATGTATGAATTTAAAGTTAGCATGTAAACTTAGGGCATGTTTTCATAATTACTTGGCAGTAATTACAGATCTCCTTCAAATGTTTGAATTACTCTCCCAATTACTCTTCTGCCCCATTAGAAGTCTTGCGCACTAAATAGATTTTTCCCCAAAGTTATCTGTGCACATTTCACATACAACATATTTCATGGATGGAGTAAGGAAAAGTTGAACTGAAGCCAATAAATATAGATCCTAGATGTCATCATCAGAATAAATTAGAAAAAATGAGCATGTTTCTTCAAGCAAAAGTATTTTAACTAATTCTTTGTATTAATTAGGTATTAAACCTGTCCCATTTCTAGATAGGAAGCCTTAACCCTAAGTGAAACTTCTATAAAAGAAATCCTTTTGGCTCAGACAACTGCAGTGGTTATAATACTGTAGTGTTATCTAATTCTACTGTTCAATAATGCCTGTGGTAACAGTGTGAAAAACAACACTGTGGTGAGAATGATAAGAACTATCTCATTACCTATCCCTCTTGTTAGCTTACTTTCTTAGTTTTCCTGACCACCCTGCAGGCAGTGATTACTTCTGCTGTGCTGTCCTGGTATTCTAAAAATACATTCACCCGAATATTCCTCTTAACCTCTTTATGTCAGATTGGAAGCATATCATTTATATTATAAAGGATTATTTTATCATTTAAAATTAAAACTCTATGAATATCATCCACAACTATCATATTGTTTCAGGGGATGGATCCTATTAAAAATATGTTATCTGTCAACAATGACTAAGATAAGCAGCATTTCACTTGTAAGGATTATATTTCCAACATTATCTGACAATATTGATAAACTTTCATGGAAATGTAGCTCTTTGCTATTTCAGATACAGGATTTATTTCTTGTATTTAAAATTTAAACTAAAGATTATTTATTCAGATCCATATAAATCACTCAAAATATCACATAAAGATATGAATTTAGTTGCTTATAAGTTATAATACTAACATCAAATACATAATTAAAAGCTATTTTTGCATAATTAAGAAAAATAATAGTGTCAATTTTTACAAGTTTACATTCATGCAGTATAAAAATATTCTGAGCTGAAAGTTAAACAATTTGCTTTTAGAAAAAGATCCAAGTTAAAATTTAACATTGAAAAACCATATTATATTCTATTGGTTTCAATAAAAAGAGTTTTATTCTATGACAAAAAAACTGTTTCAATATAGGAATAAAAATACTTTTTATATTTTAAGCTTGTCAAATACCCCCAAAATGTATTGAACTGGGAGCAATTTGTAAAAAATTAACTCTTTTTTATCCAATTTAACATATTAAAGGCTGAATACTATTTTAGCATTTGGCCCAGATTGTAATAAAACTACAATTCTGCACAATTGCAGTGAAATAAGCCTAATAGAATACTTTGAGACCTAGGTACTTCAGGATAGACATGTTTAAAACTGCTCTATAACTTTTTTTTTACTCCATTCTCTTACCCAGAGAGGACAGTCATGTATCACCAATCTGACATTTCCAAACACACAAGCTTGATACTCCGTGAATGCAGGATTTCTAAGGTAACTGGCAGAGTTTAACAACAAATTACTGTCAGTCTCTGAAACTAAAGCACTTCTCCCGAGATAGGTCCAGATCAAACTCTTCTGCTGATCATCCTCGGAAAATCCATCTCTTTCATTCCCAAAGGCTACAATGTGAACAGACCTACAAATAAATAACATATCAGTGTGTTGCATTAAACATTTACTAAGACAATATTAAGAAAATATAGGACGGGGAAAAAGAGGAAAACCAAATTATATCCATTAAAAAAAATAGACATACAGACTAATGTACACTGATATAAACACAGACGCACAGATATATTTGATTTTAGAGGATTCCTTATGCTAAAGGAACAAACAATAATCCACATACATGATTTTAAATCCAGAAGCACGAAAGCAAATTTCCTTGGAACTCCACAAAAGCTGCTCGCATTATAAATCCAAGGCCGTTTGAATTTATTCTTCCTCCATTTCCTGAGGCTGTTTCATTCACCTAGTCCCAATCGCTGTAGCTCTGGGGAATTTCCGTTCATGTCTTGTTGAGCAATCTTGTCTCTGTAAACCAGAAAGAGGGTTAGCTCCGTGACAATAGCTCGCTTGCTATGCTGAAGATGAAATTAGCACATAAAGTCAGCAACCAGCAGCCTCAAGCTCAGCCATTGCCTCGTGACGTCAGTATACGATACCCACAAAGACTATTAACATCCGCAAAAGGAAGAGCGTTCTGTATTTCTGCATAGCCTGGTACAATCAGGTGAAACCCACACACATAAAACTACAGCCTTGGGAAATGGTAGCATCTCACTGAAGAGAAGGAGACTATGTGATATATTGCTGCTGCTGAAAAGAGATGCATAATAAATCCATGAGCTCACTGGCAGCCAATCCACTTCAGAGTTGCCATATGCAAGAAGTCAGGCAGATCAAGTTAAGAGAGATGTCAACATTCTAGAAAAGAAATGTTTCCAATTTAAAATCCCTTCCACCTGCACAAGACAGTAGCAGTTTTTAAAACAGCAGGAATACACAACGTTTCAGATTTCATATTATGCTGTTTATTATCAACCAGCAGGCTAGCATTTTTATTTCATCTTAAAATAATCTGTTGGATATCAAACAAATGTCATTTTGAAAAAGAAAAATGAGCATTTTAATTTCAGCATTTGCCCTGCCCTGGGCACTTCTGTAAATTAATAATATTATAGAAATATCATTGTCAATAAAACTCTTGAGGGAATATTTCAATTACAAACTCTGGTGTTTTACATGAAATACCAAGGAAAAGACCTTTTTGAACATAATAGTTAAATCTGTATTGCTAAAATGGGGGGAAACTATGCATTATTTCATTTTCCCCCAAATTGCTAAAGTACAGCCTTGAAATGTAAAACAATTTAGGTTTACAGTAACTTTAACAGACAATAAAGCATATTTTTCAATTGATTTTTCAAAATTTCAAATATGTTATTCAGAAAAATTAATTTAATGAATTTAGCATAGTATACAAAAGCAACTATATTATTTAACCTACTGTCATTGTGCAACCAAAGCAGCATTCTCTAGCCTAAGAAGTAAATACTGGCAAATTTGGGATTGCAAATAACAAAAACAAATGTAGAGGAGAAAATCTGGTGAACTCAAAAAAGCCCAATAAGTATTAAGAATATGCAATGTATACTGACTGTTGCAGGGCATGTAACATGAGGAATTAGGGGAGGAATTGTATTTTTGATGAAAGTACCTGGAATTCTAATAAAATAAATCTTAATAATAAAATAACTCCAATTAAAGATGATCCACAGTAGTTTTTTTGTCCCACTTTTGTAAAAACAAATTATGGAAAACCACTGTTTTACACACTAAATATTCTCAAAGGTTTCTGGAAAGTTTGGGCACACATACAATTATTCTCAAAAAATAATAACAACCCTGCAGGTGAGCTATCATTATTATACTTTATATCCCCTCTGAATAAAGGCAGCCAAAGAAATATATATTTATTTGCAATTTCAGTTCTTAGATCCTCTTTTATTTTTTATTTCCATTTAACCCAATTGGGAGTTGAGTTGGGAGTTAACTGTGCCAATTCCAGGCCAATAAACTTTGTCAGCTGCTATTGGGCAACTGTCAAAGCTCTAAGGAGGCTTAGATGGCTCTTTGGCTAAGGATAAGACATGCCTGTTCTAGTTGATGTTGCAGGCAGGGAATGTTATTTAAGTTAGCCTAGTCAACTTTGTTCACCTTAATGGGATCTGTAATTTCCTAGAGACAAGAATATACTCTGAAAAGTTAAAAAAAATCACAGCCTCAAGCTTCATGTTCGTACAGACAGAACCAACAAGCATATGCAGTTAGAACTTAGTACTAAAAAAGTACTGCATAGTACTTAGTACTGCATAGATTGATGACCTAAACAAACATCATTGTGATCTCTTTCAGGGACAATATTATAGTGATAAAACAAGATGATAAAACAAGAACTTTCAGGACCACAAAACAATTTTAAAAGAAATTTATTTCAGATTTTTATAATAAAATCAAACTCATGGGAAAAAAATAGCAATCTTCTATTTTCTTTGTTTGAATATATGGTGTTTAATTTCATTGTACAAGATGCAATGACAATAAAGTAAACTAAACTAAACTAACTTGAGAGCACTTACAAAGGAGTTGTGCATAATTCTAAAACAAATCTGCAGATCAGCATCTTTATTAACTACTTTTTGCACTTAAAGAGGATGCTTTGAAATAAAGAAGTCATTTTGAAACCCCAAAAGTGGAAAGGCACAAAATATCAATGTCTGAATCACAAGCAATGATGCTTCGATTCATTTTAAACCTCTGACATTGCAATTATTTATGTTAAACATAATATCTGGCTATTGTAGAGTTGTGTCCATAATTTGTTGCAGATGACCTGAAGAATGATTTGCATACAATGAATATTACTGATATAAAATTAGGGAAGTGTTATTGGGCCACATGCTTTTCATTAATTAGATTTTAATGGGAAAGTGATTGCTAGGCTCTATCCATCCATCCATCCCTCCAGCCAGAAAGTAATGACAGTGCCAGTGGCTTTTAACATTGACTACAAGATAATCCCATCAGATAAATTAGAATCATAGAAACATTTTTTTTTCTGTGACTACTTAGGAAGATGAAACATTAAAAAAAATCTGCCTGATTATTATTAATAGTAATAATTTATGTTGCCTGACTTCCTGCAACATTTTTCTTCATGGCAGGTGAAATACTTTAGACAGAAATGAGTCACTGCCCCACTTCCTTTGTTTAAAAAGGAAGAAAAAATGAATTGGAATGTTTATTCTATTTCCAGATACAACATATTTCTTGTGTTTAGATTAACGTGTACTTAAGAGGATATGTCTCAAAGCTATTGATAAATCTACCGAAGAGAAAAACAGCCTTAGGAAATTCTATCGAGATTTTTTAAAAAACGAATATATATGCAAAGCTTTATTCCTTGTTATTTTTAATTTACAGCTCGTGTTTTAATCTATGTAAATTCCATCCCATACATGTCGCCCTTTAGGGGAGAAAAGGGAATAGAAGATGGTGGCTGCCTCGGTAAATGGGACCGGCGACAATGTGGATTCTCAGCTGTTCCTACGACACGGTACGGAGGAGAAAATGCTTTCCAGGTCAGTTAGGTATCCTATAAATAATTGAGCAATAAAGCTCGGTCAGCCTGAGGTTCCTCAAAGGCCGCGTCCGCCACGGCCCGCAGGGGTGAACTCAGCGGTCAGCCAGACCGGCAGCCACCACGGCCTCGCTCGCCGCCCGCGCTGCCCCCCTCAGAAGCGAAAACGGCTCCTCGCGTTCTCCGGTTGTCTTGGATACCAGGCGGAGGCCTTCTTTTCTGCCTCCTTCGGCCGTTTGCCGCCATTCGGAAGAGCGCGTGCCGCCGAAGGCCCGTTGCGGTGGGGTGGCATTTGGCCTTTTCTCTTCCCTCTCCGGGCCGAGCAGCCTGATATGCGCCGAGCGAAGCCCCCGTGGGGGGCCTCGATGCTGCGGTGCGCGGTTAGCTGCCGCCAGTACTGGAGGACCGTGGGACAGCCGGAGGGGATCGTGTCAGAGCAGGACACGGATCATCATTTCGTGCATCGAAGCACCATTCCTACCATGCATTTCCAGCCCAGCTTGCCCAGGTTCCTCTGCCGTTCATTACGTTTCATGGAAATTGGGGGAGGGGGCCGAGGGGAGTAAGTGGACTCGAATACATCGAAAACATCCTTCCTTCTCCTTTTCAAGCCATTCTTGCAGTGTAGCTGGACCACTCGATTGTAAGGGAAGGCACTTGGATGCCGCATTTCGCACACATTCTGTGAGTGTAACCCAAACAGTACTATTTAAGCCGTTGGGCCTGTTTGAAAAACAGCATGCCCAGTTGCTGTGGGAGTAGAGCCTCTGAGTTCGGGATTTGACAGAGACCTGGGATAGCTTCTACTTTTTCTAATATCTCTCTCCGATGAAGATCCCCATACAAAGCCCAAAGCCTCTTTCTGCCCCATCATATTGTCAATGAAGCAAAAATATTCATGTTCAGGTCCAAGCAAAAATATTCTTCAAGGAAGTTCTCCCGGAGAATCCAATGAGGCAAGCATTCGTTGGGAGGAGGAATTCCTCAGTACTACTTACTTGGCCTGCTGTTTTTTTGAGGAGAAACTGGATGAGAAAAATTATCTAAGAGCGACAGGTGCTGATAGGTTGCCTGAGGTGTGTGTGTACCTACTTTTGCAAGTAGGTTATTTGAGCTAGTAGGCGTTATAGTGACTTAAGCCCATGTCCCACTGCACCAACGGATGCAAAGAGGATGTAAAACGTTAAAAAAAGCTTGCCATCCGTTGGAAAACGCGATGCATCCGTTGTGTACTCACGGCATACGTGTTTCCTACGCTCTATCCCTCGAGCATCCGTCCACTGAGATTTCATCCGCACAAGAAGTTTTGAGCTGCACAAAACTTTGTGAACGGATGAACTTTCCGCTGTGTACGATGTAAATCCGTGACATCCGAGCAACAAACGTTCTATGTCCGGTTATCATCTGTTAAACATCCGCTGTATCCTCTCTGCATCCTCTGGGCATCCTCGCAACTCACATCCGTTGCAGCTGAAAACAGAAAGAGGGAGGAAACAAAAGGTACATGGAACGTCTACACAGCGTTAGTAGCACGGAAATAGAAAGGATGAGCAGTGAACGGTTTGCATCCGATACACATCCGCTAGGCTTCCTATGAACATCCATTTAACATCCCTGCTACATACCAACCACATCCGTTCTTTTCCGTTCTTTTCTGTTCTGTTTATGCAAATTTTTGCCACTTTTTGGAGCGGGTGACAACGGATGGAGCCACCCCCGAAATTTTGTTCATCCGCTGTGTCCTTTATGCATACGTTTTGCGTCTGTCGGCCAGTGGGACAGGGCCTTAAGCAAGAAAGCCCTATTTCAACAGTCCATTTCTATGTAGCCTGTTACATGTTGTATGCCTGGTGAAATATAGATTGCTGGAAAATGCCTTTGATTTACTTGTCACCATTTCACTGATAGGGATGGAAGTGGCAATGAATATGTATTTACCCACAAAAAGTATAGGATCTAGGAAAAAGCTGCTGAAAATGGTTTTAGGTTTGACACTGTATACATGGCAATCCATGACTGTCTGCTGAATTGGAAAATTTTCAAGCATAGGAAAAGGAGGCTCAGATTTAGCCCAAAAGCATTGCCCATAAACATATTTGACAAAATGAAATTCAATGTAGGCAAAAGTAAGGTCCTACACTTAGGCAAGAAAAACCAAAAATACACATAGACTGGTTGAAACCAGGCTTAATAGCAGTAACTGTGAGGAGTCTTAGTGGACAACCAGCTAAATGTGAGCCAGCAGTGTGCAGCAGCAGCCAAAAAAGCTGATGCAGTCCTAAATTGCATGAACAGAGGGATAGAATAAAGATCAAGGGAGGTACTAATACCACTCTATAAAGCCTTAGTAAGACCACACCTAGAGTACTGCATCCAGTTTTGATCACTACACTGTAAAAAGATGTTGAGACTCGAGAAAAACTACAGAGAAGAGCAAACCAGGATGATTAGGGGACTGGAGACTGAAACATGAAGAACGGTTACAGGAACTGGGCTTGGCTTATCTAATAAAGAGAAGGACCAGGGGAGACATGATCGCTGTATTCCAATATTTGAGGGGCTGCCACAGAGAGGAAGGCCGTCAAGCTATTTTCTAAAGCTCCTGTAGGCCAGACAAGGAAGAATGGATGGAAACTGAACAAGGAGAGATTTAATCTGGAAATAAGGAGAAACTTTCTGACAATGAGTACAATCCACCCATGGAACAGAAGTTGCCCTTGGAAGTTGTGGGCACCATCACTTGAGACTTTCAAGAAGAGATTGGACTGCCATCTGTCAGAAATGGTGTAGGGTCTCCTGCTTGGGCAGGGGGTTGGACTAGATGACCTGCAAGGTCCCTTCCAATTCTGATTATCTGTTATCTCAGAACAAAACAGCCATTATCTGATTAAATGAGCAGAATTTCTTTTGTTCTAAACAAGAAATTACTGAACACAGACACTGGGAAAGTATGGATTTTATTTAGTAGTTACATTTAAAATAAGTTTCGTTTTTATTAAGTGACTCTATAATAAATTAATAAAATGCAAAAGCAAGTTAAAAATTAATAAAAAAGTTTATACCTGATTAACCTAATAATATCAAGCAAAACACAATAAAAATCCAGAATACTTTGGTAAAATATTTAATCTGCTATTATGTATTTTATGGAATTAAATATTTTAAACATTTGAAATATTTCATATTTCTCATATTTTCTTTGAAGAACTTCCTACAGGTGAAATTCGAAAAATTAGAAAATTGTGCAAAAATTCATTTATTTCAGTAATGCAAATTAAAAGGTGAACTAATATATGAGATAGACTCATGACACGCAAAGCAAGATAGTTCAAGCCGTGATTTGTCATATTTGAGATGATTATGGCTTACAACTCATGAAAACCTCAAATCCACAATCTCAGAAAATTAGAATATTACATGCAATCAATAAAACAAGGATTGTACATAGAAAAATATTCGGACCTCTGAAAAGTATAAGCATGCATATGTACTCAGTACTTAGTTTGGGCCCCTTTTGCAGCAATTACTGCCTCAGTGCGGTGTGGCATGGAAGTTATCAGCCTGTGGCACTGTTGAGGTGTTATGGAAAACTAGGATGCTTCAATAGCGGCCTTCAGTTCTTCTGCATTGTTCAGTCTCATGTCTCTCATCTTTCTCTTGGCAATGCTCCATAGATTCTCTATGGGGTTCAGGTCAGGCGAGTTTGCTGGCCAATCAAGCATAGTAATCCCACAGTCATTGAAGCAGGTTTTGGTGCTTTTGGCAGTGTGGGAAGGTGCCATGTCCTGCTGGACAATGAAGTCAGCATCTCCATAAAGCTCGTCTGCAGAAGAAAGCATGAAGTGCTCCAAAATCTCCTGGTAGACGGCTGCGTTGACCATGGACTTAATGAAGCACAGTGGACCAACACCAGCAGATGACATGGCTCCCCAAATCAACACAGACTGTGGAAACTTCACACTGGGCTTCAAGCATCTTGCAATGTGTGCCTCTCCATTCTTCCTCCAGACTCTGGGTCCTTGGTTTCCAAATGAGATGCAAAAGTTGCTCTCATCAGAAAAGAGGACTTTGGACCACTGAGCAACAGACCAGTTCTGTTTTTAGCCCAGGTAAGATGCTTCTGATGTTGTTTGTTGTTCAGGAGCGTCTTGACAAGAGGAATACGACATTTGAAGCCCATGTTCAGGATCTGTCTGCGTGTGGTGGCTCTTGATGCACTGACTCCACCTCAGTCCACTCCTTGTGAAAGTCCCCAACACTCTTGAATGGCCTTTTCTTGACAATCCTCTCCAGGCTGCGGTCATCCCTGCTGCTTGTGCACCTTTTTCTTCCACACTGTTCCCTTCCACATAACTTTCTATTAATGTGCTTTGATACAGCACTTTGGGAACATCCAACTTCTTGTGCAATTACCTTTTGAGGCTTTCCCTCCTCATGGAGGGTGTCAGTGATGGTTTTCTGCACAACTGTCAGGTCAGTGGTCTTTCCCATGATTGTGATTCCTACTGAACAAGACTGAGAGACCATTTAAAGGCTTAGAAACCCTTTGCAGGTGTTATGGCTTCATTAGCTGATTAGAGTGGGATACTTTGAGCCTAGAATATTGAACCTTTTCACAATATTCTAATTTTCTGAGATTGTGGATTTAGGGTTTTCATAAGCTGTAAACCATAATCATCTCAATTATGACACATCACGACTTGAACTATCTTGCTTTGCATGCAATGAGTCTATCTCATATATTAGTTTCACCTTTTCAGTTGCATTACTGAAATAAATGAACTTTTGCACGATATTCTAATTTTTTGGGTTTCACCTGTATTTTCCCCTAAAAATTGAATAGTCAAATTCCACCCTATAAAAGTAAAATAGTCTGAATGGGTTCAAAAATTAATTATCTGAAAGGAATCAAAATATCAAATATAAGGAAAGCTTGATTTTTCTGCTTGAATGGTTAATTGTAAAAAGTTGAATTTATACAGAAAATTCTTCAAATCATTAAAAGTTACTTCTGAAATAATTTTTATAAATATTTGAAACAAAGATTGAAATGTTTGGAAGACAGTCATTTCAGAACAACAAGTATGGAAATATTTAATTTAATAGAAAAGAAAATATGTAGCTCAGAGTTCTTATGCTCTCTGTGCCTAGCTGTTTGCTTGCAAGCACTTCGTTACCCAAATAGGCAATATCCTCAGTGTGATTAAGTATAGAATTTGTTTGCTGTTACAGAGTAATTTGCCTTGCCAGTATTGTTGGGGTAGGCTTTTCTCCTTAGTAGTTTCTTGATTAAGGTATTGTTTTCTGTTTTTCATCCACCACTGTTCTTTTGTGATTTGACCCTTCTTGCTTAGGTCATTGAAGGTTCTCTTGATCTGATCATCCATTTTATGAATACCAGAAAAAAAGAAACAGGCTACATCTATCAACAAAATGTATACCTATGGAACTTTTATCAAAAAGTGCCTGACCACTTAACCCACTACAGCACAACCTGCACAAGCCATGAAAACGATAATACTATCGCACATCAAAAAGATCTTGAAAACATCCAACAGACTATTATAATTACACAGTATAACCACAGCACACAAACCAGCTAAAGTCCTCCAAAATATCTTAAGTAAACCAAAAGACCCAGTTGCCCAAGAAAAAAAAAACCAGGAGTCGTCTACATTATATAATGTAAGAACAGCCACTGTGTAGTGTCTATGGAGATTCCCAGTCATTCAGGTCATAGTTGTCCCAAAGGTGCTTTTTTTTTTGAAGAAGCAACTGGAGGACTCCATTTCCCATCATCCAATCAGAGCTGAAGAAGCTTCTTTGATAAGAAGGGAAATGTCTTTAAAAAAGAACCAGAAAGTCCAGTTTCTCATAAAAAAAAAGAAAAAAAGAAAAGCACCTTTGGTACAGCAGTGTGTAAGATGAATGGGCAGACTAGCAGAGTGCGTTTATGAATGGCAAGACACAATGAAACACTTCAGTCTCACAACACAGTCTCACAACCACAGTTTCAGCTGAAAAACTGTTAGCATCTTAGATCAAGCCAAATTCAAAAATGCTAGTAAATTCCTGGAAGCTTGGCATTCTGACAAATCATTTATCAGTAGACACATGAAGGCAAACCATATTTATACAACATTCAAGAAAGATAATTAAAGTTAAGAAGGAAACAAAAAGCCCAGAACACAAGTCTACAGCAGTCCAGATTCAGATAAGCAGGGATTAATACCAGACAAAACATCAAGTAGAAAAAATATTGTAGTGAAGGAACTATCAACAGAGAAAAAAAACCCACACCTCCATCAAAACTGGCAGGACAGTTCTATGTCTAAAGAGTGTATAAACAGGGAGTAAACCTCCTGCTTATTTTCACCAATTATGTGACCTAGTTAGGTAATAAAATATTTGCAAACAAACAACTAAGCTCAGAGTGCAGTAAGGATTTCATAATTATCGGTAATTTCATCTAAGATCTGTTTACATATAAACCTGGATATTTATTTTATACTTAAAATTTATTCAGTTAGATTTTATGAAATAATTCTTTACAAAGATCTATTACAAGACAAATATTACAAATATGTCTAACAATTGTAAGACTCATGTTATTAAATACTGCTTCTGTTTTGGAATCAGTAGAAAAAACCAGTTACTTATTCATATGGTTATATATACTTTGCTATATCTAGTCTATCTCTGTCTGTCCTAGTTGGTGAAAACATCTAGGGAGGTGACAGGGAGCTGGGTTAAGGTAATCATCTGTGAGTGAGGGATTGCTGCCATTCTCCTTGATGGAAATAACATTATGCCCTTCAAAAAAACCTGTAAATAAATAACAGCTAAGTTCATATATGGGATGAGAGAACTGACATGGAATGCCAATTTATAATTTAATAATACCATTTTCAGGTTGCCTATTCCTAAACTGGAAGACACTATCAATAGATACTTAGCTGCTCAGAAACCGCTATTGAATGATCAACAATACAGGTATAAGAAAAGACATTATATAATTATATAAAAAACCAGATACAGCAGTTAATATTTTAAAAATACAAATAGATAAAAATGTACAAAATACTTGTTCCTCTGTAAATAATTGTATTTGGTATTTTAAATTGTCAACTCTTTGTTTGTGGATTTTGTCTTGCTGGCTCTGCCTAGAGGAAGAATTATAGAGCAATGCTGAATTATTGATTTGTGCACACCACACAATTTCCCTGCAAAAATCCCAGATTCATTGAAGACTGATATTGATCTCCTAAATTACTGAGCAGTTATTGTCTGGAATTCTAGACAGTTGTTTATTAGATCAATGGACTAAATAGCCATATTCATACATACTGTAGCACTCGGTGAAAATTCTGTAGAACTCTGGCTTATCATTTATGATCAATAAGAATGTATTGTTGCATTTTTCCCAATTGCTCCAACTTGGTTTGTTTCACCAGCAGGAGAGACAATATAATTATAAACTAACTGATTTCCACAACAATCTTAGAAACTATAGATATTGTTTCTATATTCTGGTTTCTAAAGAGAGTGGAAGACCAGAAACTCCAGTTTACAGCTTTTCTTTCTTTTTAGTTCTGTTTTATTTATAGTTCTTTTTAGTTCTAGTTTAGACAAAATAATCAGGTAACACTCTGCACATGAACATAAGCCAAGATCCTTTGAACTATTGTTATATTGTTACACATAAAATGCAGGCAGTATTGGTTAATTTTTCCATTGTGCTTTTTATTTTTATAAGCTGTCCTTTCAGTAAAATCTTTGGCATGAGTGAATGTATATTAATCCACAGCAGTACCATGTAGCCTAAAGTGTGTAAATGTGTTTTTTCCTTTATTTGTGTCTACTTCCTAGAAACTGCCTGGACAAATTCATGCAGTTTTGTTAGCAAGGTGTTTTTCAGCAGTGGTTTGCCACTGTCTCTTTCTTAGGTCTGAGAGAGAGTGACAGGCCCAAGTTGGCTTTATGTCTAAGACAGGACTACAACTCAAAGTCTCCCAATCTCTAGTCTGATGCCTTTTAACAGGGACCCCCAATCTTTTTTAGCAGCAGGGACTGGTTTTGTGGAAGACAATTTTTCCAAAATCTGAGGTTAGTTAGAAATACTGAAATCTCACAAAACTGGGCAATTTCATGGTATATGTTTGTTCCCATTTGATTGTGCACAGCATCTGGAAAGGTTTCTGACCACTAATATATATGGAACAAGAATATTATATTGTAATTAAATAATAAATTATAAATGTAGTTATAATTATATCAGTTACAATACAAATGATGATTCAAGTGCAATATCATTATTAATCCATTTGTAATTTCTAGACATACTGTAAAAATTGCTACAGAGTTTGGAAAAGGAGAGGGGAAGATCATACATCGTGATCTTCTTGAACATGATCGAATTAATAATCATACAAGTTATATATCAGGTTTGTTTTTAGTATTTTTGCTTATTCTTGAGTCAGGCTTGACATTATTTAAGTTTGTTTTATTTGCTAATTATTTTTATTAAGCAAATATATTTTGTTTTTGATGATCTGGCTTTATAAATATAGTATCTGTTTTGAAACTGTAGTTTTTTTATCCAAAGCTTAAAAGGTAGGTTATGCAATAGCATGTTCACTCATGATGAAGGAAACAGGATGGTAAACTGTTTCATTGGAGTTCCATGGCCCACACTAATTTGATTGTTTCCTAGAGTAATTTAAAGGTCATTTGCAAGCAAGTAATTTGGATCTTGACTTGGCTCCTTAAAGATTTAATTAACCTCCATGCTTAATATCTTTTGGAAACCTTCCCCAGGACTTTCAAGAACAGGCACCCTATTTGGAAACTGGCATAAACCCTGTTCTCACAGGGCTTTGGAAGACTTAATTCTCCAAATCATGGGTGTCATTTCTTCTGCAAATGACTTGATTTTGTGAGACCTGGGACAGAGTAGGTTTCTGAAAAATTGTGAAAATGGGACATGCAGTTTGGAGAAGGAATGGTGCACACAGCCTTGGGAAGAAGCCTGGCATGGCCAGCAGCTGCTTGCAAACAATATAGTCAAGCCAAGCATACCGTGGTTAGCAGCAGGAGGAAATTGGCAAAGATCAACTGGACGCAGCAAAGCCTATGATAGCTTTGCACAATGGTGCTGGGATGGCTGGCCACCGTATTTCTCAGGGGCAGGGCAGTGCTGGAGCTGATATAGAGGCTTGGGTATGGTAACAGCAGGGTGAGCCGCTGGAGGTTATGGGCCTCTACTTCAGTCCTGATATTGACATTGCCAAGTGACTATGCAGGACAGCCAAAAGGGCATAGATTGGGGCAAAGAGGTGGATGGAGGGAGTTACAGTCTTATAAGCACTGCTGGGCACCGCTGGGCAGCTTCTTAAAGATACAGTAATACTTATATTCCAATCAAATCAATTGCCTTTCAACTATATCCAGATTAACTGTATTTTATTAATGCCATCTTATGAGTAAAGTAGAAAAGTTGTTTCCCATTACTCATACTGATATACCAATAGCAATAATGCAATCCAGTAATAATACAAAACTTAAGAATAGCTTTGCATTTATTATCAATTTGAACATCTTTTGATCTGAACTCAAAATCATTCCTGGAAGATTGTGGTACAGACAGATGTTTGGATAGAACTAACTAGAGGAACAAATTATGTTAATGCCAGATTAAAGAAATTTGTACAAATATGAGGATGTGCCATTTTTATTTAATTGATTAAAAGTGACAATATTACATAGCATTAGTTTGAAATTAATCCATTTTTTACAAGATGTTTAAATATAATTAAATAAAAATAATGTATCAATTTAATTAAAGGTGTTTCCAGTATGGAGAGTTCTCGTACAATTATTTCACAGAAATCAAGGTCATGATAGAATCTTAATTGTTTATAAGAAATAAATGAACTGATTTAATCCACTGAAAGTAATGGAAATGAAGTGCTGTATTGGCGCTATAATTAACAAGCTATGTTATTTATATTCAGGAGATGCTGAAGGGTCATATGCCATACATCAAGTACATGGTACAAAATGCCAAACTGAAGGTCTCAGCAAAAAAACTAAACATTATGTATTCACTAGATTCCCTAGCTTCTTTATTTCTGACTTCACAGATCATAACTATGAGCATATCCAGAGACATATATTGGAGATGTTTGTTTTTTAAATTTGTATATTAAGAAAGAATGTATGTTTTACAGAAAGTTACAAAAATAAATGCAGCTTTTCTGATGTTTAAAGAAAATGTAGAATAAAGCAGATTTGAAGGGGCCTGTTTGATTTTCCATAATACATCTGTAAAAACTGCAGTCTTTCAAGTTTATATATTAAATATTTAAATGTATTTTGTTAACTGAATTATTTTTATTTTTGTAGGACCCTGGTATGACATGTATCTTTCTTCGAGAGAGTCAGTTGTTTTCAACTACAACCCTTTCATTTCTTTAAATCCTGATCCCAAACCTGGATACAATGATCAAGTAGTTAGAGCAACTAATCTTGTTGTTTCAGCATTAAAGTTTCTTAACACCTTGAAGAATGACTATTTACGGCCAGATATATATTATGTAAACCGCAAATGGGGTCAAAGCAAAATGTTCAAACATTTCATCCGTGCTCTTCCATCTACTCTATCCTGGTACGGAGCATATTTAGTGAACGCTTATCCTTTAGACATGTCACAGTATAAATCTCTCTTCAATAGTACCAGGATACCTAATTTAAGTAAGGATACATTATTTACAAGTGAATTTGCAAGACATTTGTTGGTGATGAGAAATGGTCATCTTTATGTTTTTGAAGTACTGGATCCTTTTGGTAACATTCTACATCCATCTGAAATTCAAGCTCATTTAGCACAAATAATATTTGATGCTGATCGCTTGCCTAGATTTGAACTTTCATGTCTCACAACTGAAGAAAGAAATACTTGGGCAAATGTAAGGCAGCAACTTGTCCAAAAGGGTAATGAAGAAAACTTGAAGAAAATTGACAGTTCGGTCTTCTGCCTTTGTTTAGATAATGCTTCCCCACAAGATGAAATTGAACTCAGTCATTGTTTTCTTCATGGATATGGTTTTAATCGCTGGTTTGACAAATCCTTTAGTCTGATTGTCACCAGTGATGGAAATGCGGGAATAAATTTTGAACACTCCTGGGGAGATGGTGTTGCAGTTCTGCGTTTCATTAATGAAGTCTATAGAGACAGTACAGAGCATCCAGCTCTTGTGCCAGAATCCAGTCCAGCTTTGTTTGTTACAGCTTCTGACAAGCTTGAATTTGATCTGAATGATTCAATAACATCTGCAATAAATGCTGCACGTATGAAATTTGATGAAACATTGAAAAGGTTTAGAGTAAAATCATTTAGATATGAAAAATTTGGGAAAGCGTATATAATGAATAAAAACTTGAGTCCGGATGCTGTGTTTCAACTTGCATGTCAAATGGCTGTCTATCATCAACATGGAAAGTTTCTTCCTTCTTACGAAGCATGTAGTACTGCAGCTTTTAAACATGGTCGCACTGAAACAATTCGACCAACATCTGTGTACACTAAAAAGTGTACAGATGCATTTATTGCTGAACGAGGAAAGCATAGCATTCAAGATATGAGAAATATGATCGAAGAATGTTCAAAGTACCATAGATGCTTGCAATTGGAAGCTACACTAGGTTAGGTCTTTTCAATATTTTGTTATTTTATTTTAGCTAAGTCTTGTGATAAGGTCTAGAAATAATATTTACGTAGACTTAAATAACTTGTGTCATTTTACTTAATGGAACAGGAAAATAATGGGGCTTCTGTTGTGGGATGTACTTTGTGGAAAGAATAGTTAGAAATTTTTACGTAGTTTAACTAGTTCTTAGTTCCAACTTTGTTATAGCTTTAGCTTTGGTATGAAGTTATAGAGAAATATAGAATGTAGCAACATTTTTTAAACTTTAATTCTTTCATTTATATCTGTCTGTCTTCCAAGTAACTCAAGTCATTATGCTTCCTAGTGAATGGGGATTTGAATCCTACTCTCCCCATCTCTAATTTAATACCACTGCTACACTATATAGGCTTTTTTAATTATTGGAAGAAAAATGCTATTTTTGCAAGCTGCTAAAGGATACATTTTTTTTGTTTCCTTCTGGGCACTATAAAATGGATTGCTAGATATTGCCTTATTCATTTTTTTTCAACTTCTATGATGCTGAGATTTCCTAGTGATTCTAATCCAAGCACTAATTAAATATGACTATCAAGATTTTTTCCATATCAGTCAAGAAACTGCCATAATGTCATCAAGAATTGAGCTTGACTTGAGGGCTATTTTGCTTTTTAATTATATTAACCAATATTTACTAAAAGTAGTTCTTCTTTAACAACTATTCGCAGCTACAACAATGATAAAGAAATAAGTTTACAACCAGTTCTTGCATTTACAGCCTTCAAAGGTCTGTAAAGTAAAAGCCAAAATAAATAATAAGTAGAGTTTTGGTATTACTTAACAATAGCAACTGTTTCATTTAACAACCTACTGGTTGTTAAACTGGGACTACCAATAGCATCTATTTAAATGAGAAAATATCCATCTGTCCAAATGGAGGATAGCTAGGGCACAAAATATTTTGAAAGGGGATGTGTGATTATTATTTTTTATTAAATAAAGTTGTTTGTATTAGAGAAGGACTTTTTTTTGGGGGGGGGGGGAACAGCAATAAGCCAACATTGGATTACAGTTCTATTTGGGAATTCTACAATAGAAGGAAGGAAATCACTCATAAGCACCATATAAGCTCAGTAATATCTGGATGATCCCAAATTCTGTTTTATGAGATAGGTGGCCATATATATATTTAAAGTAATTTAAATCTTGGTATATTTGTTTTACAGATATTATTATTACAGATATTAGTAGATATTTCTAAGTCATATTATCCTAGAAATACAGACTTAGATTTTTAAAATGTATTTCTTTAGACTGAAGAAGAATTATTTGAGAAGTGGTTTTAATCAACTGTGTATCAATTATCTTTTTCTTGATATGGGTTCAGCTTAGTTATTAGGACTAGCCATGAAAGTTCAGTATTTACTAAATACTGTTGAGAACAAATATTCAATATTCAATAAATATACCACAAAATTCAAGCTTCTAGGCAATGTGAATGAAATGTCTTCACTTTGGGGAGTAATTATAAACCATTATTTAATGAAGTCCATTTTCACAAGCTGTATTGTAGTAGGATTTTAAATTTAACAAAACTAAATAATTTGGGATGAAAAAAACCTTGCCTTGGCATTTATTATATTTACGGTAATTTTTCCTTTTATTTTCTATCATGCAAAAGCAGTATCCAGACATAATGCATTCGCACCATTGTAAAAGCCAGTCTGCATGTTACTAATTGTGTAAATGAGGTCATTCTGCTATAACATCCAATGCTAAATCTATAAGATCCATTGGTATTTTAGTTTGGAAAAGATTTGTGATCAATTTATACATTGCATCTGACATACAAGATGGTAATTCACTTTTAAAGAGACTTTGCTTAACTCATTTAGTGATAATTCAAACTTATGACAGTGCTGAAACAAATGGTACTTACAAGGTCCTCACAGTTCCAGCCATTGTATCACCCTGCACAATGATGACACACAATGTCACATGGTCACAATTCAGACACTTGGTAACTGGTCTACATTTTTGACCATTGTAGTTTCCCAAAATCACACAATTGCAATTTACAACAAAGTTAATGAGTAAGTGTACAGGAAGTTGAAGTTTCAATCAGATGAGGTCCTCACTTAAATGACCCACAATGATTCACTTAATAGAGGCAACTAGGGACTGGTGGAACTACCATAACTAAACAGCATAGTTATGTAACAAATGAAACAAAACGTTAAAAAGTTACTATATTTATGTACTTACCAAGCACCTCTATATTAAAGTAACCAAAATATCTGTACAATCCCAAGGCATATCACAACTTTTGAGCTCCCCTAATATTTGGAATTTGAAAGTTGACAAATCTGATAACGCCCTAAAATTGTAACATAACACTTTTCAGTTATTTAGCATCAGAAATTCCAGTTCTAATTACCATTGTTGAGCAAGAATTACCTCTAATTATTAAACAATATATTAATTACTGACTAATTAATTAAAAATTAATTGAAAACCTAATTCAATATTCCTTTTTCTTTTCTGTACTGTGTATATCATGTCACAATAATACTAGTTCTTCATTATTGTGGTCTCTGTGCAAAAGGCATAGGTGGTCTGCATTTGCACTGAAACTCTATCTGGAACCTTCTTTAACTGAGATTTTAGCAAGAAGTGAATCCATACAGTTCATGCTCCTAGGCCAAAGAAAACAAAATTTGTCCACCAATCGCTCTTGGGGGGCCCAAAACACTCCTAATTGGGTAAACATAGCCAGAACTAAGACATTTTGCTTCCTCCCCTTCCCTTTTGGAATTTAAGGGAAAGAAGGAGCAAATGGAAAGAATCATCATTATTTAAATGGAGTAATAAGCTTCACCGATACAAGCTATTTTCAGAGAAAAGCAAATCAAATGTTACTATTACTGTAATTGTTACTGTGCTTTTTCCTTTCTATCTTGACATCAGTAAGTCGAGCCAATTGCTAGTGTCTAAGCTGACAGAAACTACCTTTGGTAAAGGGATAAAACAGGCCCAAGTGATACAGGCTGATCCTTTTTACCAGTTCCATTTGCCACTGTAGATCATTTCAAGGGTACAGAACCTCACTAGGCTTGAAATAGTCCTTTTGGATAAACTGATGTGGTCATCTGAACAAATCACCCATTATAAACCTGACAATTTTTGCCCTAACACAGCCATCTGTTCAAGATAACTAGGAGCTGCATTCAGAAACCCTAATCCCCAGAACGCCATCTGTCTTATTTTGGGGTACCAACTGGATTAGATTTATTTCATAGAATCTCCACTGATTCTTTGTATGTTGCCTATGCTCAAAGCCCTTGGTTTCACAGCCAGCTTTTGAGGCTGACACTCTGAAATGTTTGTTCATCTGAAGCTTATGTACATAGGGCAACATCAGTCCTATCAGACTTTTTCCACTGAGCTAAGGATTTGCAACAAATCCAGCTTCCAAAGAAATAAAGTTGGATTCCAAGTGATCAAGCCTGCTAAGTTTTCTCTTGGAGAAAATAGTTTCTTTTCTCTCTTATTTAGCATACCACAAAAAGGAGCTAGGTATCATTTTACTCTCAGAGATTTTGCAGCCTTCCAAGCAACAAATAAGTATTGATAAGTCTTGCATGTCTTGACTACATCTCTACATTCTTGATAGAGATCGTTCAACTTTGAATCTGTACTTGGCTATCACAGAATTTTCACAGGAGGTTCAAAACTGACTAGAAGGCTTAGTGTGCCAGGACACACAGCATATTACAAAGGATTTAAAAACATTTTTAACATATATTTTAACATAATGATGATATCAGATGACCCTCTCATTTCAGGCTGCCTCATTTTCTAAAGTCTTACAGACTATTACATTGGATGTTTCAGTATTAACTATAGAGTGACTAGAATTATCCAACATCAGGGACCATGCAAAGGTGTCACACTCTCCTGCCAGTCAAACAATGCTGATTGTTCTTTTGTAGGAAAAAAACTCCAATTCTAATCAAGCCTTCTACCATCCCATCAAGACTAATTTTTATTACTTGGTAGCAAAGCCAAAAAGAGAGAAACAATACTACATCTTTATGGTCTCCAGATAAATTCAAGTTTTAAAATTTAGGCAAATGAGTTTGTAAAACAGTTTTCTCCTTTCCTATCTAAGGGATTTATTTGCATTGTAGATCATAGATATAATAAAGATGTTTGCTTCCATCTAGTCTTTCACTCATATCGCCAGAAGTATTTGCTTTACACTGCGGAGCACGTCTCTCCAGTTTCAGATGCTCTCCAGCAAATGCAGAGTGGTGGCACATCTCCACTTCTTGGGCATTCAAATTTACATTGATCACTGACTTATAGCTTCATCATCTCATCTATTATTAAACAAACAGATAGGTCCGATGTACTCAGTGACAATAGACTGGTTTATACAGTAAAGCCTTTCTGATCCCTTCTTTAATTTGATAGTATATATTGGCTTCCAGTTGGATTATCAGGTAGTGTGCACCTTCTAGAGTTACCAAGAAGCCATTTTCTTTTATCTTTTACTCATAGCATAGGTCAACATTCTCAGATTTGGCTTCTGCTATTCAATGCTTACTCAGATTCATGGTACCAACCATATTTGTTGTATAGCATACTAGATTTTGGAAGCAAATACTGAGAAGGTTTGTACATTGTTTTTTAAAGCAAAGTATCTGTTCTATGATGATGAAACCTCCCTCCCAAATATCATTGGTTTTCAGCCAACTGCCTCCAACCTACTCCAGTGAATAAAGTTCAGTTGATAGGGAAACACCTAGAATAAAATTATTTACAATAGCTCTGAATGTTTACTGTGATTGCCATTGTAGTCAAAGGAAAATGTCTCTTTTTAGACATGGGATGAAATCCTACCTTTATTGAATTCTAAAGATCATCACAGTTATCTTTTGATGTACTACACTAATATGTTTTCAGATTCTAGCAACAAAAGGATCCTCTGGCTTTTGTTTCTTTCTCTATTAAATTTATTTCACAATCTCTATCTTCCACTCTTACATTAACATGTTCTCTTGATTTTGAATATGGGAAGATGCATGATCCCTGTGTTTGTTATCTTCATTTGGGAGTCTTCTGTGAACAAGACATTAAAAGGATGTGATGGAATTTCTTGTAAACATATTATGACTTTTTAAACACTTCTTACATGTCAGAAATGGCCTAATGTTTCATCTTATGTCTCCCGGACAGTCAGTGTCACAATGGAATTTTTCCATCATACATTTCTAATTCACAAGGAAGCCATTCAGCAATTGGCCACCATACATCTATATCTCCTTAAATTAGGCTTCTTTGTCATGATTATATTAGTTTAGTTATGAGTTGTATGTTCTTAAAGCAGATTCCTTTCATTTCTGTAATTACATCTTGATCGGATGATACTACAAATGGACTGGATTTTCTTTTTCAAAGGTGAGTTGGAATTACCTTTTAAATAAGCTATTAATGCACTCTTATTTCAATCTTCTCTCCATCCCAAGACCATTCTTCTTTCACTAGATGTGCAGTAATCTATGACATTTTCTTTAGACAACATCAAGGAGTTCCATTCTTCTCTGCCTTTAATTTTTTATTTACGATATTATGCAATCTGGTATAAACCCCCCATTGCTTTGTATTGGTTGATTTATCTCATACCATCTGCTGCTTCTCTATGATGTGAGAAATGCCAACATCAATTTGTAGAGTTCTTTTTGTGGGATTTGGTTGGACCTCTATAAAGAAACTATTTAATCTGAACAGTTGACATTTGTAAGACGCTACCAAGTAGATCTTTGGCAAGAGTAAATGCCAGTTGTGGCAAAGCAAAAGTATCCTCTACTCTCTAAACTGTAGCACTTGACCCACAGCCTTCAAGATTCTCTTACTTATTATCCATATATGGGGTGCCCAGAGACTATGATGAAGAATAGATTGCTTAACTGTAACAATAGTTCTTTGTCTTGTCATCCATGCCACAATTTACTGAGCCACAATTTTCCTTGCTACAGGTGCCTGCCTTGGTAGGTATTCCTGATTTCTGAACTGAAATGACAATCTCTTGAGAACTGAGGGAAATGCAGGAGTTTCTTCTAGGAGCATGCACAGTAGGGATACACTTTCTGCCAGAAATCCCACCTACAGAAGATTTCTGGTTGAGCTTGATGCAGGCACAGAACCCATGTATTTGTTGGACAGATGATCACTCAAACAACCATAGTTACAGGTAAGCAGCTAAAATTCATGTCGCCATTCATTTTTATAGTTGGTTTTTGAATGTTTGGTGAAAAATGGACAAAAAAATATTTTCATAAGCATCCTATATTCCTTCTGACAACATTTACACTAGTGTTTGTGTGTGTGTGTCTCTCTCTGTGTGTCGCTGCCAATTAGGATCCCATGAAAAATTCTAAAGTTTTCAGATAGTTTTTATTGTCATTTATAAAATAGCTATTTTATATTTTAAATAATATGAAAATAATGTATAACAGGGAAGATGAAAAAGCAAATAGAGACCAGAATGAGGAAAAGGTTTGGGAGAAAAATTTAGGTAAATTAATAACATAAAATACTAAAAGCAGAAAGCAGAGTCACTGTACTGATAATGCAGTGCTTAACTTCAATTTATTGTGTAAGTCATAGATATTTGGATTTATATATCACATATTAAATCATACCCCAAATTATACAAAGCCAATGGCTAGATTCATGCAACAACTTAAGCAAAAGCATACAAATTAATTCATGTGCACTGTAAAACTATTCATGCTCTTTTTGGAGAGTTATAATATTTATATTCTAACATGATAAAGTAGGAGAAGTTGTTTTCTTGCACAGCTATTGGAAATAAGAAATAATATAAAGGAACAAATTTAGTCAGATTCCACAGTCGACCAAACATGAAGCACTCTGAATTTCCTGACTTCAATGCAAGAAATGTTAATTGTGTTCAGAGTTTATTGGTATTGATGGGTCTTCAGAGTGAATATGTATATGGTTAGATGGTGCTTGATTTCATCATGTTCTGCACATACCTATAATGTGTTCATAGTATAAATATCCTACTCACTCTTTACATTCAATGAATATGCCTCTTTTTTATCCAGGTCAAGGATTTGATCGCCACTTATTTGCTTTGAAGTACCTTGTTCAGCGCAGAGGTGGAACTATTCCTGATATTTATACAGATCCAGCCTATAAAAACATAAACCACATTAACATTTCAACCAGTACACTAAGCACTCCAGCAATTAATCATGGTGGATTTGGACCAGTAGTGCCAAATGGTTTTGGGATTGGATATAATATGTTTGATACCTGGATAGGATGCCTCATTACTAGCTATTTGGAACAGGAGTTAGATGAACATCTGGCATGTCTTCAGAGCACACTGGATGATATATTTGAAGTCTTAGAAGAAAGACAACTTAAATAGCATTAACATATTTTGAACTGACTAACGATTCAAAAACAGCTGATATTTAAATAATGCATATATTACTATGAAGAGTAATAGTAGATTAAGTTGCACAACAAAGCTGTTCAAAATTGTTCAAAATGAACACTTTAAAACTTAAAGCAGTTTTAATGACATAATACTTAAACCTGTGTTCATTATACTCTGTAACTTCTCTTTTTTAACAAAAATTAAAAATATACAAATATTTTCAATTTATTGATTTTCTAGAGCTCTACATGCCTAATAAATCAACATTTGCTGAAGAGTATAAAAAGTTGAAATTCCAAAATCCAGCAAAAGTAAACTGCTATGTAAATTATTTATTAGATATATTTTTATTTGAAAAAGCCAATTCACAATGATTTTTAAAAATAAAATGTTGAGGTGACATGGAAAGCTGTGCAAATATGTTTCTCATGTGAAAAGAAGATATTAAAATAAAGTGATTTTTTTCCTTTAATGTTTGCTTGCTGAAATTACTTCATCTAAATGAGAATAATCAGATATAGTATTGGTGTATTATATAATGCAGTGTGCTATACCAGTCATGAATGAGTGTTATTATTTTTGTAACATTGAAAATCTCCATAGATATTTTTTCTATTTGCCCTTCAGATCTAAGATATTTAATGTATAGCTCAGAATCATATGAACTTTTAACGATATATTTCTCTGAAAATAACATGTATTTCAAACTTTTATTACAATATTATTAGTTATTATAATAACTAATCTGCACATAATGTAATGCTTGAGAGTCTGCAATATCATGTGAAGACAATCACAAATAGAGGATACAACGAAGAAATGTAGGAAAGAGAATTAATTATGAAAATATATTTTGGGTGATTCGAAAATCAAAATATTTTTATACAAAATGGGATGGAAATCAGGAAATCTTCAGTCTGATCTTGAGAAATCTTGAGAAATAGAAGCTTGCATTTTAAAATTCAAGAGTATGAAATTTGGAGCATTTATTTGTCCTGAATTTTACATATTCAGGAATTCATAGTCTGAATTCTATAACCCAGAAATCTTGCACTCCAATCCCCATTGGTTTGAATTTTAGGTTTGACTCTGCTAATGATAATAAATCTGCTGAGGTTGTCCCAGTTTTCAGGTTATCTCATACATTCCTTCATTCCAGTATATTGGAACTATTTGAAAGTCCTGTTTGTTAAAATGAGGCTAATTTGGTATACATGAGACATACTGATTGCCCCAGGTTGCACTGTGTTTGAGAGGTACATTATGTTCTCATAAAGGTCTCCTGCTTGAAGGTAGAGATATGCATATGTATGGGATGCTGTCATTTGTAGCTTGAACCATCCATTTGATTGGAAGACACCATCCTCTAACTTAAGTAGTAGTAGCAAGCATCAAAAAAATGGCTCTTAGGCCAATTGGCTGGATATGTGGGGAGATTGTCAGGAAATTTGCTGGACAAGGTATGACGTCTAAGAATATTTTCATCTTAAATTTTCAAATGTTTAAAAGAAATCCAGCTTCTACCAAATACACACATTCACAAATACATAATTGTTGAATTTGACTAAGATAACCAAACTCAAAGAGAAATGCCACTGAGCGAGAAATTTCAGTAAACTGCCTCTAATGTTTAGAAATATGTGAGATATGAGCTAAGTTCCCACAATATTTTTCCTGACAGAAATTTCTGAAATCTAATTCCCTCCAGTTGCCCTTGCAATTTTAGTCAACAGTAAAGGAAGTTAGTAATGAAGTTCCATGGTCCTGCCAAAATATAAACCTCTTGAAACAGTTAGGAGGCATACCTGGTCAACCTGACTAAAAATTGACTATAAATAAAGTTTACACATATAAGAAATTGTTCTTAAGCCATACCACCATTTAACCAACTCTTGATGGCAACAGGTTTTTTATTTCTCCTAATTACTGCTAATCAAGATTCTTAAAAGAGTGAATCTCTTTAAGAGGGAGAATCATAGAATCATAAGGTTGGAGGGGTCCTTCTAGGGACCCCCAAAATGGGAATAGACTTTCCTGGGACTGAGTCACTGAACAATGAAGATAAAAAGGAAGGAATATTGGTACAGGGCAGTCACCATATAGTCTTCAGAATATGGTTCAGGTTGGGAAGGATCTTGTGTTCATGAATGTGGCCTAACAAAATCTGAAGGGCATTTTGGTTTCCAATGCTAGTTTAGCAAAATAACATGGGTTTCCCACTATAGTAATCAAATATTGATACCAACTCAGTCCTTAGCCCTACTATTATATCATATTTAACCCATTTTTTTTTACAAATATGCAACAACTTCATATTTGAAATCTAATTTTGAAGATCAGGATTTTATTATTTTAATTATTGTATTTCAATTCAGCTGGGGTTATACAGAGAGCCATCTTGGAAATTGTAGATGAGATTAGGGACGAATTTCCAAATCTATTGAGGCTGACACGCTCAAACCAGGTAATATTTCTTAATTTCCTCACTATTTCCTCACTCAACATTTCCTCACTATCTGAATGTTCAAACATTTTCAGAAGGTGCTTTGTTACATTGTATTTTCTTTCCATTTTGCAGTCTCAGCTTACATTACAGTGAAAAATTTACCATATGAAAGTAAAGACATTCAGTTCACTAAATACATTTTAGAAGCTGTTACAATACTGCATATGTCATATTTAGTTTAACTTTCTTTAGTATGAGTCACCATAAGTTACAGTGTCATATAAGAAATAAGTATGATTAAAAGCAGCAAAAATAATATTTTAATTATTCATGATGCAGGTATCCATGTTGTACCTTTATATCATACTAAAAATGTATATGTATAATTTATATTAGAATAAAGGTGTTCTTGAATTTATCTCTGTCACAGTGGCCAATTTGTAAAATAGCTTGCAAAAGAGATAGAAATGAGGGAAGTAGGTAATTGTCTCCTTACTCTCCCCTGTCTCCTTGCAACATTTTTTATCAGTCATGTTCGTTTGGATTGTTGCTACAACTATGTTTTAACAGAACAGAATGGATGGGGTTTTTTATTATTAATTTCCTATGAAATAAAACACTTGACAATTGGTGACCAATTTTCACTGAGCAATTATGCTGGCTCAAGATGAGAACTATGCAAAAGTATGCGGCAGGGAATCAAGTTGAAGAATGATGTTTTAGCAAATGACAGTATTTATTAGTGTGTAATACAGTTGTGAAATTGCTTTCATTTTCATAAAACAACACCAACGGGTGCAAAGAGGATGTAAAACGGACAAAAAAGCTTGCCATCCATTGGTTAACGCGATGTACTCACTGCCTCCGTTTTGCTTCCTCTCTATCCGTCCAGCATCCGTTTACTGACGTTTCATCCGCTCAGAAAGTTTTGAGCTGCCCAAAACTTTTGAGTGGAAAATGTATCCAATGCATCCGTTCTGCATCCTCTAGGCATACGGGAGACATCCGTTCTGCATCCATTACGCATCTGCTATATCCGCTAGACATCCTCTGTGCATCCGCACAACTAAAATCCGTTCCAGCAGTAAACGGACGCAGGGAGGAAGCAGAATGGACGCGCAGCGTTAGTAGCACGGATGGAGAAAGGATGAAAGCGGATGCAGCTCATCCGCTCTGCATCCTCTACGCATCCTCTACGCATCCGCTCTGCATCCGCTCTGCATCCTCTACGCATCCGCTCTGCATCCTCTACGCATCCTCTACGCATTCTCTACGCATCCTCTATCCATCCGCTCTGCATCCTCTATCCATCCGCTCTGCGTCCTCCCCACGTCCGTTCCTTTCCGTGTTATCTGCTCTGCTTATGCAATTTTTTGCCCCTTTTGAGAGCGGATAACAACGGATGGAACATTTTGCTCATCCGTTGTGTCCTTTTTGCATCCGTTGGGCAGTGTGACATGGCCCAGGCTTAAAGTTCTTCAAACTCTTAATTATCAATTTATGGTTCAGTATGTTGTTCAAACAAAGTAATTGGCTCGGACAACCCACAGTTAGCTGTAATTAGGCAGGTAACATGCATGGAGTTGCTCAATTGCAAGGTGGAAAACTGTTGTTGCAAGTAGATACATTTTAGTCAAAATATCTGTTTTACCTTGTAAAGTTTAACTAATGTTGATGTTAGTCATACAATAGAAGGATATGGATCTGTTTATCTCTTTATAAAGAATATCATAATAATGTTTATCATAAAAGCATTGCCAAAACCCAAGTGCAGGAAAGTTTGTAAAGTTGGAGCTACCAGACCTGGGCCGCAAAGACCCACAGGATTACTAAATGCCAGTAAAAATAAAGAAACGTTTAACTGAAGGTGTTGCTTTGTTGGGTAATGAAATATCTGCAAGCAAACAACCAAGCTTAGAAAGTACCAAGAACTGCACAAACCACCCTAACCCTTTGCTGCCATCTAGCCTTTTGCACCTCCGGTCTGGTATATCTACCCAATGATTTCTAAAATAAAATTGAAGTAATGCAATCAGATAGACATTCAACATTTGAAGAAAGATTGTGTTAGCTTTACTGAAAATAGGAGAATGATCTGAAGATTACAGATCTTTTGTTTTTGATATATCAGGATGTTTTTATTTAAAAGTATTGAGTGATGTTGTACTGACACTGAAGCGAGGGCTACAGCTATGACTTTTGCAAAAACTTCATCTTACAGACTCCTTTGATTCCTCAGACATTTGTCTGCAAAATTGGGGTGAGGAGCATTGTACAAAAATAATCTCCTCCTCCTCTTCCTCCTGCTCCTCCTCCTTTCACTGAGCAAGCCCTTCTGGCCATAGAACAGCCAGCCTATGATGGAGTGTAGTCTGGATTCTCACGAGGGGGAGCTGCATTCCCGAAAACCAAGAAATAGCAAAATTTAGATAGTCTGCTTGGAGATTGAGTCAAGATAGCTCCTCCCTAGAACTTCTCAGAGTATACCTTTCATGATTCAAACCATTGCTTTAGTTTGGAAAGATGTCTGACTATAGGTAAGGAAGAATGTTTCCCCAATAGAGAAAACTGCTTAAAAGTATCTCTACTTGTCTTTATTTTAGGGGGCCTGACATTGCCTGGATTCCACCATTTATATATATTAAAGGCAAATCATATTCATATTTTTAAAGAAGAAAACTTTCCAGGCAGTGGGTGCTCTCATCAAATTTATTGAAATGTGGAACTGATTTATGAATCACTAGAACCTGAATTATTAATATGATTTCAATAGATATGTGCTTGGTTTGCATTCACTGTTTTGATTTTTAGTGGTTTATATTATACTTTTATTTAGAGACAAAACAAAATAATTTATATTTTTATGAATGTTTGATTTGTATCTGTACTTTCACATAGTTTTTAACAGTTTCTTGAGTATTACTAGATTCACAATCTGAGGATTGTGAATCTAGTAACACTTGTGGATTGTGAATCTAGTAATATTCACCTTTATGGAGGACTGGACATACAAGTTGGTATATTCACAGTTGGCCAGAACATTTTTTTCTTAATTATTTTTCTTCCCCTGAGCTACTATCTGTATACCTCTTCTGTTTTGCTTTTTAATTAGTTCAGCGGTGACCAGTTTCATCATGCTTGTTGCCACCAGAGGCAGCAGGGATTCACCTCAGTTTCCAAGTAGCCCAAATGGATAAGCACAGAACTGATGCCTGAGTTTAAACAATAAATCAACTAAATCATATTACTAAATAAATAAGGGTTTCAACATTCCACCAGCAATCTAACCTTCAGAAAAGAAGGTCCTGTGAAAAAAGTGGGTAATTTGGGGTCAAAAATATAAATGAAGTTGAGGTGGCAAGTTTCAACCCTGGTACTTGCACAACTCTGTTGGTCAAACTATGAACTGCCCTCCCACCCCACACACCAAAAAAAATGCTGAATTTGTTTTTCCCTGGTGGGAAATAACCAGGGGTGGGATTCTACCAGTTCGCACCTATTCGCTAGAACCAGTTGTTAACATTCTAAGCAGTTTGGAGAACCAGTTGTTAGAAGAAATTACTGGCCTAATCCTGTAAGGAAGGCGGGAAGGAAACATTCTGGTGTTGCTTACAGAAACTGCCTCTCCATTAACCCTTATTACATTCCTGGGAGGACTAGACTTCCTGTTTCAGGAACGTCTCTGGAGTTTTTCCCCCCTCCTTTGCTGGTACTTTGCTTGTGTGGAGTGACCATTCAAAGTTACACTAGCACTGAAAAAAGTGACATATGACCATTTTTCACACTTACGACTGTTGCAGCATCCCCACAGTCATGAGAGGCCAGGCAAGGAGATGTGTGCCTTTATGTGAGTGATATTGAGTTGGCCATGCCCAGCCAATAACATGACTACCAAGCCACATCCACCCAGTCACATGACCACCAAGCCACGCCCACCAAATAAGCCACGCCCACAGAACCAGCTATTAAAAAATTTGAATCCCACCCCTGGAAATAACCAATTTATAAAACAAGGTGGTAAATTGCAACCTTTTATTCTGTATAGCACAAAGAGTTGCGCTCTTGGGACTAAATCACAAATTAGCATAGCTTTTATGCATCTTTGGAAAACACAGGCACGTGATAGTTAGCAATAGGCAATGAGGGACAAAGTGTTTGCAGCTCTGCTAGAGAATGTCCCTCCCAGAAGTAGATTCATCACTAAAATATTATAGCCTTCCTTCTGTCCCTAACTGATAAGGTGAGTAATTAAGTATGCAAATTAATTTATATGTGACAGGATAGGGGAAGGTAACTCTGACTCAGCTCCTGGCTTTGTACAAATACCATGATAAGGGTATCACATAGTCTTCCCAGCATTTTAGGTCAAGGCTGTGAGTTCCAAGAATAAGAGGCCCAAAGAGAAAACATCGCCTTGGTGGTGCAGTGGTTAGAGTGCAGTACTGCAGGCTACTTCTGCAGCCAGCTGCTTGCAATTTGGCAGATTGAATCTCACCAGGCTCAAGGATGACCCTTCCAAGGTGGATAAAATGAGGACCTAAATTGTTGGGGGCAATATAATGACTCTGTAAAACACTTAGAGAGGGCTGTAAAACATTGTAAAGCTGTATATAAATCCAAGTGCTATTGCTATTGCTATCTAAGTGCAGAAGTGAGCAAAATGAAGGCTTTTGTTTTGTTTTGTTTTTAATAAAATGGAGTTTCTCTGGCTAAAATTAGCTATATCAGTCCCACAAGTAGGATAAGGCATGTTAACCACTATGCTGTTGAAGCAGAAGGATAGCAGTATAGGCAGCCAGAGTCAAGACACTCTCTGGAAAAGTGCAGGAAAATAAATTTCACTTTAAAGCAGGTTGTCTTGAGTGCATATGACCCTTATTTGTTTCTAAAAATGAAGTATAAATAATAAACCAAGGCAAAGGTTTTTTTTTTCTCAGACAATGGCTAAACTTACAGCATAAGTGAGAGGCTGTATCTGTGTTCAGATCTGACGTGACACATGGAACCAGGTTATGTGAACTTGCCCTCTTTAGATAAATCAATGGTTCATCAGTTCAATGTAATAATGCCTAAGAAGGTTCTTTCTGAGCAGGGTTCAGCAGCCCAAGAAGAAAGACAAAGACCAATAGGAAGGAGGGTGTTCCTATCATGGCAAATATTACCCAACCAGAGTAGAGGCATCTGCTTGCTATGCTGCCAAATGCAGGGGATACACTGATTGTTCGCCTTTCTTCTGTCAGGAAATGGAAAAGATACCTTTTGAGACAATGCAGGGTAGGGGTGAATTGGGGAAGAGGTTGTATATTACAGTCCCGTCTAGAAAGATAAGAGGTTTGTATTTGCACTAGTACAACAAGAAGTGTCTCCAGGCTTCCAACTGTACATTATTTATGTACAGATGGGAAATAAAATGTTAACAGGTGTTAAGCCTGGGTTCCCCAACCAGGGTTAGGGAGACAAGCTAAACAGAATGTGCAGCGTTAGTCAGATAGGCACACAGATAAATGAGTGAGCTAAGCTTGTA